>JAILYA010000025.1:0-321234 GCA_021437795.1 Rhodamnia rubescens
TCATTCATACAATAAAACGAGATGAATCTTCACCTTACTAAGCTACGTAAAACATAACTAACCCCATTCTTCGGGGCAGCTCACTAAGACCTCAAAAACATACACGGTCGGGTAAGGTTAAGCCATCATCTACTCCCAAAATCTGCTTCTAACACCCAAGCCCTAACATCCACGGGCTTCATCACTTGGAACCCGAAATGGTTAAACGACAGGTGAGAAATAAATCTCGGTTAGTCAACGCCTAAGCCCGGTTAGGGCGTTGATTCGTTTAGACGTCCTAACAGATGACAACCACAATATCACGGAGCAGATAATTCAACCACATGCAAGATTACCGGTCTTCCGCTAGGCATAATGCGATGCGAGGCGACTCAATAGTCAAATCAATTCAATTCATTGGCAAAGATCACCGCACTTGCATGCACGGGGACACCACACGTAGTCCATTTATTAACCGGTGACCCACGCGGCTGGCGTGACATTGACTCACACGATCGGGTGTGGTTCCACACTACTGGCCGGGCATGTCATATGGCGAGACAAGGCATAGTCTCATATCCTCTCGGCGACGGCGACCGAAAGCTATGTATCCAGCGCGATCGACGCGGCATAGCAAACAGGCATTCCAATAAGGAGCGTCGGTCCGTCACAAGCTGCGACCGGCATCCGACAATCCCTTAAATGCGTGCGATTGGCACGGGGCATGGATTGTCGTGCATCCGACAAGTCGTGCGGTTTCGTGTAATTGGCATGGTACGACTTGGTACGAACTTGTCGGGAATTCTATCATCATTCCATCATATGACCACTCAACTCATTCGGCAATCAATCAATTTTTATCTTTATGTACCGCCGAATGCTCACGCAATCGTGCCCAAAGACTCGACTCCCGGCCATTTTCATGCTAAAATATGCGGTTGAGTTTACGGGCGGTCATATGAATGTGTAATATTGTCAACTAGACTTTGAAAACCATTCGGGGTGATTAACCCCCAATTGAGCATCCAATCGATCAACGAGTACTCAATCCATTTAATCGGATAATTTGGGGCGATTAACCTCTAATCGATCCCCATGACAATCGCAGATCAACTCGACGTTCACACTCAATAATTCACGAATCGATTAATCAATTGATTCCGGTCGATTTTTAATCCTAAGTTCAATTTCAATTGACAATAATCGTACGCCGTCTCTCGACCTATCACTCGGTTCGTGATCAATCACCACAATCAAATAATTCAATCAATTAGCCACAAACAACCTAGCTAATTGACTAGCTTAACTAATTACGGTCATTTAGCCTAAATCACGTTTCTATCTAGCCCGATCGTAATTAATTTACCTAAACACCCTAATTAGCTAAATAAATCTAATTCCGAACGCAATTAGCGTCCTAGCCAGGAGTTAGGGGCTAACTCACAATTTTAACTACCTCGGGCGGTCTCAACTCGAGCGGCGACGACACAAACTCGGCCCGCTGCGATTATTGGCGACCCGCGATCCAACTTAGGTTCCGGGCTTCCAACTTGAACAAAGATGGCCCAAGGACTTGGCGACACCTCGGGACAGGCGGCACGAGGCTCGGGGGGCGGCCGGAGGCTGGGCCTGGAGCAGCTGCAATGGCTGCGGTAGGCCGGGCGATGTAGAAACAGGGGACGTCGGCTTTGGGGGCTGCTCAAGGCGGTCCGGCGGCTTCGCGGCGGCTATCGACTGTCGTGGTGGTGGCCGAGGGTCGGTAGGATGGCGATGAGTGGGTCGGTGGTGCTCGGGAAGTAGCGGCGGAGGCGGTTGCGGCCCAAAATGCACTCGAGGCCGAAACAGGGCGGGCGAAGCGAGGGGCTCCAGCCGGGCTGTTCACGGCGGTCCGATGGGGTACGGGCGGCAAGATGGGGTCAAGAGGGTTGTGGTGAGGGCGGTGGACAACAACGAGGCAACTTGTGGTGGTCGGGCAAGGCGTTGGGTGGCTCGGCGGCTTAAACGCCATTTGGTGCCAAAATAAAGCAAGTGGTTGCCGGGGCTCCTGCAGGCTGTTCGGCGGCCTCGTGGCGGCGCGGAGCGACGACGATGGTGGTACTGGGTGGTGGACGAAGGAGGCCGAGGGTGGTCGGAGGTGATGGCTCGCAAACAAGAAGAAGAAAGGAGGAGGATGATGTGCGGTTTGGGGTGGGGGATTCGTCGGGCAATAACGGGGCAAGGGACGTGAGAGAGAGAGAGAGAAGAGGGAGGAGAGAGAGAGAGTTGGTGGTGGATAGGGGATTTGACTAAAGGTGAGGCCCACGGGTCTCTTCAAAATTAAACTATTTCGTCCCATATGCATAATATCCAAGGGCGAAATGGTGAATTCATAAATCCGGGACCGATTGGATATTTGGCTCAATCGATCGGGAATAAAATTTGGATTTTTATAGGTTGGGCTCGGTCCGAAATAGATCTAGGCGCGAGTATTTAAAATCTTAAATTGCGACCACTAAGATTTCGAGACTTAATCGAAATCGAACGATATTTCGGGAATCGTCCAAAATTCGTCCCTTAATTCCTTACGATCCAAATTTTTATACCAATAGAAATTCAATGATGATCCTCTTTATTGAATTCGGCCTCTATCTGCAGGGCCTTCGATTTCCAAGGCGTCACAACTCTCCCCACCTTAGGAAATTTCGTCCCCGAAATTACTGATACGTCATGATTCTTCAAAAGATACGAATACCTACTCTTCATAACTTCCTCGTTCTCCCATGTAGCTCCTTCGGTGCCATGGTGTTGTTCCAATTCACTTGGCCCACTAAATCGTCTCGCTCCGGAGCACTTGTCCTTTCCAATCCACGATCATAACCGACCATTCTACATATACGACTTGCTCATCTAACTCGATCTCTTCATAACTTAGCACGTGAGTGAGATCCGGCCCGTACTTCCTTGACATTGACACCTGGAACACATTATGCACTTGAGTCGGCCTCGGTGGCGGTCAAGAAGATAAGCCTTGATTTCCAATCCGCTCCGGGATCTCGAAAGGACAAACGTACCTAGGCAAAATGAGATGTCCCTCTCTTAGGCGACATCTTCAAGATCCAAGTCAAACTCAAGTTTACTCATCCAATATCAACTGTCACAATTTTGTATCTACAACTGTTCAAATAGTTTCAGTCATATAACTTCAAAGATTCAACCTGAGTCGTCACCCTCTCGAATTTGCCATCCAAACCAATGTCGAATGTTTTTTGTGTGGTCACAATTAACCACAAACCCAGCCATCTATGCGTATCAATTGACACTCCTTGACTATCAACGTACGGAACTTATCACTATCTCCCTTTTTAGATGCCACTTACAACTAACACTAATGGCAATTTGAGCATTCTAGTTAAACAGGACCGGGTCGGCTAATGATTGGTCTCTCCACCATCACTTCAAGATTTGGAATTATCAAATTTGTCAACTCTTGAAATATTCAGGGACTCATCGACCTCGGGACGTCCCATCAAACCGAGAGTTGGACCAGCCATTCCGCCGAGATAGTTTGACTCACAAACAACCAACGAGTCGAGGGCCACTTTGATTATCTCGATTTAGGGTTGGAATCACCCGTTCCTAGACCGATGGTACAATCAAACACTATCGAGATTACCTCTCATGACCAACTCAAGGTTGATGCGGGATTGGTTCGTCTCGACCCGTATTCTTCCAACAACACGTCACATGACCCAGGATGATCGGTCCTTGGCTAGTGCGCGATTAGTACGGGGTTCTAGTACAAATCGTCCTCGCTAGATCCATAGCCGCCTTGCTTGCCAATCAATGCCAGCTCGTAAATCACGCCATGGATCAATCCCCGGTCGACTCTCGGGCGATCCTATAGTCGATTTACGACTAGACAAGATCAACCCAAATCGATCCATGCCCGATTTAAGGTCATCACACGATCGAACCTCAATCACGCAGGCGCAGCCGATGGTACATTAAGCCATGATCCGTATCGAACGCAACTTCTAATCTCTCGGTGGCCTCCTCAACTTAGCCGTCATTCGTAATTAGTCCGAGTCCTAAGCAAACCCTTGCGGTTCTTATCTCACTCCGCTTGTGGCCTCACCAAGTTTTCGCCACGCACTCGATCATTTGTCTTCCCTAATTGCCACATCTCGCAATCTCAACCTTTTATCGGATCGGCACCGATCCTAGCGACTTACAGAGCCAATCGGCAAGCCTTTTTATATTGTCAACTCATAGCTAGCTCTTACGAACTCTTCCCGTTCGTTTCTACAATTTCTCATTCCTTATACCCGTCGAGGCTCCATCAATTAAGGCCCGCCGTAAGTGCGGTTTGCAACATCTCGTAAAGTACAAAAAATATTTCATGAACGTCATCTTCGGCCGACAATAGGAAATCAATCCTAGTTGCGAGACTTAGATTGCCGCTATTTGAGCTTGACGACCGATTTTCCATCAACAAGAGTTTCACTATCTCGGCCTTCGCAGTGCTGATTGGGGATAAAACAGCGGACATAATCCCCATCGAAGTCGGTGCCAAGAGGTCCATGCATCAAGGGATTTATCTTCATAGTGTGATCATCGTGTACATAAACCGACGGTGCTTGTAGAGTATACTTATGTGTGGCCGACGGCCTATTGGTAAACACGATGCTCCTATCCATAATCCCGCAATGGACGGTTTGGTCAAGCCTCAAAGAGGTATCCCCTTTGAAATCCTCTCTAAGTGGATACACTTCAAAGGGGATACATGGCTGAACCCTCTTTGTATGCCGGACATAACTCCTTATCGGCCATGCTTTGCATATAATTCCCGTTATAAACACCTACCTTCTCCTCAAATGTCATTTCTTTGCGCCATCTCAATGAGAACGCCTACTTCATTGACCTTCTTAAGGGCGTCACTAGTGATCACACTACGAGAGGAAAGTCCTAAGTCCTTTTCGATAAATAACGCCCTCGTTTTCTCGAGCCATGCTTTGGTAACATTAATTGAAGGCTCTTTACCAATCCCATAGTGTATGACAATATCTCAAGATGCCTCCGCACTACTTGCCTCATCAATCGGGGCCATCAACCAAAATTAATAATTTAAACTTACCGAGGTTCCGCACAATTTCGGACTCATGCTCTACAATTATCGGTTATTCCCATTCTATATCAACAATCCCTTCAAATGGGATACTCGTTGACTTTGGCACCTCAAGCTAAACCTTCGCCTCCTAAGGTTTGGTTTATGACAACCCAAAATTTCAGTTCTAATGTCCCGCTATTCTCGATCCTTAAAAGAACTATTCACTCTACTGCTTCCACCAGTTCAAATCGAGCTTAAAACTTCCCTGGTTCTCATTAGCTTTCTTGCGTAGTTCAACAAGTATCACCTGTCAGAGCCTTAACGAAAGTTGGAGACTAAACCATCAATACATAATACCAACTCAAGTTTACACAATCCACAAAAGTACCGGTCACCTTATTATAACTCATATTCACAAGTCGAGTTTAACAAAAAGTCATTCTTATCTCGACTAGTCATGGCTAACCTATAGCCATGATATTCTACCATGAACGCCATCCTATTCTCATGCTTAGGGTCGGTCTTGGAAACTCGTGGTACGTTTCCTCCAAGTTGTCCTCCATGCGGCCTGTTTCGCTGCTCTCGTGCAGCAATCTTTCACTTGATGACCCGAGTTGGCCACATCCAAAACAAGCTCCATCACGAAACGGACACGGAGCGCATCCATGCTTTTGGGTGTGACATGCCTCACTCGATGGTACATTGACTTATTGATCGCGCATGTTCTATTAGGGGGGATGCGGGTCCTACCGCTAGACATCGGCTTCTTCCCTTGCCGAATGTCCCTTCGGTTCGAGCGCACGAACCGCGGTCCGGATTGCGGCCCTTTCGCAAAGTCCCGTTCCACCATCTCGCCCCTTTCATACGCTTCATTATAGTCCTTCGATTGAATGGCATCAATACATTCTTGATCTCCCCGCTTCAATCCATCCCGGAACCTTCTTGCCCTATCCACGGGGTTCTCTATCATCCTTGGGGCATACTTCGATAGCTCAACAAATCTTGCTTCATATTCATCCACTGACACTGGTTCGGGCGTAGGCGAAGGAACTCTACCATCTTTCGTTCCCTCGTCGTATCCGAGAAGTACTTCCCATTGAATGCCTCCACAAAGGTATCCCATGTCGGGGCCATGCCCTCGGGAAAGATCCTATCTTTAGAAGCTCTCCACCAAGTATTTGCATTTCCCTGCAGGTTAGTAGACAGCTAGGGTAACCTTGTCCTCATCGGTGCACCTCGGCCAGGGTGAACGCCTTCTCTAATTCCTCGACCCACAAGGTGGCAACTTCGGGGATCTCCACTCCCGGCGAACTTGGGCGGCTTCAATTTAAAACTGTTCTACTAATTTTTGTGCTCGACGTCCCTCATTCTCGTTTCCAGCTAACGGGTTTTCTGCAGCGTTTCACTGCAATGCTGTTCCTCATCTCGATGTCCCATCGGATCTCTTAGCGCTCCCGGGCGCTTGCAGAATCCCATTTATCCTTGGGTCCTCTCTCGCGGTGTCTAACAATACAGGGTGCTCTTTCTTCCTCCAAGATCTCGGTGATCGTTGGATCCCGCCTATGTGCCTACCCCCGAGGTGCTCTTCTACCACGTCTACTCATCTTGCAGGTAAATTACGGGGTCCCGCCCACCCCATAGCAACGCGATAAGAAGACAGCCCTAACTACTAGAACATAGATAACAATCACATTCACAGGGCTCACAGTCCTACTAACTATCCCAATTTCTCAACGCACCTTATCACTCCAAGCTAATGACCCGATGGATCAGGCGACCTTGCTTCGATACCACCTTGGGACGGGGATGTCACGCCCGATCCCGGCCGCCGACATCCCTACCAAATCGCCACAGTCATGAAGGATAGCGCCTCGGGTACACTATTGACCTACGAACCTATGGCGCATGCGGAACGTGCAATACTCCAAAACATGCAAGATCAATTGGGATAGTACGGTAAGAGAACACCACAACGGTCATTTCACAAAGCAGATGAATCTTAACCTTACTAAGCTACAGAAAACATAATTAACCCCATTCTTTGGGGCGGCTCACTAAGACCTCAAAAACATACACGATCGGGTAAGGTTAAGCCCATCATCTACTCCCAAAAATCCGCTCTAACACCCAAGCTCTAACATCCACGGGCTTCATCACTTGGAACCCGAAATGGTTAAACGATGGGGTGAGAAATAAATCTCGGTGAGTCAACGCCAAGCCCGGCTAGGGCGTTGATTCGCTCGGACGTCCCAAGCATAACCACAATATCACGTAGCGAGATAATTCAACCACATGCAAGCTTACGGCTTTCGCCTAGGCATAATGCGACGCAGATCACTCAACGATCAAATCAATTCAATTGATTGGCACAAAGATCACCGCACTTACATGCACAGATACCACACGTAGTCCATTTATTAACCGATGACCCACGCGGCCGGGCGTGACATCGACTCACACGATCGGGTGTGGTCCCACACTACGGCTAGCATTGTCATCCGGCAGACCGTGCATCGTCCCATATCCTCTCGGCGACGGCGACCGAAAGCTATGTATCTAGCGCGATCGGCGTGGCATAGCAAACAGGCATTCCAATAAGGAGCGTCGGTCCGTCACAAGCTGCGACCGCATCCGACAATCCCTTAAATCCGTGCGACTAGCACGGGGCATGGATTGTCGTGCATCCGCGCAAGTCGTGTCGTGTAATTGGCATGGTACGTACTTGGTACGAACTTGTCAGAATTCTATCACCATTCCATCATATGACCACCAACTCATTCGGCAATCAATCAATTTTTATCTTTATGTACCGCCGAATGCTCACGTAATCGTGCCCAAAGACTCGGCCATCGGCCATTTTCATGCTAAAATATGCGTTGAGTTTACGGGCGGTCATATGAATGTGTAATATTGTCAACTAGACTTTGAAAACCATTCGGGGTGATTAACCCCAATTGAGCATCCAATCGATCAACGAGTACTCAATCCATTCAATCGACAATTTGGGGCGATTAACCTCTAATCGATCCCCATGACAATCGCCAGCCAACTCGATGTTCACACTCAATAATTCACGAATCGATTAATCAATTGATTCCAGTCGATTTTTAATCCTAAGTTCAATTCCAATTGACAATCAATCGTACACGTCTCTCGACCTATCACTCGCTCGTGATCAATCACCACAATCAAACAATTCAATCAATTAGCCACAAATAACCTAGCTAATTGACTAGCTTAACTAATTACGGTCATTTAGCCTAAATCACGTTTCTATCTAGCCCGACCGTAATTAATTTACCTAAACACCCTAATTAGCTAAATAAATCTAATTCGAATGCAATTAGCGTCCTAGCCAAGAGTTAGGGGCTAACTCACAATTTTAACTACCTCGGGCGGTCTCAACTCGAGCGGCGACGACACAAACTCGGCCCATCTGCGATTATTGGCGACCCGCGATCCAACTTAGGTTCCGAGCTTCCAACTTGAACAAAGATGGCCCAAGAACTTGGCGACACCTCGGGACACCGCACGAGGCTCGGGGGTAGCGACCGAGTCGGCGGGAGCATTCGCAATACGCGTAGCCGGGGCGACGGTAAAACGAGGGAACGTCGGCTTTGGGGGCTGCTCACGGCGGTCCGGGCGGCTTCGCGGCGGCTATCGACCGTCGTAGTGGTGGCCGAGGGTCGGTGGTGCTCGGAAGTAGCGGCGGGAGGCTGTTGCGGCCTAAAATGCACTCCGAGGCCGAAACAGGGCATGCGGACCGAGGGGCTCCAGCGGCTGTTCACGGCGGTCCGGTGGGGTACGTGCGGCGAGATGGGGTCAAAAGGGTCGTGGTGAGGGCAGTGGACAACAACGAGGCAACTTGTGGTGGTCGGGCAAGGCGTTGGGTGGCTTGGCGACTTAAAATGCCATTTGGTGCCAAAATAGAGCGAGTGGTTGCCGGGGCTCCTATAGGCTGTCCGGCGGCTCTCGTGGTGGCGGGCAGGCGATGATGGTGGTACGGTGGTGGACGAAGGAGGCCGAGGGTGGTCGGAGGTGATGGCTCGCAAATAAGAAGAAGAAAGGAGGAGGATGATGTGCGGTTTGGGGGGGATTCGTCGCGTAATAACGGGGGGCAGACGTGAGAGAGAGAGAGAGAGAGAAGAGGGAGGAGAGAGAGAGAGTTGACGGTGGGTAGGGGATTTGACCAAAGGTGGGGCCCACGAGTCTCTTCAAAATTAAACTATTTCGTCCTATATGTATAATATTCAAGGGCGAAATGGTAAATTCATAAATTGGGATTGATCGGATATTTGGCTCAATCGATCGGGAATAAAATTTGGATTTTAATGGGTTAGGCTCGGTCCGAAATAGATCTAGGCGCGAGGATTTAAAATCTTAAATCGCGATCACCGAGATTTCGAGACTTAATCGAAATCGAACGATATTTCGGGAATCGTCCAAAATTCGTCCCTTAATTCCTTACGATCTAAATTTTTATACCAATAGAAATTCAATGATGATCCTCTTTATTGAATTCGGCCTCTATACTGTAGGGCCCGATTTCCGGGCGTCACAAGCATTCAACCAGGGAATCCTTATAGACGATTGATTTTTAAAGTACCAATCAATTCAATGAAGAAGACCAATTAGTCCAATCATGAACATCCAATCAAAATAAGTATATTTTAATCCCCATAGATGCTTTAGAATCAACATTAACAAACATAATTTATCATTAGATCGTTCGCTCATCTCTAGCCTATCGCTCGCTCACGATCAAGCAATAACAATCATCCAATCAATCAATGTAGTCCCAACTAGCCATAGTTGGACAAACTTAACTAATTAGGGCAATTTAGCCTAAACCATGTTTCAAACCTAAACCGCCCTAATTAATCTAGTTAAACACCCTAATATTCTAATTAAACTAATTCTAAACGCAATCAGCATCCTAACTAAGGATTAGAGGTCAACTCACCGTTAATTACTCGAGACAAGTGCGACGACGATCCTTGAAAATCCTTCGAACACAAACTTGGATTCAATCGGATCACGGGCTCCAATTCTCGGACAATTTAGCCTAATTGTTGGCCACGAGCCGAAACTCTCGGCTAACTTGGCCTACGGACTTGGTATGTGGCTCGAGAATAGTGGTACACGAGCTTGGCCATGGCCTAGGCAAATTGGTACATAGGCCCCGACGTACGGGCACACGTTCCAAGACACGGCCCCATCACACTAGCCAAATTTCTCGGATACGGCCCGGGTTCTCGGCCCAAACTCCCGGCCTACTCGGTAAAGAATCCCGGCCACGGCCTAGTCCGGATCGGCATAGGGCCGGCGATATAGGCCCAAAATAGGGCATTTCTCGACAAACCAGGGCAAAGGCACGAGTATGGGTCATGCGGCTATTCTTGGGGTCTCGTGGTGGCTCGATGGCGAGGTAAGGTCGGCCAAGGCCGGGAGGTTATCGGGGTGGTTGAAAGTGGTGACGATGAAGGCTTAACACGGCGTAATAACATGTGGCGGTGGCGGTGTAGAGCTAGATAGAGTAGGATGCAAAACAAGGGAGCGGAACCAGGGTTTTTAGGGTTGTCCTCATTGGTTCTAGCCTCCTCGAGCAACTACAAGTGGCAAAGAGGCTTAGCGGGAGCGTAAGATGGTTGGAGGTCGGCGAAGGAGGTTGGAACTAAGCAGGGTAATGGGCTAAGGTGGAATAGTGAGCATAGCGCAGCCTGGTTTGAGATCGAGAAGGCGAAACAGGGGGCCGCCGAGTTCTACAAGGTCCGTCCCACGACTTTTGGGCTGTCCGCCGATAATACGAAAATGCACCTGTAGGGGTGTCGGTATAGTGGTGGGTGGTTGTCGAAGGTTCAAGGCACAACAAAGAACGAAGGGGACCGAGCGGGCTAGACAGAGCAAGGCTAATAGTATAGGATAGGGCAAGGGGACGTCGACTTCTCGTGGTCGTTCGGAGATCCAACGGTGGCTAGCAATCGGATGGCGCAACGGTAAGGCGCAAGGCGGTGGTGGGGGTGCTGCGATTTGGTGGAGAAGGAGGGTACTTCCCAAAAACAAAACAAAAGAAGAAAGAAGACAAAGAAGAAGAGGAAGAGGAAGAGTCGGTAGAAGGGGGTTAACGTAGGAGAGAGAGAGATAGAGAGAGAGAGAGAGTTGCCATCTTTAACTTTAAGGAAAAATGATAAATAAGATGGGTCCCACAAAGGAATTGACTAATTTGTCCATCGTAAATAATACCTAGGGGTAATTTTGTCATTTTCAATTTTGGCCAAGGGTATTTTAGTCATTTGAGCATAAAACTCGTAATCCTACTAACTATCCCATTTCCGTAGCGCTCCTTATCACTCTAGGCCAATGACTAGATGGATCGAGCCGCCCTTGCTCTAATTCTACCTTAGGCGGGGATGTTACGCACCGACCCTCGAGCACGCAACATTCCTACCAACTCGTCCCTCAAGTCATAAAGGATAGCGTCCCCGCTACCGACCCTCAATTTATAACTACGCATGCGAAATGTACAATACTCCTGGACAATAATACAAAACATGGATAGTCAAGTAGGAAACACATCAATTCAAAAATACAATTTCGTTTATGGACACACCATAGGCCAACCGAGACAACACGCTAATCATCCGCATACTTCGGAGTGGGGTAGGATCAATTTCGCATCTACTCCCAATCGAGCTCACGTTACCTTTGTCCTCATTAGCTTCTAAAAAAAAACTACTAGCTCCATTACTTAGAACTTAAAAATGTTAACCACGGCAAGGTAAGATAAAACTTAGTGAGTCAACACCTAAGCGCGACTAAGGCGTTGATTCGTTCAAAACCCCTATTGAGTAGTCACAGACTCATAATATAAATATTTTAATTACACCGAGCTCACCTACTAAAAGCCATGTATAATATAATATGAAACATGGCGTAACAATCATATCACTCAATTCACGGACGAGACATCACATCAACTCATCCGAATGTCTTATCAATAAATCGCATATAACAATGCAGATATCTCAACCACATGCAACTCATCCGTCGAATACCACACAAAATGCAATTATAACTCGAATACGTGTGAATATGTGCTTTCCATCATCCTACTCAATTTGTTCCATACCAAATTTCATAGCCGAAATACACACACTCGCCCATGAACGAGTCATAATTGCATACAAATCCAATTATTAACTTCCTCGTGGCTCATAGCCCCATGCACATGACTAGTGTGACTTTACACCATGATTGCGGGGTTTACTAGTATGACCGGGCTTCGTCTCTTACTTCTAGCGAAGGCATCCGATAGCCTGTGTGACTTGTACGACTAGCACCACACGGAACTACTAAGAATCCCCGCGGGGATTCGGTCCGTCACAAAGTCGCGACCAAAGCATCCGACAATTTGTGTGATTCATACGATTGGTACGGGCACAGATTGACATGCTTTTGACAAGTCATATAGTTCCGCATAACCGGCACAAATTGAACTTGTCAAGAATCTCATCACAATTCTATCATATAACCACCCTCGCACATCCACAATTAATTAGTTTTCATCTTTACTTTTAAAATAATGCTCGTGCGACATACTTCAAAGACTCGGCCCAAGGCCATTTTCATGTCAAAACATGCAATTTAGCTCCAGCGTGGTCATATGAATGCACATATAATCCACCAAACTTTGCATCTATAAATAGAGTGCTCAAACCCCTTATAGTTGTTTAATCATCTAATAGTTGAACGGCATTCAACCAGTGCAATCGATATAGACGATCGATTTAACAAGTACCAATCAATCATGAAGACCAATTAGTCCAATCACGAACATCCAATCAAATTACGCACATTTTAATCCCCATGGATGCATTAGAATCAACATTAACCAACTTTGATTCATCATTCGATCGTTCGCTCGTCTCTAGCCTATCGCTCGCTCACAATCAAGCAATAACAATCAATCAATCTAGTCCCAATTAACTACAGTCGGACTAACTTAACTAATTAGGGCCATTTAGCCTATATCATATTTCCAACCTAAATCGGCCCTATTTAATCTAGTTAAAGACTCTAATATTCTAATTAAACTAATTTTGAACGCAATTAGTGTCCTAACCAAGGATTAGAGGTCAACTCACCGTCAATTACTTAAGACAAGTGCGACGACGATCCTTGAAAATCCTTCGAATGCAAACTTGGATTCAATCGGATCATGGCCTCTAATTCTCCGGCAATTTGGCCCAATTCCTCGGCCACGGGCCAAAACTCTCGGCCAACTTGGCCTATGGACCTAGCATAAGAGCTAGGAATAGTAGCATACGAGCTCGACCATGGCCTAGGCAAATCGGCACACAGGCCCGAACTTATGGGCACATGCTCCAAGACACAACTCGATCACATTGGCCAAATTTCTCGAGACATGGCCCGGGCTCTCGACACAAACTCCCGGCCCACTCGGCATAGAGTCCCGGCCACGGCCTGATCTTGAGCGGCACAAAGCCCGTAATACAAGCCCAAAACAGGCATTCATGGATAAAATAGGGTAGGCACGGACATGGGCTACTGCGATTTGTTCTTGGGCTCTCGTGGTGGCTCGGTAGCTAAGGGAAGGTTGGTCAAGACAGGGGGTTGTTAGGGTAGTTGAGGGTGGCGACGTTGAAGGCTTAACGGCGGTGTAAGCCGTGGCAATGGCGGTGTAGAGCTAGATAGAGTAGGGTACAAAACGGGGAGCGGACCCAAGGGTCTTCGAGGCCGTCCTTATCGTTTTAGCCTCCTCGTGCAATTGTAAGTACCGAGGAGACTTGGCGGGAGCATGAGATGGTCGGAGGTCGAAACTAGCGGCAGCGGCAGCGGACTAAGGAGGAAGAGTGTGATAGTATAGGCCCGGCCCAAAACAAGGGTGGCGAAATGGGGCCGCCGGGTTCCCGCAGGCTGTCCCATGGCTTCGATTGTTCGTCAATAGTGCGAGGGGTTCAATATGGCCGTAGGGGTATCGGTATGGTGGTGGGTGGTTGTCGGAGGTTCGAGGCAGCAGTAGCAACAAACGGGACCGAGCGGGGCTGGACAAAGTAGGGCCGATAGTATAGTACAAGGCAAGGGGACGTCGGCTTCTTAGGCTTGTCCGACGGTCCGACGATGGCCTGCAATCGGACGGCGTAACGGCAAGGCTATAAGGCGGTGGTGGGGGCTATGTTGCGGTTCGGTGGAGAAGGAGGGTGCTTCCCAAAAAACAAAACAAACGAAGAAAGAAGACAAAGAAAATGAGGAAGAGTCAAAAAAAGGGGGGTTAACGTAGGGGAGAGAGAGAGAGAGTTGCCATCTTTGACTTTAAGGGAAAATGAGAGATAAGGTGGGTTCCACAAAGGAATTGACTAATTTGTCTTGTTAGTAAATAACATCTAGGGACATTTTCGTCATTTTCAATTTTGGCCAGGGTATTTTGGTTATTTGACCACTCGGAACGTTTCGGACATTTGGATAACCGACAGGGTATTTTAACCTTATCATAAGTCGGTTCGATCGAACGAGGCTCGGTTGCGAGAATTTTCAATTCCTAAAACAAAACGATTGATCGATCGAAATTTAAACTAATTCGATCGACAAATTCGGAAAATATCCGATTTTCCATCGTTGAATTCCTTAAAATCCAATCTTGAGTAACAAATTGGAATTCACAATCATCTCAAAGATTGAATTTTGTTGTCCTATAGATGTCGATTTCCCGAGCGTCACACTTGGATAACTCCTATTCCGGCCTCTTTATCCTTGGGGAGTGTACTACTTGGTGTTGAGCCAAGAAGCCCTTCGATCTCTTCTAGTGGTGACTCCTATCTCGAAGTCCTTCATCCGTGGCAAGTGGTTCGTCCTTTAAACCTTGGTGGTGAACTTCATTGATCTCGATTTGTATCACCGTCTAGTGGTTCGTCCTCTATTCCTCGGTGTAAACGGTATCTGTCCCGCACTTACATCCATCCATTCGTATTCGTCCCCATACACTCTGTCTTGTCCTCGATTCCTCCCCCATCACTCAAAAGGACATCAATTTGGAAATGATAGGTAAGACTTCATATTCTTTATTTTGATCTAGGTGTGGCTTCTCAATGAAACATCATAAAAATGGCTTGTATTTGGACTCGTTGGGGGAAAAATAAGGTATTGCCGATGAATTTTGTAAAGATCAAGAAAATGCTGATCAACATTCAGTGTGTACAATAAAGTTTTTCCACATATTAACATATTTCTAGTTATCTATTGGCATTCTTGTAATTCTTTTTCATTTTCTTTTGTTCTTGAACTAATATTACGATCACGTGAAAACTATGCGGTTCACATTCTTAAATTATGCTTTCATGTTTCTCAGTAATTCATATTATTTAAGGGCTCAAAAGATTGCACGTCCTTGCAATTTTTTTTTTTGGAATCTGCATGTACTTACATTGATATGCAATAAACATTGCATTTTTGTGACTCATGTTTTTTTTTACAATTCGGGAGAAACTTACATAATGCAACTCGGATCCACTTTATGGCTCTGTTTGTTTCACAAAAAATTAATGATTCCGTAAATATTTTTCTAAGTTGAGCGCTAGTGTGGCTTGAAGTAATTAGTCAATAAAAATTATTTCATTATGGACTATAATTTATGTCTAAACATTTTCGTGAACGATGATTTTTTTCATTCGTTCAATTTTATAAGCAATACAAGGGATCATTTTAAGAAAATCTATGTCAAATCATCCATTTTTTATGAACCAAACGCACACAAAATAAAACTCCACATAAATGTTAGTGGAGAAATTGACTAATGTGAAATTTTACTGTTTTCTAATTTTTTGTACATTAGTTTTCTTATAGAAATTTACGACAACATCAACATTTAGGATGATAGAACATATGCAGTCTTAAACTCTGAGTGCTTGTTAACAGAGACGTAGGATGTGTTTGTTTTACGAAAAATTCAATATTTGAAAAATCAATTTACAAAAAATGACTGGTTTTATTGCTCGGGAAAATTAGTTGACGGAAAATGTTTTCATTGCCGATAATAATTTATGCCTAATTTTTTTGTGGGTGAAGAAAATATTTTAATTTATTCATTGTTATATTCTTATAAGGATACAAGTAATTATTTTTTAGAAAGTATCTTGTAAATCTTGTGTTTTCTGTTAAATAAATATAGCCTTATTGTTGTCGGTTTGTCGAAGTAATTGGAGCTCAACGTTGTATCTCCTTTCCAGTGCGGACTTGTCATGCTATTATGTGGTTTCTGTGGTATTTTTTCCCTAATGCTCCTCATATAGAGATTGATCACTCTTATTCTCTGGTCAAGTTGTTAATAGCTCACAACTCTTCATTTTGTAAGACAAAAACAGAGCTGTGTGACTATATTATTTCCTGTCAGTCTTCTCTCTGATCAGAGTTGTTGAGAGAAGCGATGGAGTGGACTTACGGAATGAATTATTAGGAGCAGCTCAATCAAATTAGAGTGTTATTTACAACATGGATATGGTGAATTTCGAAGATCAATGTGTAATATTATTTTTACATCTAAATTATGCAACTTCTAATGAATTTGAAGGAGCAATGCTAATTGTCCTTATCAAAAGATGCATTAGTCAGGGAAAACATATCACACTTCTTGAATCAAGATATGCTAATGTACAATATTCTCACCTCAATAGTAGAAGGCTCTGTTTGTTTCGCAAAAAGTGACTGAATTGAAAAATAATTTCTTAAAATCTGGGCTACTTCCGAAAAGTACAAGGGAAGTCAGGAGAACGGAAAAGAAGCAAAAACAGAACATGTGAGAGGAGCAACGAATAGCCATCTCCAATTGCTGGTTCTCATAATCACCGCTTCCATCATATGCCCAGTTTGTGCAAGACAACAGAGACGACTCCCCAGTAAACTATCTTCGCAAATATCCGTGTAAAAGTGTCTCTAACCGCTCCAGGTGCCAAATATCGATGAAAGGTTGAGCTGGTTTATCAGGGATGCTTTTTCTCATTACTTGAAGGCTCCGTTTATTTCGCGAAAAATGACTAATTTTTGAAAAAAATTTCTTAAAAATTGTCCCTTCTAAAAATGAACGAACAAAATTCTTTTTATAGTTTATGAAAATATTTAGAAATAAATTATTGTCTATAATTATAACATCTTTCATTGACAAGCCATCATTATAAAAAATTAATTTTCAATTTAAATAAATGAAGTAGATCTGGATCTCGTTGATATAAATCTCGTCCATAATATAGAATATTGGGCGCATGCATCATCATGATCGGGGTCATTTCCATATTGGGAATGAGCATCTTCACTAGTGTTTGATTCTGAATCTCCCTTCTTTCAATACTTTTAATCCTCTTTCCAAGATAATCCGAACATTAAATACTTTGTCTTTTTTTAACGTTTAAAATAATCGAAATAAAACACATTACCTTTCTTCACAATTAAAATCATTCAGAATTTGAATCCTTTTTGCTAGTTGTCGGCACCTAAATTTTGACTATTTCATGGAAAAATTAAGGATTGACTTCGACTAGTAAACAAGACTATATTGCGTAGTTCGTATTTGCATAGAGTATTGTTGACACCTAAATTTTGATTTTCCTTAAATCGTTCATTTCTACATAAAAATGAGATTTAACTTTAATTCTCACAAAAATATATATTTCTCATGTATTGCGTATTTAATTTTTGTCGGTCATGCATTACGTCATATTCGGACTAGAGGCAAGTCAATTGAGCTTGAATTAAACAAACAGTGGAAGGTAAACTTGTGAAATAATTTCAATTCAAATCAAATATTAGCAGAATGTTTCATCATGCGTACGTTGTTTCAAAAACCTTTTTGGGATTTTGTGGATATCATTTACACAGCTAGATCTTGGCTCATTGTGGATGGTGATTCAGAATCAGACTTCTGATCAGAATGACCTCTCGGCACAAAGTGACACATTGACCTATCATAAAGGCATTTCCTCGAAAATTGTTCTTCATGAACTTTGTTAGTGACATCCTGAGCTTTAAATTGACATAAAGATCACCAAAATTGAACTAGATTTTGATGTCATTTCGTTATTTCTTTGGCAAGTTTCATCTAAGTCAAGCCTGAAATCTGATTCTAGCGTTTGACTGATTTTATCATTTTTTGTTGACTAGAAAACGATGTCCTTTTAAAAGCTCCAAAGAATAAAAAATGTTGCAGAGACTGTCTTCTAATTGGTTGAAGTTTCTCGAAATTTTTATGTGCAATTAAATATTTTTTCCAAAATTTTTGGCAAAGTTGGTAAGTCTGCATTATCTTGTTAAATTTGGGATTACACAATCAAGCCCACAAGAGCTGCAAAATTCAGCCACCATCACATTCTCCATCCCATGGCCGAAAATTTAAGGGCCAATAATTAATCCTACCTTGACTAGGATAGTTAATCCAACGGCTTAGAACGACTCCTACTCCTACTAGGACTAGAGGACTAAGCTCTATATAAGCAAGCTATCACCGTCGGCACTCTGATTCGGTCATTGTTAAATTTCGGCACATGCAAGAGAGCTTCTCAAGGGTTTGATTGTCTCCCCCAAGGTCGAGACAACCCCCTAGGTTGATCTATCAAGCCGGCTCGCCACCGAATCCTCCTTCACCGTCCAGCTAACGTGGACCTAACTATCCTGCCATACTCTAGCTCAGCCGAGGCTCCTCTGTTGCTGGCACACCAACTCAGTCGTCCTTCTACCATTCCACACGCCTATCATCCAGTTTACGTAGCTGCTGTCCAGCCGCTGTTCACTGCTATTTTGAGGTCAATCGGCCCTTGTTTTCTCATTATTTAAAGGTCCAACCTTTTATCTATTTGTGTTAGATCAATCGGAAGTGGTCTCTAGTGAATCAAGCTCAAAAAGTGCTATTTTGGGAGAATTTACAGCTTGCTCGTGTGTTGGAATTTAGCTTGGAAAAGGTAGAATTTCTTAACTATTTGATTGGAAATTGGCATGTGTATCTTTACACCTTAGTGAACGTACATGATTTGCAATTAAAAGTAGAGAAAGTTCAAGCCTTTTTGCCAAATCTTTGCTAGAACCGAAAATTGTTTTGTTGTGTAAAATTCTGATTTTTTTTCTAAGAAATTCAATTTATTCATGAATTGGCCAAATCTCATATGCACCCTTGAGGATTGATTTATTTTGATTGGAAAATATCTCTTCTTAAGGTAACAAGTTGTTTGGCTATTTCTCCTATGATCAATTGAATTGGAAAAGATGAGAATTTTTCTGGAACAAAAAATTGATTTTCGCCATACTTGCTTTCTTGGCCGAATTTGACATGCTAATGGATGAGCCTTGCTTGAATTTCATTCTTGAATTGGTTGAATGGCATCTATCCGATGGTTATTTGACTATATCTCTTGTTATGGATAAGATTTGATCAAAATGGATTTTATCTAATTAACTAAATTGGATAATATTTGACTAATGGACAAACTTTTGAACTCGATGATTATCTCTAGCATGTGAATTGGTTGAATTGCTCTATCTCATGATTATTTGATGCTATCTCGTATTGTGGATAGAGGTTTGTGTTAAATTGGATAATATCTAATTTTTTATAATCATCTGAATTGGATAATATTTAACTTGTGGATTATTTTTGCCTTGGATGATTACTTCATGTTTATGCCATTATTTGAATTGCCTTATCTTTTATGGATATTCATGTATATGGATGAGATTTGGTTCGAATTGGTTGATTATCCAAAAATTTTGAAAATTATCTGAAATTAACTTGTAATCCCTAAAGATAATTTTCTCAAAATAAAATTGAACTTTGGATAAGGAAAGGTGGACGGACCCCACTTTCATAATTTCAGCCAACCCTTCACATTTTTTTTAAAATTAAAGAAAGATGCTCATTCTTGCTTTTCTCTGGTCATGTTGGTTTATTTTCTTTTACTATATAGTATGCACATTTATAAACAAACATCCCATAATATATGCTCCCTTGTACCTAGACCATTTGGAAAATAAATTATATACTTTAGCCGACATTATAATTTAGTATGGAATTTCTTGTTCTGCCCTTTGTATTAAGGGATGATGTTATTTTATAGTTTTATCCGCATACCGACTAGAATCTACGAGTATATAGCGAATAAATTCTACTCTAGCCCTTATCTATGGGAATGAGTGAATCAATCGAAAAATCGGAATTAAAGGTATAATTATGGGCATTTTTGTTTTTTTTTGTTCATCCTTGCTTTATTTTAATTCATGTAAATAAAGTCCATTTTTATATGGTTAAACATGTCAAAACCTCATTTTTATATCTTAAATAACATCTAATATAAGTTAGGACTTCGGGAAATAATTTTCTTAAGTTAAATGGATGTTACCACATTTTATGACATGTTTTTACCATAGCCATCATTTAATCCGAAAATACAAAAAATCACTTGTCATTTGCATATCATATAGTTTAGACCATGCTTTGCCATGTCATTTAGTATAGTTTGCATTTGCATATTTCCAAAGAAAATCAAAAGAATTCATTCAATTCATATGGTCAATCGGAAGGGATTTTTCATGAAATTTGGTGCCGAAATGACATCAATTTTTTTAATTAATGTAATCAAGTTTCCGGATTCATTTTCTTTAGTTTTTTGAAATAAAATAGTTTTTCCTCTATTTTATTTACATACCAAGAGCGATTAGTGGCAGCTCCATTTTAAGACATTTTACATGACATGAACCTAAGTTAAGACTTGATATGGGCTTTGGAGAGTCCGAGTTAAGCTAGTTAAATAATTAACATGATAATCCACTAGACTACAATTCCCGAACTTCAAGTTGCAACAAGTATCACACAATGAATATTCTTGTTGACCAGCGCCAATTGAAATTCACATATTTTGGACGAAAATTTTGGAATAAATGAATGGATTATGAATTATCAATCGACGTATGGGGATTTCGGCCAGATTTGTGAGACGAGAAACCGAATTGGCGTTGAAATTTGGCCAATGAGGAAGGGAAGATAATGGGTAATGGCTAGACTGGTGGCCTGAAGGCACGCTTGAAAGGAGGAGGAGGTTTCTGGGGAATCTTTTCCCATGAATGATGGGCCCACAAATTCAAAATAAAGGCAAGCGTGAATAAGAAAGGGAGGTGAAATCGGCGAATCTTTGCACGGTGTCAGACCATGAATGGGGCTAGAAAAGAAAGAAACAAAAATAAAAAAAGAGACGAAGCAAGTTGGATGAACAGTGCAGTAATATGAAAGAAATAAAGAAGCAAGTTGAGTAGAAAACGTCGTGATTCAAATAAGAAATTTTTTGTGTTCAATCAAGGATTTAACTACTTGATTTATATTTACTTCGATCAAAACTTGTGTACGATGCAGGGGGAACTTAAGGGTTAGATTAGCAAATCTCTATGCTTATTTAGTATAGATAATGACCTCGATTGACAAGACATGCAATCACTTTTTGGCTTTGTGGATGTCAACAACCATCTAGGGGTGACTAGCTCCGATTTCGGTCTAGCTTAACCTCAGAACCGGAAACCAAACCAAAAGAACCGGTTCCTATTTTTCAAAATCGGGGACTAGACTAGAGGTTCTTGGAGTCCGACCGACCAGGTTTGGTTTGGTTTTCGGGTAGTCTAATGAAAACAGCCACGTGTTTGAAATACATATTCGCATTTTAAATGTGTAGAAGTATCTCTAATAATTAAAGAGTTTAAACGATTTTTCAAAGATTTCAAAGCAATAAAATTAAAGATAAAAAATAATCAAGGCAAGTACAGACTATCTAGGTGGGCAATTTCACCTTGAAACTAATAATCGGATCGATAGCTACCGATTCCCTTTTTATGGAACCGGAAACTGGACCGCCGCCTTTGAGAATCGAACTAAACCGGCCGATCCGATCCAGTCCGAGCGGTTTCCGATCGGATCAATTTTGTTTGCTCACCCTTGTGCCCATCAACTGAGGTCATTTTATTTCATCTCTCGAACCTTTCCAGTGGAGTTTCGATGTTTTCTCCAATTCACCCTCGTGTCTATTTTATCTGTTACTGCCCATTCAATGTAGATGATGACTCACGATTGACAAGATTATACATTCACTCTGGGATTCGAATTATACTTGAAAATGGAACCCCATGATCTAATTAATGTGGCGTCCTTTCCAAGAGGTGGTTTCAATAATGAGTTGGTAACTCTGGCTTAGCACATGCCTAGCTCAGTACTTTATATAACAATCGGTTCGAGCTCTATTCTTGCAGCTGAGCATCTTTCCCTTCTTGTCTCGTTAAACAAATACACTACCTCTTCCTCCTCCTCCTTCTTCTTGTAATCAGATCAATGGGATCTTCGGGTCGCCTTCTTTGTCCAATCCCATCAAGGGGAGCTTCAGGTGCAATCCGATCGATGGGATGTTCAGGTCGCCTTTTTGTCCAATCCGATGTATGGGATCTTCAGATGGCCAAGTCCCAGCAGCAATCCTGGCCATCGGCACTGCCAATCCTCCAACTTTTATAAATCAGGACGATTATCCTGATTTTCTCTTTCGGGTCACGAATTCTGAGCATTTGACTCGCGTTAAGGAGAGGTTCACCCGCTTATGTAAGCAAATCTTCTCCCTTTTTGCCTTTGCCTGCTTCTGACAGTTTTGATTGTGGAGCACCATCATCATCATCTTCTTCTTCTTTTCCCTCTTTCATCATGTTTCCGACAGATACTACCTTGTGTTGCAGGTAACAGATCTGGCATGAAGAAGCGTCATTTTGTCTTGACAGAAGAAATTTTCGAGGAAAATCCATGTATAAGCTCTTACGGTGCCGCTTCGCTCAACCGACGTCAAGATTTGGCCATCAAGGTGCACCCAGAATTGGCAATGGAAGCAGCAACCAAGGCCATTGACGAATGGGGTCAACCAAAATCGGCCATCACCCATGTCATCATGTGCTCTTTCGGTGGCATGGACATGCCGGGCTCAGATGTGAAGCTCGTCCAACTCCTCGGCCTTTCCCCTTCAGTCAACAGGCTCATGCTCTACAGTGTCGGCTGCTATGCCTCAGGGACCATCCTCCGGATCGCCAAGGACATCGCTGAGAACAATCCCAAGGCACGAATTCTCGCGGTTTCTGTCGAGACAACTGTCCTTACGTTTCAAGCACCTTAGTGTAGACGATCCTGCGTCCTTAATCCCTAGCTCCACCTTTGGGGATGGCGCAGCAGCTATGGTTATCGGCACTGTTCCACTAGACACGACTGCAGAACGGCCCCTTTTCCAAATCATCTCCGCCTCACAAATGCTTGTTCCCGGCACAGATGGAGCTCTTACCGCTAAGTATCGGGACCATGGTATCGTCATAACTCAAGCGAAAGAGGTGCCCCAGCTGATTTCCTCTAACCTGGAGGCATGCTTGGCCAAAGCTTTCAGCTCAGTCACCAACAGCGACGTTGTCAAGGACTGGAACTCCATTTTCTGGGCCGTACATCTCGGATACACACAGGTTTTTGACCGGGTGGAAAAGACGCTTGGGTTGAGCAAAGAGAGGCTAAGAGCTTCGAGGCACGGGCGAGAAGAGTACGGGAACATGGCAAGTGCCACCGTGGTGTTCATTCTAGATGAGCTAAGGAATAAGTCGATGAAGGAAGGCATGGCCACCACCGGAGAGGGGCCGGAGTGGGGGGGTGCTCTTAGGGTTTGGCCCCGGCATCACCATCGAGACTGTCCTTTTGCGAAGTGTGCCCCTGCAGGGGGTGGCGAAGTCACGTCCTTTCCCTGGTTGACGCTGAAAACAAAAAAAAATTCAGAGTAGAAAATTTTAATATTCATGAATCTAAAGTTTGTTTTCGTGCAATCCGTAGAAGTGGGATTAATTTGGTCCACTTAATCTCTGGGTGTGTACTACTTTAATTCTAGCGAATGATGAAATTGAGATCCTAATTATGTAGCTGATTGAATTTTCTTTGTTGGGCATAAGTTAAATGACTGCTTCAAATGAGTTGTGTGGACCTTTTGTTGTAAACATTGGTTTCTTATATTCATCTAAAGTAAAAATTGTAGTCAAAAGACTCGAAGCACGTAAAATCTTGGGATCAAGTTGGCATATACAATGAGAAAGCTATCCAATCCACAGAACTTCCTCATTTCTTGATTTTTTTTAATGCCACATGAACATATTCCCGTAATATACATATATCGACTTTGTTGATGCAAAAAATAGATTCTTTACAAACACAAATCACTTGTATATAATACAATGTTTATATTTAGCTTTAGAAATACCACACGCAATAGTTCTTTAGTATGATCGATTGTTCTTGGATCCACCGCAGAACAAAATATTTTGTTGACGCATTAAGATACATTATGTTAGTAATAATCTCCCTAAGATAATAATGTTGAAACATAATACATAATTCTTAATCTATTCTATTGGTTAAGTAAACACTATATTCATCTTTCTTTTAAATAGCAATTATCGCCTTTTCAAACAGATTTCTTAGTTTCTAATTAAGTAGATTCTCATATACAACTACTTTTAGTTTTATTCTCAACCTTTGGGACTTTCAGGACGTATACGTCACATTCCATGGATATAAGGTAAAAATTAAATTAAACATAAACGTGACTGTTTTCTAGGTTGTAAATTTTAAACTTCTATTAAACTAAGACTTATTTGTAAATTTAGGATAGATGGATTTGAAAAGCAAAAGGTAAAATTTACTTGAATTGTGACAAGGTAATAAGTCATATTTTATCAAAATTACTCTCTGATTAGATGATACTTACTTTTTGTAATTAAGTGGCTGGGGATAAAATTAAAATTTAGTTGAGTATCTGTTGAAAGTTTCTCAAATTCTGAGTTAATTGGTTTTCTTGAGCAATCTTGGTTGGTGGCATCTAATGGGATTTCTTGAATAAAGTAACTTATATAGTATATTCTTAATATTTTGTTTTCTAATGACATATATATTTAGATATCTTGAGTGAATTTCTTTATTTGGTGAATTTCTTAAAAGTTTGAAAGCTAATGCCGATTGATAACCCATTGGCACGGGCACGGTTAGGTATAGGTCTTTGACTTGTGTAATTGACCCTTATTTATGGGATTTTAATAGATGATCTGTAGTACATGCAGTAGAAATTCCTGACATCCCGACCAATTGCAGCAACCCTTGAAATAATTTTAGATTAGAAAGGTGGAAACCTCATTTATCCATTTAATGTTGCTAAAACACATTAGTAGATGTTGCCCCGTAAATTTTGGCGACTCATTTATTGCATACAAAAGTAGGGATCGACTTCGACCCTTGAACAAAAAACTAAATTTTTCTTAGTCGAACTCAATTTTTTTTTTGGACATATAGGCACATTTGCATATTTATTGTACCGGCGACGGAAACACTTAATTGAATGGTTTTGATCTTAATTTAGCTAGTTTGGACTAAGCCCGCGGTGTGGAAAGTTCGGTCAAGTCCATGAACATTATAGGGCCAAATATTGCACAAGAATAGAGTCAAGATGAAAGAACTGAATTATTAAATAGAATTACTTGGAGGATAACTCTGAAAGTTGGCTGAAGTTGATTTTCAAGAATAGGAAATTAAACCCTAGACTTTGTCTATATAAAGAGAGGTTCAGGTCATAGTTAGAGGAGGCCAAGCATTGACATACACAGCCACATCGAGGGGAAAGCTGTAAGGGGCCCTTCACATCGACGATGCACAATTGGTGACAATTCAGAGAAAGAGAGTGAGGTGGAGATCAAGAGAATACACACACAATTCACAACCGCAATTCACAGGGGAGCCACATCGAGAGCGAGAGAGAGAGAGAGAAGAAAGAACACGCGCTAGAGAGAGAATGAAGCATCCTTTCCTCCACGATTGCTGCCCAAGTGGCCTCGATTACATCATCCTACACCAACGCTGGAGTTTTAGGCGACGAACTAGTGCACATGACGCCTTCGCTCCATAGTTCCTCCATCGCACCAGAACTGACAAACATCCAGAGAGCTCCTTATAGGTTTCCCGACAATCCTAGCTGTGCTCTAATAATATCGGCGAATTTTCAGGTCAGTTCCTAGTTGTTGGGGCTAACGAATAACCTAGAAAGGGGTTGAATATGTTGCATGGTGAATTATAAAAACTTTGCAGAATAATAAACAATCACTAGTGAAGATGGTTACGTGCAAAGAACCAGTGTGAGTGATGCAGTTAAGTAAAACAGACAGTAGCAAAACAAATCATACACATATTGTGATAACCCAAATTTTCACCTGCTTAATTAAAAGGTAAATCAGCATTAACAGGTTCAAATTATCGGATAATTTTTAAATAATTTATTTATTGGCCCGATATTATTTTTAGGAACTCTGCGATTAATAGGGTCCTATCAAGTCAAATATTTGCAAAACCGGACACTGTAGGTCGGGAACGACACGGCGCAAGTAGACACTTGGGGGGCCACTTGTCAACATGTGGCAACATGCAAGGCCACATGTTAACATGTGGCAACATTCAAGACCACGTGTCACCACCACGGGACACGTAGCAAGGCGGTGCCACGTGTCATCGATGTTTGGGCTATCAATACAACCTAGAGGAGGGTGAATAGGATGTTTGAGAACTTTGAAAAACGTTTGTGGAATAAAACAAGTTCAATTTCAAACAACGGGTCAAACATTTGCAGAGATATTATAATGATCAAGTCACGAGATATTTGACGTACCGTGAGATGATTATGTGCTAAAGTGTATGAAGATCACGAGAATTAATATTGATTGTTTTTATTTTAGTTTATTTTTGTCGTGTTTGTTTGTTTTCGATTATTATAAAATTTGCACATTTATAAACAAACATGACCATAATATATGCTCCCATGTGCCTTGTCCCATCGAAAAATAAATTACATGCCTTGTTCATGATCTTATGGAATGGAATGGTAATTTAGTATAAAATCTCGTGTTTTGCCCTTTGACAAAAGAAATGATGTTATTCTATACACTTAACTGGATATTGGCTCGGATCTTCACGGATGTAGCGGATAAAATTCTTCTCTAGCATAAATCTTTGGGAATGATTGAATTTATCGGAAAATTTGGATTAAAAGGTATATTATGGGCTTTTTTGTTTATTTTGTTCAAATTGTTGATTGATTTTATTTTTTTATTTTTGCCAAAAGCACAAAAATATCAAATCTTTTGGTGCATAATATATGGTCATTCATGTTACATTTTTCCTAAATAAAAAATCATTCAATTCACATCAATTAATCGAACAAGATTTGTTGTGAAATTGGTACCGAAAGGGCATTAATTTTTAAAATCAATGTAACAAAGTCCTCGGACTCATTTTTTCTAGTTTGCAAAAAATAAAATAGTTTTCCCTACCGACCCTAAACGATTAGTCGCGGCTTTAATTGAATATTTATATTTTTTTATGAATTGAACTTAAGTTGCGATTCGATAGGACTTGGGAGGGTCCGAATTAGGTTAGTTGATTTAATTAACTCGATAATCCATTAGCCCAATTTTGGGTCGCGACAAAAGTTGAGCTGGTTTATCATGGATGCTTTTTCCCATTACTTGAAGGCTTCGTTTGTTTTGTGAAAAATGACTAATTTTTAAAAAATATTTTCTTAGAAATTATTGCTTATGAAAATGAACGAATGAAATTCTTGTTATAGTTTATGAAAATATTTAGGAATAAATTATCTTCGATAATTATAACATCTCTCACGACAAGCCATCATTTAAAAAAATTAATTTTCAACTTAAGCAAATGAAGCGGATCTGGATCTCGTTGACATCAATCTCGTCCATTCTAGAGAATATTGGGTGCATGCATCATCATGATCGGGGTCATTTTCATATTGGGAATGAACATCTTCACTAGTGTTTGGTTCTGAATCTCTCTTCTTTCAATACTTTGAATCCTCTTTCCAAGATAATCCAAACATTAAAATACTTTGTAAGACGTTTAAAATAATTGAAATAAAACACATTCTCTGTCTTCAGCCATTAAAATCATTTAGTGTTTGAATACTCTTTGCTTAGTCCGTATTTGCATGGGGTTATCACGCAGTGAATATTTCTTGTTGACCAGCGCCATTTGAAATTCGCATATTTTGGACCAAAGCTTTGGAATAAATGGATGGACTATGAATTGTCAATGCACGTATGTGGATTGCACGTATGTGGATTTCCGCCAGATTTGTGAGACGAGATAATGGGTAATGGCTAGCTAGTGGCCCGAAGGCACATTCGAAAGGAGGAGGAGGTTTCTGGGGATTCTTTTCCATAAAAGATGGGCTCACAAATTCAAAATAAAGGC
The DNA here is from genome assembly GCA_021437795.1 of Rhodamnia rubescens. Taxonomy (NCBI): domain Eukaryota; kingdom Viridiplantae; phylum Streptophyta; class Magnoliopsida; order Myrtales; family Myrtaceae; genus Rhodamnia; species Rhodamnia rubescens. The sequence continues at coordinate 28,413 of JAILYA010000025.1, forward strand.
AGGTGCGAATAAGAAAGGGAGGTGAAATCGGCGAATCTTTGCACGATGTTAGACCATGAATGGAGCTAGAAAAGAAAGAAACAAAATAAAATAAGAAACGAAGCAAGTTGGATGAACAGTGCAGATAGATTAAAGAAAGAAAGAAGTAAGTTGAGTAGAAAATGTCGTGATTCAAATAGGAAATTTGTTGTGTTCAATCTAGGATTTAACTACTTGAATAAAAAAAAATTGTAAGGTTTGTAAGGGTATGCAATGGAATGCAAATTAACTGCATTGTAGCTCTAATAAGAAGGGACCGACACCGAGAACCGGATCAACAGTTACCGGTTCCCTTTTTATGGAAATGAAAACTATATCGACGCCGTCGAGAACTAAACTAAATCGGCCAATCCGATCCAATCCAAGCGGTTTCCAATCCAATCAATTTTCTTTGCTCACCCCTGCGCCCATTAACTGAGGTCATTTTATTTCTTCCCTCGAACCTTTTCCAGTGGAGTTTCGCTGTTTTATCCAATTCATCCTCGTGTCTATTTTTTCTGTTATTGCTCATTCAATGCAGATGATGACTCACGATTGCCGAGATTAGATAATCACTCTTGGATTCGAATTATACTTGAAAATGGAACCCCATGTTCTAATTAATGTGGCATCTTTTCCTAGAGGAGGTTTCAATAATGAGTTGGTAACTCTGGCTTAGCACATGCCTAGCTCAGTACTTTATATAACCTCCTTCTTGTCTACTTTATATAACCTACTTTATATCGGTTCGAGCTCTATTCTTGCAGCTGAGCATCTTTCACTTCTTGTCTCCTTCAACAAATACACTACCTCCTCCTCCTTCTCCTCCTCCTCTTCTTGTAATCGGATCAATGGGATCTTCAGGTCGCCTTCTTTGTCCAATCCCATCAAGGGGATCTTCAGGTGCAATCCGATCGATAAGATGTGACACCCCAAAATTTAGGGCCAGTTCAAGCTTGGGTTCGGAGAAATTACGAGATAGCCACCAAGGGTTGAGATAGCCAAGCACGAAATAAAGAATTGCCTTCGATATGGATCATGGCTCAAGTACACCAATCGACTATGCTATTGATTGACGGTTGACTGTGTGGCAACCTTAAATCAAACATGAATAGATTATGATCGATATTGCCTAGCTATGAAATGACCATAATATCACATTGAAGTCGACCAGGGATTGATCCACAAGATGATTTGCAAGTTGACAACGGTTGACAACTAAACTAGCCATGGGTTCGACAAATGTCTATAAATATTAGAACCATGTACTAGCCACACACTAGTCAAGGATTGGCCATCCTAGACTATGTGATGTGCTACCGGAGGGCTATGGATCGAGACGAACCAATTCTGCATCAATTTGAATTGGTCATGAGAGAGAAGCTTGATAGTGTTCGATTATGTTATCGGTTTAGGAACGGGTGATTATCTAAACGACCTAAAATTTAGGTGGCTCTCGACTCGATAGGCAACCAGACACATATTGGAGTGCGTCAAACCGTGGGTTGGGTGACACCTTTAGACGTGATTACACGTGAGCAGATTTCATTCGGCAAAATACATAGTCCGACCTTTAGCTTGTTAGGGGCCTAAAGCAGAAAATTGCATAGATATCTTAAAAGCTTGGCAAACAGCACATCCGAAATCTTAGAGTAATGAATAATAGGTCGAATGTTAGAAGACCTTACCCATTTAAATAGAATGCTCAAATTGCCATTAGCATTAGTTATGCTTGGCATCTATAGAATAGAAATGGGAACCTTGGACACACTCGATTGGGTGACATTAGGGAGTGCTGAGATTTACGTATTAAATCTCTATTTTAAATGTAAAATGAAATAAAAGAAATGATCTTTTGATGTATAATAGGTGTGTAACCTATAGAGAAAAAGAGATGAGAAATTCAATTATAAAAATTTGTCATCATTAGGGGCTAAATGTTATAGGATTATAGGATAGCTAAATTGACAAGTTAAAAATAAGACACGTGGCGTCTAAATTATTATTAATTAAATTAAATGTAAAATATTGGCTTGATGAGCAAGTTAGCATATAGAGACAAAATAGGCTTAGAAAATAAGTTGGAATAAGAGGATGACACGTGGAAAAAGCATAAGGCGAATCCGACATGGAAAACAAGTAAAAAATATAAGACAAATAAAATAGAAAAATAATATAATTTTTGGCTTGAGGAACAAGCCAAGCATATATGTCATGCCCCGCGGTCCTTTGAGGGCGCGACACATCCACCAAAACCGCTTCTAACCTAGGATACGACTCACACGGGGGACCATGAGATGAAACACGCAAGCGGAAGAGGAAAGAAACACAACCCTCACATTAAATACATGGATGAACAGGGATAGCAACTAGGTAAGCATATAAATACAATATTCACATTCAAGTCTACACGCAAAAGTCGAAAGGTTCATAAACTGAATACACCTAAAAATAAGTCGAAGGTCTAGGGTCGACATCAATATACTACAACAACACCCATCAAAAGTCTAACTCAAAAGAGTGCTCCTCCGGATCTTCACCCGTGCAATCTATCTACTCGGTAGAATTGTCCGTCTCGTCATCGTCTTCTACTTCTTCTTCATCCAAAACATATTTGGAGAAAGTCTTAGAGCATCCACCTACAAGTATCATCCTCCATGACGTCCTTTGAGTCGGATATCTCAATCACTTCATGGTCATCTTCCGCCATCGGGGTCTTCTTAGGGATATTTCGAGAACCTACAATGAAGCCTCGCCTCAACCTCGATCTCAAGATGAGTCGGATGACACCAATTTGGGACTACTCCTAAAGGTACTTTAGAAGGACACAATGGACCCATAGTGCTACTATTCTCGACACGACGAAACCAAGATTCAAAACAGTGCGGTTGCAAATGTTCCTTACCCTCGTCGACCCAAACCGTAGTGCGCTTCCTAACATACACTATACCCTTTTTTGTTGGGAACTCGTCAAACTCAGTAGTCATCTCCTTTCGGATCGCCTAAGCGTATCAACAACATATCTCACAGCCTAAGGTCTGAAAAATAGATCCCACGACGGGGTGGGATTTATATCTCGGCAAGTGAATCCTAAACCTAAACATCTCCCACCAAACTATGCAATGCGATCACGAACAGAATGCACCAACAGAATGCAACCAACAAAATTAGCTCATGGAAAATAAACATCAAACGCTTCCATAAAATTGGTACGAACAAGAATAATTGTCAAATACATCACATAGCCAATTTAAATAATATCAAGGCTCTACAACCAATCTCAATAATATAGTGGCTCTATAGCCATTCATACCAAATTCAATCACATAATTCACCAATCAATCAATTTTCGCAACACAATTCGTCCGGTCACGTCCAAGTGTTCAAGTAAGTTTTAATGAACACTTACACGTAGGTCATGCTAGCAAATTTCCAATCCAAATAAGCCTCCTAGCTCAGCTCGATCACGGCCACAAGAGCAATTCGAGCATTCTACGAAAATTTCATCGAAACTCATTCATTTCTCAAATTCATTGTTCCAATACTTCGCCAACACATCAATTAACATCCTAAGGTGCCTTAACGATGAATTTAAGATAAGCCAACACCATCCACAGCCCCTAATTGATTCGGTTCACTCGGTCCCCAAAATAGGACAATTTTCGATTCCGTTGTATCCCATATCAATCAGTCCATAAATCAATCTCAAGCTTCAATTTATCACAAAATTAACTTGCCAAAACCTCAATCTACATGTCTAGTATACTCACCGAAAATTGGAAGTCAAAATGACGCATTTAAGACCTCTAATTAGTTTGATTCCTTTAGGCGCGCAAACGGTCAAAATCTGTCCTCCGTAAATCACCTCAAATTAGCCATGAAAACTCTTCAAATCTCAAATGAACTTGCAACCCTAACTCAGCCAACCCTATTACAAGATGTCTAGAATATCCCACAAAACATTTGAAGCCAATCGGAGTCTCTAAGAGGAAAAACGAAGGCTTTACCTCAGCTTGGACAGATTCTATCCACTTTCGGGTTTGGGTTTGGTTCGGCCAAATGGGACCTCTAATCAATGAACTACCACTTGGAACTTGTAGAGGAGAGGCTAAAGGTGATGTAAGTGATTGGAGAACAGTGAGATGATCACCGGAGAAGCCATTCGAGCAGGAAGAAATAGGCGGTAGAAACTGGTTGTGCACGGTTAGTTAGCGACCTTTGCTCACTCAAACCACTCTACAGAACGAATGGATGGGTTAAAATGAGCTCACAATATATCATTAGAACGAAAAGAGAATAAGCTTTCTATTGATGGGTGGATCGTCTCCATCCGACATCGACAACAAAGTTATGGCCAAAATAGTGGAGGGCACCGAACCGGGGACTAGTCGGGCGGCGGTGTTACGCTCGTGAGAAAAGAAGAGGGAAAAGTGGCAACGTTGAGAGGGAGAGAGAGAAAGTGATCAGTTGAAGAAAGAGAGAGAGAGAGAGAGAGAGAGAGAGAGAGAGTTTATCACTAATAATTGGGTTGGTCAAAAATGTGAATCGTGGATCAAAAGGTCAATAATGGATAATTATCCAAAAATTTACATTTGGCCTTATTTTCATAAATATCTTGAAAATCATTGACCACCATTAACCATCTTTATCTCATATTTTCGGCAGCCATGGAAGAGAGCCAATTAACCAAAATGGCCTTTAAATAACTTAAGACAAGGTTAAGGCTTGAGGGGCAAAATGGTAATTTTACATTTGTCGTCCAAAAAATTCAATTTCCAAATCAAATTACCATCGACGAGGCGACGTCCAAATTCATATCCAATGTTAGACTTCTTCATTTCCATTTTCCCAATTTCGAGATTCCATTTCCGATTCATTTTCTTTCGAATGCAATTTCGGTTTATCTCGGATCGACGGATGGCTTTTGCGGTGACATCACGCATATCGACTCGGTGATTTTCATCGCTCTTGGGCTTACTCTAGTTATGGCCATTTTGGTTGTCATGCAATTGCGAAAGTTTATCACTAGTCCCTTAGGTCTCGATCGTCGAGTTCCATTTAGGAAAATCTCGCAAATCATACGTTGGTTAAGAGGAATCACCCATGCCCCAATCATATAACGCTAGCAATGGATTCCATAATCGCCATGAGATCGGCCTTTACGGGTTCTAAATATTCCCTTGGCAATCCTTATGGTCAAAATGCCAATTCCTATTCGAATTTTCTAAATCCACGTACCTTGTCGTGTTAACTTTCTTTTGGTGGTGCTGTTGTCATATGCAAATAAAATTACATCGATAGATATTCTTTATTCAATAGAATTCAAAATGTCACAATATAAGACCAAATTGAATTAGAAAAAGTAACCTAGGATCTTTAGATGCCTTAGACTAGCCAAGTGGCAAAATCAAATGGTATATCTAGAATATTCTATGCCAATAATTTATTTAAAAAATATAAAAGAAATTAATATTACTATAATTAATAGATATAAATAAGAAAAATAAATATAAAAGTAATGAAGAATACCCTATAATGGGCGGGAGTTAGGGAGAAGTTTCTAGAGTCTAAATTGTCTTAAGTGGCATAATAAAAAGATGACACATAGTAAAACATGGAGAACAAGTTGGCATAAAAATACAAATATGACTTAGGGAACAACTCAAGCAAAAAAAAATGAAAATGTCTAATTTCAGCTTGGAGAATAAGTCAAAGGGAAGACTCCAATGAGGTGATGCCATATGGAAAGTATATAAGGACAAATTCGACTTGCGGAGCAAGTCAAGAAGGGCTATAAATAACATCAATGCCCTTAGAGTTTAAGCCATCACCTCTCTCCCTCTCCCTCTCTCTAGTCGAACACTCTCTTTATCCATCCCTCATTTTTTGGCCACTAAGCACCACTACAGCCACCATCCGAACCACCTATGGAGACGCCATGCCACACACGATATAGTAAGCCAATCTTTTTTTTTTTTTTAGTTATCTACTAGATGTATGTGATATCTAACCTTTATTTAGGCCGTAAAGCTTTAGCTACTCTAATGCTTGCTTGAAAAGTATATGTTATGTGGGTTAAGGACTAAGTGCCACAATACAACGCTAATCTCATAGGGGCCACCTTTAGAAACTTAGGCCATTATGATGCATGCTCTCCTTGGTCTTGCTACCTTTGGTTGTGACATTCTCAAAGTCGATCCTATTCGGGATGTAATAAAGTGATGATTTTAATCGATGCACTGTTAGTAAATCTCGTTCGAATTGATCACTCATGATAGGCTAACCAAAAGGGAAAGACTATTAAGGATATAGATACACTTGACCTCGAGAACTCAACTATGGATTGACAATTCGACCTTAAGGATTGATGAGAGATAGTTTTGAGCTATTAAGGACCGACCAAGGAATGGCTATAGAACGTTTCGACAATAGAGTACAAATGGATCGTGGGTGAATTTGCTTGACCGTTGTATGGATTGCGAACGATCCTAAACCAAATCCTAAAGATCATGTACATTGAAATTAGTGATTGAACCCTCGTAGTTATATGACAACCGAGGTCGTTCATGGTTCGAGATAGCTTAAACGTAGATTGATATCAAATTAACTACGGGTCGAGTACGCTTAACTCCTAGAAGCCGCTCGTTAGCTCGAGATAAACAATAGTTGCAATTGATCAATTTTGACCATGAATTAGAATCCGAATATGGGTATCGAATTTTCGAGGATCTCAAGACTAAACTATTGGACGTCGCCTCATTGACCTACCAATTTATCCCATTAAGCCATTCTAAAGCCCAAATTTTATTCATTTTAGCCCAATTTCAATTTATATAAACTCGTACAAAATACTAGCTCTTGTGAATTTATCAAATTGCCCTTACCTTGAAAATGACCAAAATGCCTTTCTTGCTTTATGAAGAAAAGCCAAGAAACCATCATGGGAGAAGACTTTTGTGGCATGTTATTTATAAAGGGTTTCTATCTTGAATAAAGCTTATTCAAGAAGCCTAGTGGAGATATTATCTCATTATCTCTCTTTCCTCTCTTTTTCTCTCTTGCAATTTTTGGTCAAACTTCCCCATCCCGAGCTTTCTCTCTCTCTCTCTCTCTCTCTCTCTCTCTCTCTTCTCTGGTTTTCGCGTGCGCCCGAGAAGAAATCTCTTGTTTGAGCTCGTCTCGGAGGGCGAATTGAGCTCCGTTTTCTCCTACGCAATCGTAAGATTGAGAGTAACTCAGATCGGAAGGCTATTTATTCAAGAAACAATTTTATTTTCATGAAATTGTGTTGGACAGAGGCTGGTTGGTGAGATCCGATCCGTTTTGCTTCGATTTGAGATCCATCAAGCAACACCAGCACAATCGGGTCTGTATGAATGCTGTTCGGTGGTCCTCGGTGATTCCATGTTGATTTCGAACCAAGTCACGCATAGGCCTCGCCGCCGTCGATGCACCGGTATCTTCGGATTTTTGATTGGGTGAGTTAACCGCTAAACTCGAATAGAGTATTAACTACGTTTAAGGATTAGCTTTATTATTGCTATATGCCAATTAGAATATTTATCTCGGGGCCGGATAATTTGATTACCTACGAGCGAATTATTTTATTTGAAAATGAGCTCTTTAAATATTTTGGTAATATTAATTAGAATTTGGATTTATTAATCAAGTCGCATTAATTAAATATAGTTTGGATAATTAATTATTACTTTATGATTATTATTATTAGGTAATTACTATATTATTATTATTGGATGAATATTACCGTATTTATAGATTGCAAAATACTGGTAGTTAAGTTAGATATCTGATTACCCCGTTTATAGATGCAAAGTATGGTTAAGCATTAAAATGATCTTGACGCGAGACTAAATTTTAAGCACGTTGTTTGTGTATGTGCATTGAATTAAATCCAAAGATACCGGCGCATCGGCGGTGGCAAGGGCTACGCCTAGCTTTGTCCGAAATCAATATGAAACCACCGAGGACCACCGAACAGTAGCTACAAAGACCCGGTTGCACCGGTGTTGCTTAACGAAGCTCAAATCAAAGCAAGAATGGACCGGATCTCACTAACCAGCCTCTGTCCAGCACAATTTTGTGAAAATAAAATAGTTTCTTGGACAAATAGCCTTCAGATCTGAGTTGCCCTCAATCTTACGGTTGCGTAGGAGAAAATAGAGTTCAATTTGTCCTCCAAATGAACTCAAATGAGTGATTTCTTCTCGGGCCCACACAAAAAAATCAAGAGAGAGAGCGCAGAGAGGAGAGGAGAGAGAGGGAGAGCTTGGTGGGGAAGTTTGGAAAATTGCAAAAGGGAAAAAGAGAGGAGAGAGGGAGAATGAGATAATATCTCCACTAGGCTTCTTAAACAAGCTTTGTTCAAGATAAAAACCCTTCATAAATAACATGCCACAAAAAGTTTTCTCCCATGATGGTTTCTTGGCTTTTCTTCATAAAGCAAAAAGGGCATTTTGGTCATTTTCAATGAAACGGCATTTAGGTAATTTTACAAAGTATAGAATGAAGTACTATACGCGTATTTGAGCTATTATTTTGTACGAGTTCCTATAAATTGAAATTGGGCTCAAATGAATAAAATTTGGGCTTTAGAATGTCTTAATGGGATAAATTGGTAGGTCAATGAGGTGATGTTCAATAGTTTAATCCCGAGATCCTCGAAGATTCGATACCCATATTCGGATTCTAATTCTTGGTCAAAATTGATCAATTGCAACTATAGTTCATCTCGAGCTAACGGGCGGCTTCTAAGAGTTACGCGTTCTTGACCCGTAGTTGATTTGATATCAATCTACGTTTAAGCTATCTCAAACCATGGACGACCTCTGTTGTTATGTAACCGTGAGGGTTCAATCACTAGTTCCAATGTACATGATCTTTAGGACTTGGTTTAGGGTCATTCGCAATCCATACAACGATTAAGCGGATTCACCCACGATGCAATTGTATTCTATTGTCGAAACATTCTATAGCCATTCCTTGATTGGTCTTTAATGGCTCAAAACCTGTTCCTCATCAATCCTTATGGTTGAATTGTCAATCCATAGTTGAGTTCTCGAGTCAAGCCTATTTATATCCTTGATGGCCTTTCCCTTTTGGTTAGCTCATCATGAGTGATCAATTCAGAGCAAGATTTATTAACGGTGCATTGATTAAAATCGTCACTTCATTACATTTCGAATAGGGTCACGCCCGCACCTTTTGGCATGTCAACATCCCTATGCGGTTGTTAAGTTGTGACATCCCAGACATATCACCAACCCATTTAAAATTTTATGTTTCAATTAAATGCACATGAAAGCGATTCACTTCCCCAAACAAATATACGGTTGGGATAGTCGTAAGGAAAACAACAAATAGCATAAGCGCCTTTTATTTAAATACCATTAACCTTGGGAGAATTACAATATTTAGAGGCCTAACACAAGGCCACTCCCTACTAGACTACAAACTCAAAAAGTGATGGGTGGTTGGGTTAACCTAGCTCCGTTATTACAAAGACAACCCCAAAAGATAGGCATTTAATGCCTATTACCACATTTGGCCAAAGCTCGAGGGAGGCTCTAGGATCGACTCGTTCTCCTCCTCATTATCATCTCGGACCTATTTCCGAATTTGTGAAATTTCTATTTTGGAGGTATGGGGTCTAGAGGATTCCCAACTTCCTTTTCAGTGCCACCACCAAGAGGTGAGGGCTAATCAAAACCCCCGATCGGACCAAATAGAATGTTCCCTTCCTTAATAAACCATGCCAGGAACTCATGCGGTTACAACATATCAAGTGTTTCCAAAGGAATTGTTGGGATTACCACCTAAAAGAGAAATTGAGTTTGCGATTGAGTTGGTCCTAGGGATAAAGCCAATCTTTAGAGCACCTTATAGGATGGCATTTTCAGAGTTAAAGGAGTTAAAGGTACAGATGCAAGAGTTTCTAGATAAAGAATTCATTTGCCTTAATGCATCGCCTTGGGGGAGCGCATGTATTTTTCGTAAAGAAAAAGGATAGTTCGTTGCTTTTATGCATCGACTATCACGAGTTGAATCAAGTGACCATAAAAAATAAGTATCCGTTGCTAAGGATATATGACTTGTTCGACCAAACTAGCAGGGCTTTGGTATTTTCTAAGATAGACCTAAGGACGGACTATCATTAGTTGAGGATCGAAATGAGGATATAACGCGTTTGGTTTAACAAATGCTCCTATTACCTTTATGGATTTAATGAATAAGGTGTTCAAGGAGTATTTGGATTGATTTGTGATAGTGTGTATAAACGATATCTCGGTGTACTCGAGGAATTTTGAGGATCATGAGCAAGATTTCAAGACTATATTAAGGATCCTTAGGGAGCATAAGTATTTGTCGACTTTAGTACATGCGAGTTTTGGCTATCTCGTGTAGCTTTCTTAGGTCGGTGATTTCTAGTGAAGGAATTTTTGTGGATCTAGCTAAGATTGAAATGGTCATGGATTGGCCAATGCCGTCGATAGTGACGAAGTTTGAAGTTTCTTAGGTTTGGCGGGATATTATAGCATTTCATGGGAAGCTTCTTTGCAATAGCTATGCCATTGATGTGATTACCTAAAAAGGACGATAAGTCAAAATGGAAAAAATTTATCAATAGGCTTGACTTGTAAATATAAGATTGTAATGAGACGACTGGTATTGATGGATTATATAAGCTTGAATTGTGTTGTATCTTGATGATTCTAGTTATTGACTTTCATTAATGGCCTTGAGTGGTGATATGATAAGATTCGCAAAGAGACGAACGAAAATCAAAGAGTTTTATATACGGATTTGAACTGGTGATTATGTTTGAGGTTTAATTAATTGCTTATGAACGAAGGGCCGGTTGGATTATATGATTGTGATTTTGGATTATAAACGATCAAACTTGAGGATAAAGTATAGTGATTGATAGGTGGATTGGATGATAAGTTCAAAAGGTGAAGAGTTAGATTTGAATAGTTGGAGTTTCGTGGTTAGCCTATTTGCAATGATTGTGGAGATTGATAATTGTGGATTAAAGGTCTAAATTTGTGTGGCACTTTGATGGTTTAAGTTATTGATTTTTATTGGCCTTGATTGATGAGAAAAGGGTTCACAAGAAAGTAAACGACGAACATTTGGACCAAACACCAGGTGTGATTGAATGCATATGAGTTTTTTCTGGATAATAATCAAACATGAGGTTATAGATCGATCTTAGGTAAGTGATCTTTGAGATGTGATGATTGCTTATAGAGTTAGAAAGTTTCGATTGATAAGGATTGATGTGGAAATGAGTGTTGTGTGATGATTAGTGAGGAAGATCATGCATTGCACGTATTTATTGCCTTAAAATAAAAATTGAGAAACGTGCACGTATGAGCATATCATTATTTTGTCGAACTTGATAAACTATCACTCTATATGGGACGAAATAGACAGGATACCTATAAGCAGTAAGACATGGTATAGGATGTGTCATACGGGACTCAACTTTGTAGATGTATGGTTTGGGGAGGTCTTGTAATGACCCGATTCTGAAGAGGGCGGGGAGTGATCGCCGAGATAAGAAAGCTTGGGCAAAGTGCGGCTCCTAGTAGGCTTCTAGAATGGCGATGGGATAGGGATGAACCAAACCATACGTTGAAAAAGGTGGGTTTAGATATTGGGTTAAGTCCGATCTTTATTAAAAGATACATTGCATTAAAGTTGGTTAAAAAAAATTTGAAAATGCATAGCATTGCATCTCAAGATCAAAGTGATGAATGAAAGAACAATGGGTGGATTGAAGTACCATGGACAAGGATGTGGAAATGCCTAAATTGCCTAGTGGGAAGTTGGTGAAAGTCCGTAGTGATGCCTTTGAGGTTGTCACGGAGAAGATCTCGTCTCGTGGGAGGGATGTGTAGTGTATATGTCCCTATAGTGATGTATCCCGCAAAGATCTAGATTGCATCACGGAATGCTTGGAGGTTGATTCCTAGAGATTTGAGAATTACATCGACTTGTTTGAAATTGTGTTTTGTGCGAAGACCGTAACCAACAGAACCATGGGCGGTATATTGATCAAAGAGTTGTGGAAACGAACGTGAATGGTTCGTAATAGCAAATTATGAGTGGATGACATATTGTGATTTGCCAGTTGAATCTATGAGTTGGAGAGGTAGGTGATAACCTAGAATAAGGTTAAGATTGCGAGATGTAGCTATTAAGGAAAATAAGTTATTAGATTGTGCAACAGAGTATGGCGGATAGATTGACGAAGTTTGCGCATTTCATCGCAGTGGCAAAGGATTTCGCTTTAGATGGATGTGCAGAGTTGTATATACGATCTATAATACGTCTTCATGGAGTGCTAATGATGATCACATAGGACCGTGATCCCAAATTCATTGCCACATATTGGAAAAAAGTTTACACACGGCGTTGGGAACAAAGTTGCAATTTTGAATGGCCTATCAACCGCGAGATGAATGGCTAAATCTGAAAGGACAATTTAGACACTAGGAGGCTTGTTGCGGGGGGGGGTTGTGTTGCGAGAAAAAAAAAAATTTTTTTTCTTTTTGAATAAAAAAAATTTTTCTTAGGTCGGTGATTTCTAGTGAAGGAATTTTTGTGGATCGGCTAAGATTGAAATGGTCATGGATTGGCCAAGGCCGTCGATAATGAGAAGTTTAAAGTTTCTTAGGTTTGGCGGCGATTATAGCATTTCGTGGAAGCTTCTCTGCAATAGCTATGCGATTGATGTGATTACCTAAGAAGGACGATAAGTCAAAATGGAAAAAATTTATCAATAGGCTTACTTGTGAATATAAGATTGTAATGAGACGATCGGTATTGATGGATTATATAAGCTTGAATTGTGTAGTATCTTGATGATTCTATTTATTGACTTTCATTAATGGCCCCGAGTGGTTATATGATAAGATTCGCAAAGAGACGAACGAAAATCAAAGAGTTTTATATACGGATTTGAACCTGGTGATTATGTTTGAGGTTTAATTCATTGCTTATGAACGAAGGGCCATTGGATTATATGATTGCGATTTTGGATTATCAACGATCAAACTTGAGGATAAAGTATAGTGATTGATAGGTGGATTGGATGATAAGTTCAAAAGGTGAAGAGTAAGATTTGAATAGTTGGAGTTTGGTGGTTAGCCTATTTGCAATGATTGTGGAGATTGATAATTGTGGATTAAAGGTCTGAATTTGTGTGGCACTTTGATGGTTTAAGTTATTAATTTTTATTGGCCCCGATTGATGAGAAAAGGGTTCACAAGAAAGTAAACGACGAACATTTGGACCAAAGAAAGACCAGTGTGATTGAATGCATATGAGTTTTGTCTGGACAATAATCAAACATGAGGTTATAGATCGATCTTAGGTAAGTGATCTTTGAGATGTGATGGTTGCTTATAAAGTTAGAAAGTTTCGATTGATAAGAATTGATGTGGAAATGAGTGTCAGGCGATGAGTAGTGAGGAAGATCATGTATTGCACGTATTTATTGCCTTAAAATAAAAATTGAGAAACGTGCACGCATGAGCATATCATTATTTTGTCGAACTTGATAAACTGTCACTCTATATGGGACGAAATAGACAGGATACCTATAAGCAGTAAGACATGGTATAGGATGTGTCATACGGGACTCAACTTTGTAGATGTATGGTTTAGGGAGGTCTTGTAACGACCCGATCCAAGATGGCGGGAGTGATCGCCGGGGCAAGAAAGCTTGGGCAAAGTGCGGCCTCGGGCAAGCCCGGAATGGCGATGGAGTAGGGATGAACCAAACCATACGTTGAAAAAGGTGGGTCTAGATATTGGGTTAAGTCCGATCTTTATTAAAAGATACATTGCATTAAAGTTGGTTAATAAAAATTTGAAAATGCATAGCATTGCATCTCAAGATCGAGTGATGAATGAAAGAACAATGGGTGGATTGAAGTACCATGGACAAGGATGTGGAAATGCCTAAATTGCCTAGTGGGAAGTTGGGGAAAGTCTCAGAGTGATGCCTTTGAGGTTGTCACGGAGAAGATCTCGTCAGGTGAGGGATGTGTTGTGTATTTGTCCCTATAGTGATGTTTCCCGCAAAGATCTAGATTGCATCACGGAATGCCTGGAGGTTGATTCCTCGAGATCCGAGAATTACATCGACTTGTTTGAAATTGTGTTTTGTGCGAAGACCGTGACCAACAAAACCATGGGCGGGCATGTTGATCAAAGAGTTGTGAAACGAACGTGAATGGTTCGTAATAGCAAATTATGAGTGGATGACATATTGTGATTTGCTAGTTGAATCTATGAGTTGCAGAGGTAGGTGATAGCCTAGAATAAGGTTAAGATTGCGAGATATGGCGATTAAGGAAAATAAGTTATTAGATTGTGCAACAGGAGTATGGGCGGATAAATTGACGAAGTTTGCGCATTTCATCGCAGTGGGAAAGGATTTCGCTTTAGATGGATGTGCAGAGTTGTATATACGATCTATAATACGTCTTCATGGAGTGCCAATGACGATCACATAGGACCGTGATCCCAAATTCATTGCCACATATTGGAAAAAATTTTTACACACTTTGCGTTGGGAACAAAGTTGTAATTTTGTATGGCCTATCAACCACGGATGAATGGCTAACTGAAAGGACAATTTAGACACTAGGAGACATGTTGCGAGATGCGTTTGTGTCGATAGGGAAGCTAGTAACAGCCTCTCGTTATTTGTTAATTAAGAAGTTGTTGATCGCTAAGTAGGGATTGCTGATTTTTGTGGTTAATTGTGGTTATAGTATAGCGATCGACGGTTGAATTTGACAGCAAGTTCAAATGGCGACAATTTCAATTTGAATCATTGAAGTTGGACGATTTAGCTTTGTCTAGACGGATTATGGATATAGAATTGTGAATGATTGGTATTTAAGAATCGTAGGCTTGAATCGACTTGGGTAATGATGATCGCTTTGTGGTTTTACTTTCTTGAATTGAGATAGGGATTAATATGAAGAGAGCATTGTATGGCAAGAAAAGGGAAGTTAAGCCCGAGATATGTTGGACCGTTCGAAATTCTAAAGAGAATTGAAATTTTGGCATATCATCTATCTTTGCCACCGAAGCCGGCACAAGTACATGATGTCTTTCACGTGTCCATACTAAGAAAACATGAGCTTGACCCAACCCACATATTGAATTATGAAGAAATGCCGTGAACGATAGGGCATCGTACGTGGAAAGACCAAGTGCGAATTGAAGACAAAAAAGATCAAGTGTTGCGGAACAAGACGATCCTTTGGTTAAGGTAATCTGGCAATATCATGGAACGGAGGGAGCTACTTGGGAAATCAAGGAAATAAAGAGACGACAACGTTCCCATCTTTTTGAGTAAATCTCGCTTTGAATTGATTACTCATGATAGATTAATCAAAAGGAAAAGGCTATTAAGGATATAGATACGTTTGACACGAGAACTCAACTATGGATTGACAATTCGACCATAAGGATTCACGAGGGATAGTTTTGAGCCATTCGATCAAGGCAATGCTATAGAACGTTTCGACAATAGAATACAATCGGATCGCGGATAAATTCGCTTGACTATTGTATGGATTGTGAACGACCCTAAACCAAATCCTAAAGATCGTGTACATTGGAACTAGTGATTAAACCTCGTGAGTTACATGACAATCGAGGTCATCCATGATTCAAGATAACTTAAACGTAGATTGATATCAAATCAACTACAGGTCGAGTACGCATAACTCTTAGAAGCCACCCGTTAGCTCGAGATGAACTATAGTTGCAATTGATCAATTTTTACCATGAATTAGAATCCGAATATGGGTATCAAATCTTCGAGGATCTCAAGACTAAACTATTGGACGTCGCCTAATTGACCTACCAATTTATCCCATTAAGCCATTCTAAAGCCCAAATTTTATTCATTTGAGCCCAATTTCAATTTATACAAACTTATATAAAATACTACCTCAAATACGCATATAGTACTTCATACTATATTTTGTGAAACTACCTAAATGCCCTTACCTTGGAAATGACCAAAATACTCATCTTGCTTTATGAAGAAAAGCCAAGAAACCATCATAGGAGAAGACTTTTGTGGCATGTTATTTATGAAGGTTTCTATCTTGAACAAAGCTTGTTCAAGAAGCCTAGTGGAGATATTATCTTATTTCTCTCTCGCTCATCTCTTTTTCTCTCTTGCAATTTTCGGCCAAACTTCCCCATCCCGAGCTCTCTCTCTCTCTCTTGATTTTCTGCGCGCGCCCGAGAAGAAATCGCTCGTTTGAGCTCGTTCGGAGGGCGAATTGAGCTCCATTTTTTTGTTACATGACCATAAGATCAAGGGAAACTCAGATCTGAAGCCTATTTGTCCAAGAAACTATTTTATTTTCATGAAATTGTGCTGCATAGAGGCTAGTTGGTGAGATCCGATCCGTTCTTGCTTCGATTTGAGCTTCGTCAAGCAACACCAGCACAACCGGGTGTGTAGCTCCTGTTAGGTGGTCCTCGGTGGTTCTATGTTGATTTCGGACCAAGCCATGCGTAGCCCTCGCCACCGCCGACATGCCGGTATCTTCGGATTTTTGATTGGGTGAGTTATCGCCCTAATCCCTTAATTAATATGTTAAACTTGATTATGATGTATTTAGATTAGTCTAAATATGCTTAGTACTAATTTAATTGACCATCGTTGGGTTAGTTAACCATAGTTGGGTTAGTTGACCATGGTTGAGTTAGTTAACCTTGGTTAGGTTAATTAACCATAGTTACTTTTGTTAACCATGGTTGAGTTAGTTAACCATGGTTGATAAGCTATATGATAACCGATAAGTGGACTTGATAAATTATCGAAAATATGATAAGCGATGGAGGTTTTGATGATAAGCTATCGAGGTTTTGGCGATAAGTTATTGAGGTTTTGGCGATAAGCTATTCGAGATTTTGATGATAAGCTATCGAGGTTTGGACGATAAGCTATCGAGGTCTTGGTGATAAGCTATCGTTATTTTATGGTAAGCTATCGGGTTATTTGAGAATTATTAATCTCTAATTAATTGAATTAATTTTTGATAGTTAGACATTATATTTATTAATGTGCTCTTGTGTAGTGTGTAACATTAAACTTTGAAGTCGCTAATGGGAATAGCCATACAAATTGGCTTTTGTAATAAATTGATTGGCAATGTACAATGATGGTGATTGAATTGCGTGTACATGGTCAAGTGTAATTTATTTACTAAATATTTGATCACATGTAATTTATTTATTAAGTATATGGTCACGTGCAATTTATTTTCCACATATTTGATCACGTACAATTTATTTACTCTACATGAGATTTGATCATTAGTATGAGAATTCTGGATAAGCCAAATACATCCCATAGAGAGATGGGCGTTAGTAAGTAGAATTGATCCGAAAAGATAAATACCCAAATGACTGGAGCCCATAGAAAAATGGGCGTTCCCTCGATCGGCCATAATTGATCGAATTGATAAATATTCGAGATGATCGGGAAGACCTCCGTAGAAAGACGGGTGTTCCCTCGATCGGCCGTAATTGATTGAATGAACAGATGCCGGCAGAAATAAAAGACCTCCGTGTGAGAACGAACGTGCTATGAGTGGTTGTAATGATGAGAGTATGCTTGAGCGCACTGTGCACTAAAAAGTTGACATGTGTTTTGTTTGCATTATTGAATTAATTGCATTGAATGGTGTACAATGATTTATAACGTGCAAAGGCGCGTGCCAAGGCAAGTAAGATTGCCTAAAATTGTGTGATAGCATACTTGTATATGTATATATTATATTGCATTGCGGGCTCTAAATTAATCTAAGATGAGTTAACCTTCTAATCGAGGCTTAGGCCATTAACTTGCTGAGATTTTATATCTCACCCGTTATTGTTAACCAATTTTTAGGGTCTTAGCTTAGAAGAGCGATTCGGTTATAAGAAGGACATGGATCTTTTTGAAGTAGTTGGGAGTAGAGTTAACCCTTAACCCCGATCTGGCACTTCTAAGAGTTGTAGGAAGTAGCCTTGAAGTAGGACTTATGTGTATAAATGTACTTTCCAAGGTTAATGAATAACTATTAATAGAATATACTTTTGCTAATGGGGATTGATGGGATGTCCCTACATGTCTATCCGTATTGTTATGTTTATCGAGGAAGTGAATTGCTTTCGAGTGCATTTAATTGAAACATAAAATTTTAAATGGGTCGGTAACGCGTCTTGGGACGTCACAACTTAACAACATCGTATGGATGTTGAAGTGCCGAAGGGTATGGGGCATGACATTGGTGATGAAATTATATGAAATGATATGTTATATGCCTCATTAGCAAGGATAAGAGGGCCTCGTTTATATATGAAAAGGGTGTATCCACATGACATGATAAGATATGTGCACACATCTCATCCACAAGGGTGAGAGGGCCTTAAAAAATGTGCAATATGATATGAAAAGTGGAGATGTTATGCATATATGAAAAGGAATAAAAACGATTTGTATATAATATGATTGCTTGCATTATGAATTGTTCCTCTAGCTTGCTTCTTATATTTGGTTTAGATATTCGCTTATTGAGATAGTTGTATCTCACCCCTTATCGTTTTCAGATTTGTAGGTAATGGTAAGTCCCTCTCCTCCTTTCGATATTATTATGTTTGTAGAAGTTTATTATATTGATATCGTGGCTATGAAATAAGAAGTAACTCTTAGACGCTACGTGACTACCATATGGGTCGACGAGTGTTACCACATGTAGATTAAAAATCAAAGCGAAGATGAAGCTCTTTTGATTGAGAAAATGTATAGCATGAAGATGGATGTTGTGTACCTTAGGTGACCGATCTACATGGAGGAGTTTTTGGAAGCTGAAGATAATTTTTTGGGACATTTTACCATCCCGAAGAAGAGAACCTAAATGGAGCCATGTTATGATGCATATATATGTTGTAGATCAATATAGTTTGATGTAAATGATATGGATAGATGAAGCACATTATTACTCATAAGTGTTTCCCCTAGATTTTTAACTAATCAAAAGCTTAAAATGAAATCGCTTCGCATATGAATCATTGATAAGAGTGAAAATGCTTAAAGGTTGATTTTGAGGATGGTGTACCTAGGACACTACATGTCCTCCTCCACAACGTCGTGACTTTATGATCCTTATACGGTCTCGATTTATAAACAGTGTAAAGCCGTAGTGCTCTTGGAGGGATTCAAGAGATCAAGAGCCCTAAATGAGCTTAAGTTTCCTATTATGGGCACAAGGGTCGAGTCGAGGACGTCACAACTTATTTGGTATCGAGCGGGGCTTATAACCCTTGGAATGATAAGGCGCGATTGAGAAATGGGTTAGATTAATAGGAAAGATATCATTATATGCATGTGGTTGATGATTGCATTGTTATGGTCGATTATTTAGTGTTTATGTTGCCTTGGATGGTATTGATAGTGAATTCATTAATCGTTGTTTACTTGAGTAGAAAAATATGAGTTGTCATGCAAGATCAACTCGGGATACCCAACCGAATGGGATTCGCAAGCTTTAGCAACAATAGTTGATTTGATGCAAGTAGTAAGCCTAATAGCAAGCTACTAATGCCTCAATAAATGCTTTGATGTCTGAAAATGGAATGGGAAATGGAGGATGGCGTATATAGATTTGATAGAACAATTCTTAAAGTTAAAGCCTCCCAAATTTGCTAGTGTAGGAAATCTAGAGAAAGCTTAGCGATGGATAGATGAACTTGAGAAAATATTCACATTCTCAGAATGATCGAGCATGATCGTGTAGCCTTGGTTGAATATCAGCTATAGGGTAACGTTAATTATTGGTGGAAGGCTACGAAAGGAATAGTGTTTCCCATGAGTATTGAAGTAACATGGGGTGCCTTTGTTAAGGCCTTTCATGAGATATATTTTTCAAAAAGTGTACGTAATAGGAGGATGATAGAGTTTATGCGGTTGCAATAGGATAATAAGACGGTAGACCAATACGAGGGGAAATTTGCTGAGTTGTCTAGGTACGCACCTAAACTAGTAGAGGAACCAAAGTAGTCAAGACCAAACGGTCCCTAAGAGGGTTGCAACCTAGCATTCAAGATCATTTAGTACCGTTAAATCTTTGAGACTACAATGAGCTCTATGCAAGAACTCAAATGATAGAGCGATATGCCTGTCGTCAAGGCGACTCGGGAGTGTACTCCTCCTCATTTGATGAACCATGATAAGCGATTTAAGGGTAAAGGACCCTTTGCTCCAAATAAAAAGAGGAAAGAGTTGAGTGTTAATAAAAAGGAAGTACGTCAACATTGCGGAAGGTGGCATGGTAATGCTCCTTGCCGAATGATGATTGGGGCATGTTTTCTATGTGGACAACAAATCCACCGGATGAGGGATTGTCCACAATAATAACCCCAATTGCAGAATAAACAACAAACTCAATAGATCAATTAACAAGGAAATGTGCAACAACCGCTAGCACAAGGATGAGTTTATGTGCTCACATAAGAGAAAGCAAAAAATTCTAAGATCGTCATCACGGGTATCGTTCTAATTAATGGTTATCTAGCTTATGCATTGTTCGATACTAGAGCTACTCATTCTTTTACATGCTCATTGTCATGTGAGGCATGTAGAATAGACATAGGAGGATATGAGGGAAGGATAAATTTGGTAGTCCTGAAATAATAGGAATAGATTGGCTTTGCCAATAGCGGGCCAATATGGATTGTTATCAAAGGGTAATATATCTAAACCACCGGGATCATCTGGATATGAATTTATTGGAAATGGTGTAGTGTGTTCGATACTTATAATTTCAGCAATAGAAGCAGCCGAACTTCTTAGTGATGGTTGTCAAAGGTATTTGGTGACTATAGAAGATAAGTCACAACAAGAACCTAGGTTAGAAAATATCCCCATTGTTAAGGAATTCTCTAAAATTTTCTGAAGGATTTACTAGGACTACCTCCGAAAAGGAAAATCAAATTCACAATTGAATTAGTCCCCGGTATAGAGCCGATTTCCAAAGCTCCTTACCAAATGGCTCAATCGAAACTAAAGGAATTAAAGGTGCGATTACAAGAACCGCTTGATAAAGGTTTTATTAGACCAAGTATCTCGCCTTGGGGAGCACCGGTCTAGTTCATAAAGAAAAAGGATGGGTCTTTACGACTATGTATAGATTATCGGCAATTGAATCGGTAATCTGTCGAGAATAAATATTAATTGCTAATGATTGATGATTTGCTCAATCAACTTCAAGATGTATCGGTGTTCTCCAAGATATATTTAAGGTTAGGGTACCATCATCTAAGAATAAAGAAAGATGACATTCCAAAGTCGGCTTTTACGACTCAATATGGGCATTATGAATTCATAGTAATGCCATTTGGATTAACAAATGCACCCGTAGCTTTTATGGACTTAATGAATATGGTGTTTAAGCCGTTTTTGGATCAATTTATCATCGTTTTTATCGATGACATATTGGTGTACTCAAAGAGTAAAGAGGAGCACACTCAACATTTAAGAAGGACGTTACAAACTCCTCGCCAAATTCAAGTAAGTGTGAATTTTGCCTAGATCGGGTGGTATTTTTTGGGACATGTAGTTTCGGGCGAAGGTATTTACTGTAGATCCGACAAAAATAGAAGCAAGTAGTAAATTAGCTAAGGCCTATAACTTACGGAAGTCCGAAGTTTTCTTGGCCTGGCAAGGTATTATAAGAGGTTTTATCGAAAATTTTTCAAGTATTATTGCTCCTTTAACAAAGCTCACAAAGAAGAACGTTAAGTTTGAATGGGCGAAAAAATGTGAGCGAAGTTTTCAAGAGCTCAAGCAAAAATTGACAATAGCTCCTATTCTAATGATTTCATCCGGATCGGGCGGATTTGTTGTCAATAGTGACGCGTCGCATAAGGGACTAGGTTGCGTCCTAATGCAACATAGGAAAGTAATAGCCTATGTGTCAAGACAACTTAAGCCTTATGAGCTTAATTATCCAATGCATGATCCGGAACTTGCGGCAATTGTTTTCGCCTTAAAGATATGGAGGCACTACCTTTATGGAGAGAAGTTCGAAATTTATGTGGACCATCAAAGTCTCAAATATCTATTTTATCAAAAGGAATTGAATATGTAGCAACAAAGGTGGATGGAACTACTAAGGACTACGACTATGACATTGTTTATCGTCTTGGAAAGGCGAATAAAGTTACCGATGCTCTAAATTGTAAGTCTACCATTGCCGCATTAATGATTAAAGAGTGGAAT
The DNA here is from genome assembly GCA_021437795.1 of Rhodamnia rubescens. Classification (NCBI taxonomy): domain Eukaryota; kingdom Viridiplantae; phylum Streptophyta; class Magnoliopsida; order Myrtales; family Myrtaceae; genus Rhodamnia; species Rhodamnia rubescens. The sequence continues at coordinate 50,761 of JAILYA010000025.1, forward strand.
ATGCTTTTGGACGCTCGAAACTTTGAATTTAAATTCGAAGTATGAAAGTTATGTGGGTTTTTCGCTACTTTACGAATTGAATCGAAAATACGACATAGAATCCAAGCATTGCAAAAGATGGATCGAGAACTATTAAAAACTCGGACCAAAGTTGAGGAAGGAACGAAACCGACTTCCGGATAACCGACGATGGTACATTAATTTTCCGAGAGAGAATATGTGTTCCTAACGATGAGAAACTCAAGGACAAGATATTGTCCGAAGCTCATCATAGTCATTATAGTATCCAACCCGGAAGTGCGAAAATGTATCAAAACCTTCTTAAGGAATATTAATGGAGTGGTATGAAAGGCGATATAGCATGGTGCGTGAGTAAATGCTTGACTTGCCAACAAGTAAAGGCTCAGCATTGCATGCCTAGAGGTTTATTGAATCCATTAGAAATACCGAGTGGAAATGGGAACACATTACCATGGATTTTGTTTCGAGGTCTACTAAGGACTCAAAAGGAAAATGATTCTATATGGGTGGTAGTCGATAAGCTAACAAAGTCTGCCCATTTCCTATTAGTCCGAAAGAATTACTCTTTGGAGAAATTTGCTGATCTATATGTCAAACAGATCGTTCGTTTACATGGAGTACCTATTACGATCATATCGGATCGTGACCCCGCATTTACCGCTAAATTCTAGCAAAGTCTCCGAACGGCTCTAGGAACTAAACTCTAATTTAGTAGAGCTTACCATCCTCAAAGTGATGGTCGGACATAAAAAAACTAGACATGAAAGGATTGTTTGGTTTGAGTTTGTTTCAAATGAAGTTGGGTGATTTTTTTGGTTTGCTTTAATAATAGTTACAAATATTGGATGGCTCCAATTGAGGCATTATATGGTAAAACTTGCGAACTCTAGTTTGTTGGGATGAAATAGGAGAAAGAAAGCTCACAGGTCTAGATATAGTATAGATGACTACGGAGAACCTATAGGCTATAAGAAATCGCCTTCGTATACCACGAAATAGATAGAAAAGTTATGTCGATAGACGAAGGAAACCATTAGAGTTTCAAGTCGGTGATTTCGTGTTTCTAAAAAGTATCGCCTATGAAAGGCGTATCCCATTACGGGAAGAAAGGAAGAGTTAAGTCCAAGGTACGTCGGACTTTTTGAGATCCTAGGGAGGATCAAGGAATTAGCATATAGGTTGGCTTTACCACCATGACTTGCTAACATCCGTGACATATTTCATGTCTCGATGTTAAGAAAATATGAACTTGATCCGTCACATGTTCTCGATTACGAGACAATAGATATTGATGATAGAATAGTATACATGTCGAAAAGCTCATGCGGATCTTAGATAAAAAATGAGCAAGTCCTACTAAATAAGACAATTCCCCTTGTCAAGGTCTTGTGGTAGTACCACGGGATAGAAGAAGCGACCTAGGAGAATGAAGAATCTGTTAGAAGCCAATACCCTCTCTTATTCCAACCACTAGGTGTGTTTTAAATTTCGGGAACAAAATTTTATAAGGGGGAGAGTTGTGACACCCCTAAAACTTAGGGCCAATCCAAGCTTGGGTTCGGACTAATTATAGATAGCCACCAAGGGTTGAGATAGCCACCATGAAATAAAGAATTGCCCTCGATATGGATAATGGCTCAGATAAACCAATCAACTATGCTATTGATTGAGGGTCGATTTGTGTGGCAACCTTAAATCAAACATGGATCGATTATGATCGACCTCGCCTAGGTGTGAAACGACCATAGGATCACCCCGAAGTCGACTATGGATTTATCCGAGGGATGATTTGCAATCTAACAATGACCGACAACTAAATTAGCCATGGGTTCGATGAAGGTCTATTTATATTAGAATCCTGTACTAGCCACACACTAATCAAGGATTGGCCATCCTGGACTATGTGATGTATTGCTAGAGGACTACGGATCATGACGAACCAATCCTGCATCAATTTGAATTGGTCATGAGAGGGAAGCTTGAAAGTGCTCGATTATGTTCTCGGTTAGGAATGGGTGTTCCAACCCTAAACCGAGATAAAATTTAGGTGGCTCTCGACTCGATAAGCAACCGAGACACATGTTGGAGCGCATCAAATCGTGGGTTGGGCGGCGCCTGCATACGTGATTACACGTGAGCTGATTTCATTTGGCAAAATAGATAGTCCAACCTTTAGCTTGTTAGGCACCTAAAGCGAGAGAATTGCATAGATATCTTAAAAGCTTGGTAAGTTACACCTCTGAAGTCTTAGAGTAATAAATAACAGGTCGAATGTTAGACAACCTTATCCATTTAATAGAATGCCCAAATTGCCATTAACGTTAGTTATGCTTGGCATCTATAAAATAGAAATGGGAACCTAGGACACACTTAATTGGGCGACATCAAGGAGTACCGAGATTTACATATTAAATCTATATTTTAAATCTAAAATGAAAAAAAAAGAAATGATCTTTTGACTTTTAATAGGCGTGTGACATATAGAGAAAAAGAGATGAGAAATTCAATTATAAAAATATGTTCTAAATGTTATAGGATTATAGGATAGCTAAATTGACAAGTTAAAAATAAGACACGTGACATTTAAATTATTATTAATTAAATTAAATGTAAAATATTGGCTTGGAGAACAAGAAATGGCATCTAGAATATTATCAAGGGAATTAAATAAAATAAAAATACAATTGACTTGGAGAACAAATTAGCATATAGAGACAAAATAGGCTTAGAAAACAAGATGGAATAAAAGGACGACACGTGGAAAGAGCATAAGATGAATCCGACTTGGGAAACAAGTAAAAATATAAGACAAATAAAATAGAAGTATAATGTAATTTTTGGCTAGAGGAACAAAGCAAGCATATAAGACAAATTTGAATTAGAAAAAGTAACCTATGATCTTTAGATACCTTAGACTAGCCATGTGGCAAAATCAAATGGTATATCTAGAATATTCTATGCCACTAATTTATTTAGAAAAGATAAAAGAAATTAATATTACTATAATTAATAGATATAAATAAAATAATAAATATAAAAATAATGAAAACTACCCTATAATGGGCGTGAGTTAGGGAGAAGTTTCTAGAGTCTAAATTGTATTAAATGGCATAATAAAAAGATGACACATAGTAAAAATTCAAGAACAAGTTGGCATGAAAGGACAAATATAACTTGGGGAACAATTCAAGCAAATAAAATGAAAATGTTTAATTTTAGCTTAGAGAATAAGTCAAGGGAAGACTCCAATGAGATGATGCTATATGGAACATATATAAGGACAAATACGACTTGCGGAGTAAGTCAAGAAAGGCTATAGATAGCACTAATGCCTTTAGAGTTTAGGCCATCACCTCTCTCCCTCTCCCTCTCTCTAGCCGAACACTCTCTTTCTCACTCCTTCATTTTTCGTCCACCAAGCACCACCACAAGCCACCGTCACCGAACCTCCTATGGAGATGCCATGCCGGACACGATATAGTTGGCCAATCTTTTTATTTTACAATTATCTACTAGAGGTAAATGATATTTAACCCTTATCTAAGCCGTAAAGCTTTAGCTACTCTAATACTTGCCTGAAAAGTATTTGTTATGTGGGTCAATAACTAAGTGCCATACGACGACGCGAGTCTCATAGGGCCACCTCTAGAACCGTAGACCATTATGATGCATGCTCTCCTTGGTCTTGCTATCTTTGGTGGTGAGATTATATGATATGATATGTTATATGCCTCATTAGCAAGGATAAGAGGGCCTTACACATATATGAAAAGGGTGGATCCACATGACATGATATGATAAAATACGTGTATACGCCTCATCCACAAGGGTGAGAGGGCCTTAAAAAGTGCGCAATATGATATGAAAAGTGGAGATGTTATGCATATATGAAAATGAATCGAAAACGATTCATAAATGATATGATTGCTTGCATTATGAATTGTACCTCTAGCTTGCTTCCTATATTTGGTTTAAATATTTACTTACCGAGATTGTTATATCTCACCCCTTATCTTTTCAGATTTGTAGGTAATGGTAAGTTCCCTTCCTCATTTCGGTATTATTATGTCCGTAGAAGTTTATTGTATTGATGTCATGACAATGAAATAAGACGTAAATCTTAGATGCTACGTGACTACCGTATGGATGGACGAGGGTTACCATTTATAGATTAAAAAGCAAAGCGAAAATGAAGCTCTTTTGATTGAGAAAAATTATAGCATGAAGATGCAAGGCGTGTACCTTAGGCGACCGATCTACATGGAGGAGTTTTTGGAAGCTGAAGGCAACTTTTTTGGACATTTTACCATCCCAAAGATGAGAACCTAAATGGAGCCGTGTTATGATGCATATATATGTTGTAGATCAATATAGTTTGATGTAAATGATATGGATAGATGAAGCATATTATTACTCATAAGTGTTTCCCCTAGATTTTTAACTAATCAAAAGCTCAAAATGAAATTGCTTCCGCATGCGCATCATTGATAAGAGTGAAAACAATTAAGGGTCGATTTTGAGGACGATGTACCTGGGATACCACATGTCCTCCACTGCAACGTCAAGACTTTACGATTCTCATACGGTCTCGGTTTATAAACGGCGTAAAGCCGTAGTGCTATTGGAGGGATTCAAGCGATTGAGAGCCCTAAAGGAGCTTAAGTTTCCTATTACGGGCACGAGGATCAGGTTGGGGACGCCACATGACATGTTCAGATCGCCTTTTTTGTCCAATCTGATGTATGGGATCTTTAGATGGCAAAGTCCCAGCAGCAATCCTAGCCATCGGTATTGCCAATCCTCCAACTTTTATAAATCAGGACGGTTATCCTGATTTTCTCTTTCGGCTCATGAATTCTGAGCATTTGACTCGTGTTAAGGAGAGGTTCACCCGCTTATGTAAGCAATTTGTTTCCCTTTTTGCTTTGCCTCCTTTAGACAGCTTGATTGTAGAGCACCATCATCATTATCTTCTTCTTCTTTTCCCTCGAAAATTTCTTCTGTCAAGACAAAATGATGCTTCTTCATACTAGATCTCTTACCTGCAACACAAGAAGTATCTATCAGAAACAGATAATAATGATGGTGGTCCACAATCAAACTATCTAAAGCAGGCAAAGCAAAAAAGGGAAAAAGGGAAACATGATGGAAGAGGGAAAAGAAGATGGTGGTTCACCCGCTTTGAGGAAAATCCGTGTATAAGCTCTTCCGGTGCCGCTTCGCTTAACCGACGTCAAGATTTGGCCATCAAGGTGCACCCAGAATTAGCAATGGAAGTAGCAACCAAGGTTATTGATGAATGGAATCAACCAAAATCGGCCATCTGTTGGAATCTGCGTAACATGCATAGGCAACTAAAACATATAAAATATGTAGTGAAAATAAATAAATACCTATACATGTATCTCCAAAGGCATAGTTTGTGCGTTTTAATTGAAAATCATGTTGAACAAAGGGAGTTAAACAAATTACCTCTCGAAGCGTGCTTGAAACGAAAATGGTTCAGATGTTCTTTGATCCAAGCCCCACAAGTGTCGGGCCTCTAGTTCAAACACACCACCAATAGTACGACGAACGAGGAAAGACGACGCAGATAATCTCCACTCTCAATTGTGGTACCAATGTTGTGAAGATAACTCTCCGCGCTCTTAATCTTTTGGTCACCACAAGAACAAAAGGGAGAGAATTTTTTTGTTCTTGTTTACACACACTAAAAAAAACGCACACCTAACTTGAATGAAAACTACCTTTTCATTCCGTTTTGCATTTCAATAATTATCAGCCGTTGCTGATTGTGAGAAACACCCACGATCAGCAACTGCTTGCTGATCGTGAAAGAACACCCACGATTCATTAATCGTGGGTGTCCCACGCACACTGTCAGCAAGTTTACTAACCACGTGCGTGGGCTTTTATTTCTATTATTAATTTTTTTAAATTAAAACATATGGTTAGCACAACATGTCCGTTGCACGCACATCAATATGTGCGTGCAACACTAGTTATATATATAAATTATATCTGTATATAATTTAGCAATATATATATATATATATATATATATATATAGAGATATAAGTGTGATCCTACGTGTGCATTTTGAATACATCAATATGTGTCCATTTTAGGAGCCCGTGTGCATCATATGCACATACGTCCATGACCAAAAGTAAGAATTAAATTAAATCTTATTTAATTTAATTGTTCGACTAATTCGATATACATAATTGCAAACATGTTTGCAATATCATCTTTCCGTTCAATGTTGTCATGTATTAGTTAGGGTGTGTGACATCCTTAGGTTCATCATCGAACCTGGTAGTAAGACATGCATTAACACATTAGTACTTCAAAGAGAAATGATTGTCCCGATCAACCTCTAGGTCTTACAAGCCATGACTCGATATCTAGTAATATGTTATGGCTACCTGCATGATATGAATATTTTAAGAACATAATGAACCTATCGGCTTTGGTTACAATGTAATTCAATCCCTTTGTCTTACTATATCCCGATCAAACAAAGATCATGGAATATTTGTCAAGTCACCAATTTGATCATATGCATAAATTCAATCAACATGCATTTATATGAGACATAAATATTTTATTCTCGGTTGCAACCCCGGCCAAGGATTTCAATGCATTGTCATAATTAAATTGCATAGGATATCATACCTTGCATGTGGCAAGGAGACAAATTTCATTTTGCGCACACGTGTGACGTCGTATGTGTATAAACTATCACCATCAAGTACAGAGACGGATCAACAAACCATCAATATACGTCTTCGTGAATAATATCCATCTAACACACAAGTCAACACTGAGCCTCGAGATCTAAGGATTATTTACATAAGACCAAAGCATGAACAATTAGACTTTGACCACGCTAAAAGCTTCCATGTCGCTAATCATTCAACGCGTGTCACGTTCGGTGAACTTGTCTAGTACAAACACATGTGTTCTAACTTGGGCATTAAAATACCCAATGACTAGTGACTCATCATTCCCTTAAGTATCCAATACTTACTAGTGAAATTAAGAACACACTGTCCCAACAGGATCATTGATATCCATTCAATGATCCATCGACCGAGAAATAGTTTAAAGATTCAGTCTAACTATGAACCCGTCACACATATTCTCAATATCTCAAGAATAGGTCCAATCACAACCGATCTTATGGAATGTATTTATATATTTAAATAATTGGACAAATGAATAAATATGTCTTTGCCATTAATAAAATAATAAATTGAAAGTACAATTGAAATCCCTAATATGTAACTATTACATAGTTGCTTTAGGGCATATGTCTAACAATCTCCCACTTGCACTAAAGCCAACTAGTCCGGTATCTCAAACCCATTTTGTCAAGGTGTCTTTCAAAAGAAGATTGAGGTAACACCTTAGTAAAGGGTTCTCGCCACGTTTTCACCGAGGCAATTTTTTGCAATGCGATATCACCTCTCCCAACTATTTCTCCGATGAGATGAAATTCGGTGAGACCTTGGTTCCTTAGCTTGAGCTATTGCCCCATTGTTGTCACAAAACAATGTAATCGGTTGCTTAATGGAAGGAAGTATTCCAAGTTCAAAAATGAACTTCTTCATCCAAGCTTGCTTCTTTTTTGCTTTAGAAATGGCTACATACTCGCCTTAGTGGTGGAATCAGCGGTTGTGCTTTGTTTGAAACTCTTCCAACTAACGCACCATCATTGAGTGTAAAAATAAACCCAAATGTAGACTTATAGTCATTTGGATCCGATTGAAAATCGGAATCAATATAAGCTTCAACTTTAAACTCTCCTTCTCCATATATCAAGAAGAAGTCATTAGTCCTTTGCAAGTACTTAAGGATATTCTTGATTGCTATCCAGTGCTCTTCCCCTGGATCGGATCGATATATGCTAGTAATACTTTACAGCATGCGCAATATCGTGTCACGTACATAACATAACATACATTATGCTTCCAATAGTAGACGCGTAAGGTATTTTTACCATCCACTCTCTTTCCTCATAAGTGTTGGGACACATCTCCTTGGAAAGACGGATTCCATGCCTAAAAGGCATTAATCCTCTTTTGGAGCATTGCATGTTAAACCGTATTAACACTTTGTCTATGTACGTAGATTGGGAGAGGCCAATCAATCTTATTGATCTATCTCTATATATCTTGATATCTAAAATATAGGTTGCCTCTCCTAAATCTTTCATGGAGAATTTTTTGTGACAAAAATAGTTTGATTAATGATATCATCGGTACATCATTCTCGATCAAGAGTATATCATCGACGTACGGAATTAGAAACGCAATTGTGCTCCCACTAACCTTCTTATGTACACATGGTTCATCCAAATTTTTAATGAAGCCAAATGATTTGACTACCTCATCAAAACGGATGTTCCAACTTCGGAGGCTTGTTTGAGTCCATCAATGGATCTCTTAATCCTACACACCTTCCGACTTTCACCACTAGATTCAAAACCTTGTGGTTGTTCCATATAAATATCCTCCTAGAGGAAACCATTTAGAATAGCCGTTTTGATATCCATCTGGAATATCTCATGATCAAGGTGCCCAATATAGCCAACATAATCCGAATGGATTTTAGCATGGCTACGGTGAGAAAGTTTCGTCGTAATTGATTCCTTCTTTTTGACGATATCCCTTCACCATCGCTATGCTTTGTAAGTTCTAACTTGACCATCAACGTTCATCTTCCTCTTGAAGATCCATTTACGACCAATTAGTACAATACCATCAGGCGGATCAACTAGGGTCCAAACATCATTGGAATACATTGAATCCATTTTGGATTTCATGGCTTCTAGCCATTTGCTAGAATCGATGTCCGACATCACCTCCTCATAGGTGTTAAGATTACTCAACCGATCACTATCATTCACAATGAATAGTAGCTTAATATCTTCAATTGAGTGTCTATAACAAATAGGTAAAGGAGACACTCTCGCACTCCTCCTAAGAGGTTGTGTTCGAAGTTCCCACCGAATCAAAGATCGGTGTCCGAGCTTGGTTATTTGGTACTTCATTATTTTCTTCTTGTAAGACTATTTTCCACCTAGCACTACCTTCTTGGATGAATCGATTCTCTAGAAAAGAAGCATGCCTATTGACCGAAACTCTTTTGGATATCCAATGAAGCGACCTTGTTCGAACGGCCTCCAATTTCTCTGTTCTCGGCTTCTTGACGAAAGATGGATAACCCCAAATCTTAATATGATTATGACTTGGTTTCCTACTATGCCATATCTCATAAGGCGTAGTTGGAATAGATTTGGATGGCGCTCTTTTCAGTAAATATGCAGTTGTCTCAAGGGCATATCCTCAAAGGGATATAGACAAAGGTGTAGCTCATCATAGATCGCACCATATCTAATAAGGCACGATTTCTTCTTTCGGATACACCATTATGTTCTGGAGTTGCAGGAGGTGTTCACTATGATAAAATACCCGCTATCTTTAAGATAGTTCAAGAATTCAAGTACTAAGGTATTCACCTCCTTGATTAGATCAAAGAACATTAATACTCTTTCCTGTTTGTTTCTCAACTTCAAACCTAAATTCCTTGAAATTTTCAAAGGGTTCAGATTTATACTTCATTAAGTACAAATAGCCATACCGTGAATGATCGGCGGTAAAGGTAATGAAGTAAGAATAATCATCCCTAGCAGTTTCATTAATTGGTCCACATACATATGTATGTATCAATCACAATATGTCAGCAACTCGCGTACTATGTCCTACAAGGTCACTTTGGTCATTTTTCCTAGAAGATATGCATCACAAGTCGAGTATGGTTTAAAACCAATTGGATCGATATATTCATCATTACTCAACTTGTTAATCCTATCTTCTTCAATATGACCTAATCGAGATATGCCAAACATACTTTGGATTTGGGCGATCTCTAGGGCGTTTATTAGTTACGGCATTTATATCGTGACAATTTTGCTTATTGGCATTGGTAATCGTATTGCCGGACATTGTAATGGTATAGACATTGTTGGTTAATAAGCCGGAACCAACACATGTTCTATTATAATAAATAGAACATACATCATCAGCAAAAGAAAATTCATAATTCTCTTTAACCAAACAAGGTATAGAGATGATGTTTCAAACAAGCATTCTCATAATGCAAACAATTCTTTAAAACCAAAACATGTCTAGAAGGCAAACATAAATGAAAAGTCCCTATAGCTAATGCAGCAATTCTTGCCCCATTTGCAAATGTTAGGACAATCTCATTTCTCCCTACATCCCGCTTATTTTCGGATTTCGCAAAGACATACAAATATGTGAGGGTGCGGCGAGAATCCGGAATCCATAAGTTGGATTTAACACTAACCATAAGATTTGTTTCAATAAGCATAGACACCATACCTTCGCAAGGTTGGTTCTTTGGCTTGACCTTCAAGCTCACGAGGTACTTCTTGCAGTTCCTCCTCCAAAGTGCCTCATGACACCACAAGTAATGACATTTTCCTTTTTCAACCTTGGGCTTTGGTTGCATAGTAGCTTTCACGGGCTTCTTCCATTTCTTTTTCTTCAAAATAGTCTTACTCTTTGAAGAAGAAGCCTTAACCATAGCCACTATATTTGGCCTTGTGTTCTGCATTTTCTTCTCATAAACTACCAGCATGCTATGTAACTCAGCAAGAGTTTTCTCCATCTTATGCATGTGAAAGTTTAAGACGAAACCAGAGAAGAAATCGGGTAAAGATTGGAGGATCAAATCCACAACTAAATCGTTGTCCATGACAAGATTCAGCCTAGCCAATTCTTCTATGTGCTAGATCATTTTTAGGACATGATCATTAACCAATGATCCCTCAGCCATTCTCATACGGTACAATGTTTTAGATATCTCATATCTAGAGGTTCGACCATTCTCATCAAAGAATTCCTTCAGGTACAATTTGATCGACCTTGCATCTTCCATTGCTTCATACTTCTTCGGAAATTCATTATTCATTGAAGTAAGCATATATAGCTTAATTTTTAAGTCATCATCATGCCACTTATCATAAGTGATGCGTTTCTCTTGGTTCCCACCCTCAAGAAAGGAAGTTGGCATTTTTTCATCAAGCACACACCGAAGTTTTTTAGAATTGAGAACAATTCTCAAATTCCTCACCCAATCGGTGAAATTGGGTCCACTCAAACAATTCTTGTCAAGTATCGAAGCGAGCGGGTTTGTGTTCACCATTTTTAGAGTAATAAGTATCTCAGGTAGAAAATAAATTGTTAGCAATTGTCTTTGAAATAACTATTTCATTTTGGCCTTTAAATGAAATAGAGCCTCCCACTAAATTAATAATCGGATCCCATACTCCTTAAAATGGGAAACAACAATCTTTGTTGGGTAAAGATTACTAGTGGGGATTAGAGTCCCACTAACCTATAGTCCACCTTACTTAACAGGTTATTGGTGTTCTATAAACTTAGTAAGTGAATCAACTTATTCAACGCATCATATGCGAGTCCCAATCATAACTTCAGCCTCTAGACCATAAAAGTCTCACCGACGGTTATTGACTTCATGATCATAGTTAAGTCTAATCCATCGTCTCATGCAAGTATTAAAAACGCAAATGATCCCCTCACCTAATAGTTATTGAAAATTGTTTGGCTCCAATCCCACAACATTATATGCTTAATGGAGTGGTCCATTATTATGAATGGCAATTGACCCCTATGTATCCATAGCTAGTCAATCAATCACTATAATATAGGATCAAACCATGACGACGAAATGCCATGAGTCCGAAAACCCGTTACGACTTAATATTATTTTAAGGAGATTTCAGTCATTATTAAAGGTCTCACTTTGCACATTAACCAGTTTAACATGCTCACATAAATATAATAAATAAATAGATGTCAAATGCATAAGCATCTATCATACGTGGTGATCATGGAATTATGGTTTAATGGGTCTCGATCCAATGAAACCACATTTAACCATTTTAATATTTTAATATTGGAGATCCGCTTTTCGCTCCTTCTTGGCTCCTTGAACTCTTCGTGAACCAGGCCCATAGAGCTCTCCGGCAACACGGTTCCTCCACGTAATCCTCGTAGTATTTACATCAACAATTGGCTATGCTAAAGCTAAAAATAAAAATTACATGAAAAATAAAAGAATGACGCAGCCTCCATTTAATAATTACAACCCCAAAAATACCAATAATCACCTTACATTCATTCATATATCAATCACATTGATTAGAGGTTTTTCCATGATCACCACCCTTCCACGTGAGCAATAAATTCATAATTTAAAGCTTCGAAATGCACAAAACTTCTGTATTTAATCATATTAATGGTCAAGCAATGCAAGCCACATTAAGAAATTAACAACGGCGAAATAAATTTAACGTGCGTAATTCTAAGGGGTAGTAGCACTCTCGCCATTTGGATTCGTAGTCGCCAATAGTTTTTGCAACATTCATACATAATATAAAACTAACTAGAGATGTTCGATTAAAAAATTGATTTGGTTCTAATTTTTTCTACATTGATTAATTTATCATATAAAATAATCAACTTCTATCGGCCACGTAAAAAGAACAATTCTCTAAAAATAAATTGGCCATAGCATCGCAAAAATCACTACGTACTAAAATCAATTAAATGCACAAAAATGCATAAACTTGGCTACGATACCATTGTTGGGATGCGCGTAACATGCATAGGCAAATAAAACATATAAAATACGTAGTGAAAATAAATAAATACCTATACACGTATCTCCGGAGGTGTAGTTCGTGTGTTTTAATCGAAAATCATGTTGAACAACGGGAGTTAAACAAATTACCTCTCGAAGTGTGCTTGAAACGAAAATGGTTCGGGATGTTCTTCGATCCGAGCCCCACAAGTGTCGGGCCTCTAGTTCATAGACACCACCAATCGTACGAAAAACAAGAAAAGATGATGCATATAATCTCCACTCTCAATTGTTCTAGCAATGTTGCGAAGATAACTCTCCACGCTCTTAATCTTTTGGTCACCACAAGAACAAAAGTGAGAGAGAATTTTTCTGTTCTTCTTTACATACACTAAAAAAACGCACATCTAACTTGAATGAAAACTACTTTTTCATTTCGTTTTGCATTTCAATAATTATCAACCGTTGCTGATCGCGAGAAACGCCCACTATGAGCAACTGCTTGCTGATCGTGAAAGAACACCCACGATTCATTAATCGCGGGTGTCCCACGCACACGGTCAGCAAGTTTGCTGACCACGTGCGTGGGCTTTTATTTTATTATTAACTTTTTTAAAATTAAAACACATGGTTAGCACAAGTTGTGTCCATTTTAAGAGTCCGTGTGCATCACATGCACATACTTCCATGACCAAAAGTAAGAATTAAATTAAATCTTATTTAATTTAACTGTTCGACTAATTCGGTATACGTAATTGCATACATGTTTGCAATATCGTCTTTCCGTTCAACGTCGTCATGTATTGGTTAAGGTGTGTGACATCCTTAGGTCCATCACCGAACCGGCAAGTAAGACATGCATTAACACATTAGTACTTCCAAGAGAAATTATTGTCCCGATCAACCTCTAGGTCTTACAAGCCATGAGTGATATCTAGCAATATGTCATGGCTACCCAAACAATGTGAATTCTTTAAGAACATAATGAACCTATCAGCTTTGGCTATAGTGTAATTCAATTCCTCCGTCGTACTATATCCCAATCAAACAAAGACCATGGAATATTTGTCAAGTTACCAATTCGATCATATGCACAAATTCAATCGACATGTATTTATATGAGACATAAACATTTTATTCTCGGTTTACAAGCCCGACCAAAGATTTCAATGCATTGTCATAATTAAATCACATAGGATATCATACATTGCATGTGACAAGGAGACAGATTCCATTTTGCACACACATGTGACTTCGTATGTGTATGAACTCGACTATCAAGTACAAAGACGGATCGGCGAACCGTCATACGGGTCTTTATTCTTTCGATCAATTACAGCCGGTCGAGAGCATGCCTATGTTTCATATAGGAGTCTTCTAACTTATTCGGGTATTTATCGGGCCGATCGAGGGCATGCCGGTCTTTCTATGGGGATCTTCCAACTTATCCAGTATTTCTCAAATTGTGGTAACTCTCATGCAAAATATGCAGTAAATAAATTGCACATGATTACAAGCACATAATTCAATTACCAAACTCGGCATACTTTCCTATCAAAATATCCTTAAGGATACCTACACCAAATTAAAGATAATTCCAAGAGGAAAACAGGGGTACCTTGTAGATTCCTAAAGAGTGTATACGCACCCGCAGCACGTACGGTGTAGGTTAAAGCTTCAATGCTTGAAGTCAACGCGTAGTCAATGGTTAGAGTTGAATTTAGGGACCAAATTGCAATTTTTAGAAAGTTTAGGGACCAAATTGTAATTTTTAGAAAGTTGAGGGATCAAATTGCAATTCACAAAAAAATGGGGATCGAATTGTAGTTTAAACAAAAAAATTAGGAACCAAATTGTATTTTTTCAGAAAATATAGTCACCAAATTGTAATTTTAAAAAATTCAAGATCAAATTGTAATTTTTAGAAAGTTTATGGATCAAATTGTAATTTTTGGAAAGTTTAGGAAACCTGGTAGGGCGAACTCGGGAGAACCCAAGTACTCTCTTTCGGATCCAAGAAACAGCAGACATGGGCGCGTTATGCTCATGCGCACAGGATCCTCCGGTGATGAGTCATTATCACGCCTTGCATTCTATGGGCACGATAACATCCCGCCACGGCTGTTACGTATGATAGTTCCTAGAATCTAACGGTGGATATCTCATACGCGGAAAGAAATACACATATAGAAGTGAAAATGCAAACTCCATACATAAAACACAAGACGACATAGAACAACATAATGTAAACACTTAGTCATAATACAACACATAATTTAAAGCATAAAAGAAAATTACAACCGATGGGTCGACGATAGGTTATACAAGATATACAAAAAGAAAACAACCACTCACCAAAATCAAGCCCCTTCTAAACCTACGATCATAGCCAAAAGGTGGTGCTACAGCTATATCTAAGGGTCGGGCTTGCTATCACTAGAGAAGTCCTCATCGCCTACAGGGTTGTACTCTGCAGAAGCATCTAACTCGGAGTCCATTGGAACATATATCTCCTCTTCCTCTTCCTCAAAATCGAAATCGAATCCGAAGGGAAGTGGACATCGTCTTCATTTATGGGTTCCAACTCAAGGGGTTTTCTAGGTTTCGCTATCGGCATCGAGAGGGCTCTACGGTCTCGCCATCGGCAACATGGTTCGGGGATTCGGCGGCTAACTACAAACTCGGCGATAGGGTTAAACACTTCGCCATTAGGAGGTATCGGGTTACACCATCCAGGGATCACACTCCTTAGAATGTCATAACTCCTTAGCGGTCCATACTCATTATCTCCATCCCTATAGAACCAGGCTTCATAATGGTGTGAATTCCAATCATTATCATCTTCATCAACCTGGACTATGGTAGTTCTCTTAACATATACCTTGTCGTCACCTACAAGGTGCTCGGTATCCGATGTCACCATGTCCATCGGTACCCCAAAACGAGTACATGGCATATTCAGAGTTTAGGGTCGGGAAAAGGTAAAGCCCACGTCGAGGCTGAGAATAAATCTCAGCAAGTCAAACCTAAACTTAAACTAGGCCATTAGTACCTCTAGACACTTTGAAAATATGCATTTTTCATGAAAAGGCATTTACATGTCAATTAAAAAGGATAAGTAAAGGGCATGGTATATTAGACACTTAGTTCAGTTGAATGCAAGCCATAAATTCGCAATCAAGTCTAAGCTTCGTACTTAAGGCATTATAAACAATCAATTGGCTACAACAAGTATTGCCACAAATTCCATCGATTATTGATGTTAAGTTATTAATGTGAGATGATTTGGTCTATATAGCGACTCTCGACTCCTCAACTCTTTCGAGATGATTCGGTCGACTACATGACTCTCGCGTCCAGGACCTCGAGATGATTCGGTCTATATAGCAACTCTTGACTCCCAACTCCTTCAAGATGATTCGGTCGACTATATGACTCTCAAGTCGCAATTAACCTCATCAAGGTTAATTTGGGATCAAACACCCGGAGCTCATTTTGGCCATTCAATGAAAATCCAACCAATCAAGGTTAAACCAACACCATTGAATAATCACACATGTTCACATCCAATTAACGTTCGAACATCACAACTTGATTAGTCTCTAGCTCCATTTCAAACTTCATGCTCGAATATATCAAAATAGGCAAGCCACTTAATTATTTGAATCACATTCCTCATTCATGGTCGAATACAAGACATGCAATTGTCAAAGAGCACAAGACATGCCATTCCACTAAAATCATCTTTTTAGCTAAACAAAATCCAAGCAAGGTCACCTATATATTTGGGTACTTAGAACCCCTCTAGGACCAAACCCTACATGTACATAATCATCACGGATTTCACATTTGAAACCCTAAGTTAATCAAACATAACAAACTCCATGAATTCCCTATTTGGCCTCCAACAATCCCAAGCCAAAATCCAACCACAAGGTCATCAAATCAATCTCTATTTTAATCCTTTAGTAACCTAACGTCCTAATAGAGGTTTAGGGACAACATACCAAAGGATTGAGCAAGCAAAACCCCATGAAGTCCTCCTTGAAGCTTGCTCATTGCCAAATCTGGACAGGATGGATCCATGTTTCTATCCATAAAACCAACTAGTTTTCAGCCAATATAATCCATCAAAATCCAATCTTAACCTCATAAACATATTGCTAAACATCCTAACTAAGTTCAAGAGGTGTCTTACCAAAAGATTGGGTGAAACAAGTTCGAAAATCCAACTTAGAGCTTCTCGGGTGGGAATAGGGTCAGGCAACGACCTTCGCTACTTCAAATTGCTCTATAGGATAAAACACTAGGTGGATTTGGGCTTATGATATTTCATTAGAATGGCAAGAGAAAGAACTTTCCAATGGTGGGTGGTTCGCTTGATTCGACCACGGACGACGGAGTTATGTCCGGAAGAGTGGGGCGACGATGGTTCGAGAGAGAAAGTTTGAGAGAGAGTGTGAGAGTGTTTGAATGAGAGAAATGGTAAGAGAGAGAGAGATGTTCAGCTAAATGAGAAGAAGGAGAGAGGGGGGAGAGAGGAGAGAGAGAGAGAGATGAATTGATGAGATAGTCAACTTAATTGACATGAGAAGACTTAAATGGTTGAGTAGTTGAGGAGATCAAGGGATGTTGTCCAAGGGGCCCCTACTAAAATGGAATTTCTTTGTCCTTTACTTATTAATCCAAGACCACCTTTGGACCTTCTTGCCCTTCACTAGGGGAGAGGCAAGTCGGCCCATTTTCATTCTTCCTAAATCTGACCATTTTGATCTAATTTGTTCTACCACTCGACAGCACACTTTTGGGAGCAGAAATAAACCAAAATATTGACACCTAAATTTCATTTGCATATTAAAAGCATTTTATTTTAGTACTATTTAGCCCATGTTAATTGCATTATAATTGGCCTAGTGCTAAATGGGTCTAAGCATGGAGACTTTGTGCTTAATTAAATTATTTAGACTAAGCCTACAAGAGCACAATAGTCGGCCAAGCTCGTTGAAGATCATAATGGCCAAAAATCACATGATATGTACATTGGGGAAGAGGGGGTTGCCAAACTAGGAAAGATTGCATTATCTATGAAAGTTTCAATTATGGGGAAATAAGAAAGAGAAATACTTTCACTTCATATCACATAATCTGTTTACTTCATTTTAGAAAAATGGTATCTTAAGAAAAGCCTCAGATCGATGCCTATATAAGCATTCTTTTCCTTAAAGAAAGGGAGGTGGGCACATTAGAAATGAAATGGGCCTTACTATTATGCCTGTGTAAGTTGTTTACAAGACAGGTCATACTATGATTAAAGGGACACAAAATCTGAAGAAATAGAATATTTTGAAGTGATGCAACATCTGAAGAGACAATCTACATCTAAGGTTATACTTACATTCAAATGTTGGTCCGTAAGTTCTATTTTTGTAAAGAAATGAGGTACGCATCCACACTATCATTTTATAAATAATTCTTCGAATATGTTGACTGCTTGAGTTGATTGCTTGAGTTGATTGTGGTGATTGAAAATACACTCTCTTAAAATTGTCTCTTACGGTAATTTAAATTTATTATTAATTGTCACTTATAATTTCTAAATGTGGTTTAAGACTCTGAACCGTCGTTTCTTATAACCTCGCACTCTCGTTTTTCACGTCACACTCACACGATCTGCATATCATTCCTCCCCGCGATAAAATCTCCTAAAAAATCCTCCAATCTCAAACTCTTCCTATACTTCCATCTCAAAAACCTTCATCTCCACAAGAGTTATGGTGCCCAAATTGCATCAACATTGAAGAAAGGGAACACTAGAGCTTGTCGTTCAAGTTGTCTCGCTCATCAGCGGATTTGGTCCTTCTCACTTCGACATCTCTGAATGGTCTAATGAGGAAAATGAGGAACAATGCAACTCTCCTCAGAATCAAGCTACTGTTCAAACTCAAGGTGGTGCTGAGTCTCAGGCGAATGTCCAATCCTCCAGTAAGGTTAGTAAAACTCCTGCTGAAAGGGCTGCAAAACCTTTGGACAAAGGATTGAACGAGTGGTAACAATTCTAAGAGTTACACAGCACGCCAGAAATAGCAAAACTTCTAAGAGTGCTATTAAGATCTTGTTACAAGACAGTGGCTTTCAAATGAAAGATAAGTAGATGGTTTGCCTCAAAACTTACTGAGGAAGAAGTGAATGAGGTTGAGAAGTTGAGTAGACAAGTGACCTCTAGGAAAGGGAAAGAAAAGTTGGAGAAACTTTCATGGTTGAGGAAGTTCCATCCCCCGACGTACAAAGGATGGTTTGCCTGAATCTAGAAAGGGTGAGTTATATAGTGATATTAGGAGGGAAGATGAGGATGAGAAAATGTTTACACAGTTCAGAAGTTTGGTTGTTAGATTTCCAACGATAGAAAATCAAAGGAGAAGTTACTTAGATATAAGGAGTATTTTGAGTGTTACAGTTCCTTGTTGGCTAGAGGAGTTATGAATAATAGGACAGTGGATTTCGCTTACTTTGAAAGGCTAGTCTGAAGGTTGAATCTCTTATTGCTGATATCTCTCTGAAAAACTTCTGCACTCTAAACACTCCTGTCCATCATGAACTCGCTGCCTATTTTTACTCAAACATTTCCTGCCTTCTCCAGACTCTATTCAATTCTGTCTTTGACAAGGATTATACTATACAAGCTTGTGATGTTGCTAGTATTCTAGGAATGAAAGTTTAATCTCAACCCCCCCATTAAAAAAAAGAAAACTAAAAAAAACCCCACTTTTTTTCTTTACAACCCCAGAGCTCATAAAACTCATGGTGGTATAACGTCGGATGACCCTCAAGACGGTTGTACTTATACCACCTTGAGGTTTATCTAGTGATGCCTCATGGGAGCTAGACCGAATTTGAGATGTCCTTCGATGCTTTCGATGGTCGGAGATGCCTCTGCCCTTGTGAGCTTGAGATGCCTCTAGAGTGAGATAACGGTGAGGTTTTCCTCCGAGGACACAACAACCAATTAATTTGTTTTTTTAAGAAAGCCAAACACATTACATATAAATTCATGAGCTTTTGGAAGAGAAATTGAGTGCCTGCTTTCTCCCTCTAGTTGTCTATTTTTGCTCATATGTGAACCGATGGGACCTAAACCAACATATAGTGATTTTAAAAATATTATCAGGTTAATAATAATTCTTTAAAATACCATTGAGTTTGGATAATAATTTAGAGTTTTCAATAATCTGAACTCAATGAATGTTAACCTATTCCTAAGCGGTGAGGGTCTCGAGTCATCACAATCCTCTCCACCTTAAAAAATTTCGTTCTCGAAATTTCCATCTTACTCCCTCCTTGTCATAATTCCATATCCAACATCAGTCATATAGAACTAACCATTAAATATTTCAGGCTTAAAATATACCTTAAGAACGTCCATTTTCATATTTGATAAGCCGAGCTAACTCCGCTTTAGGCATCCATCGGTTTAGAGCCCGTACGAATCTAGGTAGAGTTTTTTAGAATTAAAATTGATGAAGTAGAAAAACTTTTGAAAAGCTAATAATGATGCTTGTCCACTCTCTTTTTGGCTAAATGGTTTCACATCATTCATCAATGCACCAATTAGGTAGGATCTTTTAGCTTTATTGGGGTTCATAGTTTTCCCTTATTCTAACAATGCCCCCTCAATCACATGCTTGGGGAAACAAATACGTGCCTGAATGAAATTTTTTTTTCTTTCTGGTCAGAGCCTGAAAGAATTTCATTAACATGATTTTAGCCAAAAACATTCTTGTTGCTTACTCGTTTTAGAGAAAATAAGAGAGGAGCTTTTCATGCACCTCCTGAACTTTTACAAATATGGTTTCATTCCCACATAAGAGGGTTTAGTCTTAACAAGTGATTACTTATAGTTAATAATTCTTACCATCTAACTCAAAGCTTCTTAGATATAGATAAATTTGCTCCCTGAAAGAAGTTTAGCAGATATTACAAGACAATTTTTTGCTGGTTAGCTCTAAAAACCCCACACAATGCTGGAATCTAGTAAGTTATTCTTGAGATTTTCCATATTTTGGTTGAAGCTGCTTTCGCACGAAGCTTAGTAAACGATTCTACAAATACGAGCATACGTTACAACACTATAATTCCCTCGCTTCCTGATGGAAACTTGCGACCACAAAGGAAATTATCTTTATGTTACCATATAGAAGCAAACAAAATAAAGATAAGTCTTTATTGATTAGAATAATTAAATATTTATGTTCCTATTCTATTCCAAGAGATAGAGAGTGCAGATTATATACTCTCTTGGATAGAATGTACGTTGTTCAATTCCATCATTAGAAAAACTCTCTCCAAAAACTCTATGTAGAATTCTCTCAAAGAACATGTGATCATTGGATCCGGATTCTTTCTCATCTCGCTCAAGGGGCTCTTAATCTATGGCTATTGAGGTGTGCTCGTTCTACGTGACATACTTCTCGACCAGTGATTCAAGATAATTTTAGGGCATGTTATTTCCGAGTATTTCCATTGCGTATGCTATTAGGATCCGTTTCCTTCATTGGTATCGAGCATAGTTGTTCTTGTGTTCCTGATTGTATTGTGTTTTATCGTTAATTCGAGGGCAAAAAAGCCATTTTGGAGAGTACTGTTCATGATTCGTTCGTGAATTTCTATGCAATAAAAATGATTTTTGAACACATAGTCCTAATGGGCTAAAAAAATGAGAAATTTGAGTGGTCGATCGTCACCAGGTGACATCGAGAGCGCCCGCATGCTCCACCGCGGTTCCGGAAGCATTGGACCAACAACGAAATGTCGCTTTTTAGTGTAATTTCGCTCAATGAAAATGGGATTAAAGTATACCATCGAACTTATATTGACGAAACAAGCGTTTCAATGGATGGTTGTGACATTATGAATGTCCACCCATTTCAAAGCTATGAATGAATGAAATGCCTATCGATGTAATTTAGTAAATCTCACTCGGATTTGATCACTATCGAGTTAACTAACCGAAGGGGAAATGAGTCAGAAACTAATCAAATCCAATTTCTGAAACATCTTTCTTATAGCAATTCCATGATCACTCGGATATTCAAAATCAATTCTCTTATGGGGCATGACTTTTCTCCCCAAGAAACCATTAAAGGAATCCAAATGCTCCTGACTTTTAAAGATCTTTGGTCTAAACTTTAGTGTCTTTTGCAAAACCACCAACGTGTTGAAACTTATCGAATACTTGGTCATCATCATCACTTAATTTCACTCATGGCTCAGTTTCCTTTGCAATTTCCTGCTAGAGTTCTCTTCAGCAACATCATCTACCCCTTTTGAGGACTCAACAACTTTCTCTTTTCCAGTAGCAGCACTCCTTTCTACGAACCCAGTAGAACTAGCCAGCATTTCCAATTCTTAAACTCACCATCGATTTCAGACTCAGTTTTGAATCCAAAATTTTGCACAAATAACGCAACAACAATATCATTTAATCCCTATTCACGCATAAGAGCAATCGGTTTCTTAATGCCTTATAGCATGTCCTTAGAAACAAGAGTAGAGCTTTGTGAATCTGAACCAAAGTGAGATTCGACTGTTTTAAAAACCTGAGTCGAAGATTCCTTTGGGGGCAACTTGTTAAACCACTCGATTCAAAATCCTCCGAAGAACCAGACAAGCTTTCTCTTTCTTCATCCACAATATTTATCTGTGATGGTCCCTTTTTTCAAAAACCTAGTAGCCATCGCCGATGCTTTTTGAGAATGACAAACTGATTTGGAGGCTTTCTGGGATCTGTGTGGAGTTGGTTTGCGAGGCATTGTGAGGAATGTGAAGGGTTTCAAGTGGAAAGTTTGAATTTTTATGAAGACTTGAGAGAGGATTTCATGAGAGCAGCTGAAAGAGTGAAAGTGATGTGATGATAAAAACAAAGTAACGGTTTTCATGGAGAGAGTGAGCAGTTACCAAGAAAGTAGTTTTTGAGCAAATTTCAACGTGGCTCGAAATATTAGGGATTTTGAAAATTGGCAATGGGCAGTTTTTTTTTTTAAATTGAATAAAATCAAATATTCAATTAAATCAAATAGACATGATTTTTATTTAGACACTCAATTATTCACACAATCAATGAAAAAGATTTGAATACATACCTTAATTCTTCCCAAACTAGAACTGCTTACCTTAAACTTCTTGATCTGAGAAAGATTTGCTTGCCTTTTATAGTAGAGCTATCTTTCTTTATCTATTCAAATTCTCATGAAAGGATTAATGATACCAAGTTCATTTCGTATATGCTCAAAAGGAACCTTTCTCTAGAGGTTTTGTAAAGATGTCAACTAATTGATTTTTAGAATCAGTAAACTGAACATGAATATCATTATTTTGCACATGATCTCGTGTAAAATGATGTTTAATTTCAATGTGCTTAGCTCTTGAGTGAAGAATGGGATTTATCATTAGATTCATGGTATTTGTATTTGCGCACTTGATTTCTACACTTAATTCTTCAATGTCGAGGTTGCTTGGTTGTTGCTTCATCAATAGAATTTGTGCATAGCAACTTTCAAGTGCAACATATTCTGCTTCTGCTGTTGATAGAACCGCCGTACTTTGATTCTTAGAAAATCAAGAGACTAACATATTGCCCATTAGTTGGCAAGTTCATGAGGTGCTTTTTCTATTAACACGACAACCAGCAAAGTCAACATCAAAATATCCAATAAGAATGAAATTTGAACCTTTTGAATACATAAAGCCAAGTGTAGGAGATGTGCTAATATATTTCATAATTTTCTTAATAGGCGTAAGATATGACTCTTTAGGATTGGATTGAAAACGGGCATACATACAAATACTAAAAAGAATATCAGGTCTAGATCCAAGAAGATAGAGTAGAGATCTTATCATACTCCTGTAGAGTTTTTGATCAAATTGTTTACCGTTCTCGTCCTTGTCAAGCTTTGAGGAGTGAGACATTGATGTCTCTATCTTCTTGCAATTTTCAAGTCCAAACTTCTTGATAAGTTCTTTTGCATATTTTTCTTGCTTTATAATGGTACCTCTCTTGTTTTTCTTTACTTGAAGACCAAGGAAAAAAATTTAATTCTCCCATCATACTCATCTCAAATTCATTTGTTATGATTTGTGAGAATTCTTAGCATAGAGTTTCATTAGTAGAACAAAACTTATATCATCTATGTAAATTTGTATAAGAAGAATGTTTTTACCTTTCCTTTAGATAAAAAGAGTAGTGTCTATTTTACCTTTTTTGAAGCCATTCTTAATAAGAAATGTACTTAGCCTTTTATAACATGCACGTGGCACTTGTTTTTAATCCATACGAGGCTTTGTTCAGCTTATAGACTTAATCATGCTTCTTTGGATCTTCAAAGCCAGGTGGTTGCTCAACCTACACTTCCTCTTTAATATAGGCATTTAGGAGAGCACTCTTGACGTCTATTTGAAAAAGTTTAAAACTATAATAGCATACATAAGTTAATATTAGCTTGATGGCTTCTAACCTAGCTACCGATGCGTAGGTCTCATCATAGTCAACCCCTTCTTCTTGTGATCATCCTTTTGCGATTAATCTTACTTTGTTCCTCGTGACTCGCCTATATCGTTGAGTTTGTTTCTAAAGACCCCATTTTGCGCCTATAATTGGATAAACTTTTGGCCTCGGTACACAAGTTCCCAAACTTGATTTTCCTTGAATTGAAACAGTTCTTGTGACATCCCGAAATTTTGAGGTCTATAAGAAAATAATTTCGATGCATTTTAGTCTCGAATTTCGATATGGTGAATGAGATTAGATTTTTGAGATTTAAGAGACAATGGTTGGACGCAATTATAATTGATTTGAAAAGAGATTTAGATAATCCAAGCAGTGTCGTGAGACAAAATCAAACCCGGGTAATCGAGCCTTTAGATCGGAGAATCAAGACCCTTCGCGCTTAATCCTAGCCCCGATGGAACCCTAGTTGTAAGATTTTTAATAATGCCCTTAGTTTTAAGTATCAAAAGGCTATATTACCCCGATGAGCTAAATTACCATTTTTCCCTAGGATATTATTCAAATAAGATGAAAATAGTAATAGGGATTTGACTCGTGGGCCCATCCCCATTAATGCCCTATCACCTCAAGTCTTTCTTTTCTCTCTCTCCTGTCTTTCTTCTCCCTTTCCCCCTCATTTTCTCCCTACGGCCGAACCCCTCCCCCCCCTTTTTCCCTCGTCTTGTCTTGGCCATCACCACCTCACCACTACCCTCAATCTCCCTTCGTCGCCGGCCGTCCCTCACCACTAGCCACCGCCACGCCGTCCTTCATTGCTGTATTGAACCACCGTGGGCTGAGCTGAACCAAACCGACACATTCCACCCAAAATTCCCCACGCCCGAGAGCCCGTCTTCTCAATTTTTAGTGCATGCCCAAGAAGAAATCGCTCATTTGACCTTGTCCAAAGGGTGAATTGAGTTTCATTTTCTCCTACGCAACCATAAGATCGAGAGAAACTCAAATCTAAAGGCTGATTACGAAGAAACTATTGAATTTTTATGGGTTTGAGTAGAAAAGAAATTGGTCATTACGGACTCGTCCGTTCGGCGTCAATTCAAGCCCTACCATTCGTTGTTCGTCACCACGCTTGTTGGGTTACTACCGCCTAGGACCGCTATTGTCGCGCCCATGCCCCGAGCCTCATGCCATCCTCCCGCATTCGTTTATCATCGCCTTGCCCATAAGTCGCTCTCATGGCCACGCTAGAGTGGTCGTCGCCATCGCCGGCTATTGAGTTAGTGAGCTTAACCCTAAATTCGATTAGGATGTTAATTACATTTAGGGATAGATTCATTTATGTTAATTGTGAATTAGTTTAGTTAATGATGGATGGGTTAAGTTAATTGACCATGGATGAGTTAGTTGATTGCGGTCCAATTAGTCAACCCTAGTTAGTTAAAGTAATCATTTGTAGTTATTTTTCGTTAATCATAGTTACTTTTTGTTAACCATGGTTGGGTTAGTTCACCTTGGTCGATAAGCTATCGAGGTTTTGGCGATAAGCTATCGATGTTTTGACGATAAGTTATTGAGTCGATGATAAGCTATCAAAGTTTGGACGATAAGCTATCGAGGTTTTAGCGATAAGGTATCGAGGTTTGGGCAATAAGATATCAAGAATTTGGGCGATAAGCTATCGGGATTTGGGCTATAAGCTATCCAGGTTTTGACGATAAGCTATCAATTTATTATTTTAGTAATATTATTGTGTAGTTTTAATACTCGCCTATGATTGTTCTATGCTTGAATTTTGATGTCAATGTTGGGAATAGCCAAATAAATTGGCTTATGTAATTAAATATATTGATGGGCAATCATCAAGGATATTTGATAGGAAAATATGTCGAGTTTTGTAATTGAATTATCTCGCTTGTAATCGGGTGCAATATATTTACTACATATTTGGCATGAGAGTTGCATTAATTCGAGAAATTCAAAGATAAGCTAAAAGACCCACGTAGGAAGATGGGCGTGCCCTCAATCGGCCATAATTGATCGAAAGGATAAATACTAGAATGAGTCGAAAGGCTCCCGTATGAAGACAGGTATGCCCTCGATCGGCCGTAATTGATTGAAATGATAAAAACCCGAATGAGTCGGAAAACCCCGTATACGGGCGTACCCTTGATCGGCCGTAATTGATCGAATGGATAAATATTTGGTACAACCGATCCCGATACTGCCTAATTGATCGAATGAATAAATGCCCGATAGAGCCGAATGTCCCACGTGTGAAGAGGGACGTGCCTAAGTGGCCATAATAATTAGAACACGCTTGAGTGCACTATGTATGAGAAGGTAGACTTAGGGGCCATAGACCATGTAGAGAAGGACATAAATGCCTTCGTGTAATTTTAATGAGTTATACATGGGGCAAAGTGGATAAATGTAGGAAACAATTCTTGAGTGGAAATTAAAGGGATTGGTACCTACCAATTGAATATGCATGGTGGTCGCCCCTATTTCTACGTGATATGTTATATGCTCCAAAAACTTGATGGAATTTAGTTTTTGTGTTAGGATTGTTTAAACTTGGTTTTATTTTGAACTTCCATAACAATGGTGTTAACTTATCTTATTATGGTTCTACATACTTTCTGGATGGTTTCATTGTGCTTGATAGTTGAATGCAATAATGTGAATGTTTGTTATTTCCTATTTACATATTTTGATTCTTCCGTAATGATGTGAATATATTGCATGCTAGGCTTAGTTATATTGGCTAATGACAAATGTTTAGATAAGCCAATGAAGAAATATTTGGAAAAGGAACAAGCGTTGATTTTCCTTTGTATTTGAACCATTTAGACATATATGGTCAATGAATGTGAGAGAATAGCATGGGGCTATTTATTTCATCACATTTATAAATGATTACACTTGATTCAAACATATCATTTTGATTTCTCATAAATTTGAGGTATCGGTTACCTTGAGAATTTTATGAGCCTGGCAAAAAATCAATTTTAAAAAAATTAACATCCGATCGAGGTCGAGAAATTCTATCTAATCACTTTAGATGTTTATGCGATGAAAAAGGGATAGAAAAACAATTGACTATTCTAGCAACTCCTCAATAGAATGGAGTTGAAGAGAAAGATGAAACAGAACCCTAATGAAAATGGTTAGGTCGATGGTGGCACTAGCTGATCTACTAATCACCTTTTGGGGTGATATTTTACCGATTGCTATCTACATGATTAATCGTGTGCTTCCTAAATCGGTTATTTCTACTCCATATGAGTTGTAGACAAGTCAACAATAAGATTTGAGTTTTCTTAGACCTTGGGATTGTCTTGCCTATACACTCGAGTCTTCCCACAAGTACGAAAAATTGAGCTCTAGAGGCAAAAAGAAGTTTTCATAATATACCGAGAGCACTCAAAAGGGTATGTGTTTATAGGTGAGCAAGAAAGTGGAAGTGTAACTAAAATTGAATCACGAAATGTCACATTCTTAGTGAATAAATTTCAAAAAAAGGGAGAGATAAATGAAGACTATTCTCTGTTTGAAATCCTAAATAATGACAATGATTTTACTAGGGCATCTCATCTAATTGGGAGCAATATGAGATATGGAGAATTTGTTTCGAACCGGTCTCAATGGAGAAATTGTTTATAAATTCGTCATTATCTAATCCGAGTGGGAGTGCAATAGAGTATGAAGTATCAAGGGTACAAATTCCAATACGGCGAATAAGTCCCCAAGTGGGGTGAAGCATAATGTACTAAGCGTACAATCTCCAATTTGGTGAACAAGTCACAAAATTGTTCTCTATTGACTAGTCAACGTTTAGACATTGAAGGTAAAGCTTTCATGGTTGCTCCACAAGAAGAGGATGAGCAAAGGAATGTAAATGAGGCTCAACTTGCCTCGAAAAACAAAAGTGGATACAAGCAATGGAATAAGAGATGGAGTCAATGAGATCAAACCAAGTTTGGAAATTGATTGATCTTCTAAATGGATATAAAGCCATTGGGAGTAAGTGTGTTCTCAAAATAAAATGTAAAGCTAATGGCTCAATTGAGACATATAAGGCTCGCCTTGTGGTTAAAGCGTATAATCAACAACAAGGAATTGATTATGAAGAGATTTTTTCTCTTGTGGTGGATTTACCTCAATTCACTTTATTTTAGCACTAGTGACTAATTTGGATCTTGAATTACATTAAATGGATGTAAAACTGCAATTCTTAATGGAGATTTAAAAAAAGAAATTCATATGGAACAACCCAATGTGTTTGTTATAAAAGGCTAAGAATAAAAAGTATGTCGACTTTTAAGATCGATATATGGCGTTAAGCGATCTTTAAGACAATGATATGTACTTTTTCGTAACGCCATAGTGGCATATGAATTTGTAATGATTGATGAAGATCATTGCTTAATATCAAAAGGTCCAAAAGATCATTTTGTTATCAAATTATTATATGTGGATGATATCCTCATTGCCGAAAGCAATATGGAGTTTGTTCAAATAGTAAGAATTAGTTATCATCCAATTTTGAAATGAAAGATATAGGTGAAGCTGCATATATTCCTCGAGTTAAAATTTCAAGAGATCGTTCAAAAAGGTTGTTGGCTCTCTTACAAGAGATGTATGTAAATAAAGTCCTTGAATGATTTGGCATTCAAGGTCAGTAAACCCATAGATACTCCTATTGCAAGAGGTGAAGTTTGAGTCGCAAAATGTATCTTAAGACTTCACAAGCAAATGAAGAAATGAAAAGCATCCCATATGCTAGTGCTGTTAGAAGCTTAATGTGTGCTATGATGTGTATAAAACTAGATATTTGTCATGCATTTGAATGGTAAGTAGGTACTAATGTAATCCAGGTCAAGCACATTAGATTGATGTGAACGGAATCCCTGAGGTATTTGAAGAGTACTACCGATTTCATAGTGAGTTATCAAAGTAGAGATATGTGCCTTGAAAGCTATACTGATGTTAACTTAGAAAGAGGTTTAAATGAGAGGAAATCTACCTCTAGGGTTTGTATTCTTCTTGTGACATCTCGGAATTTCTCATAGTAGAAATTATTAGAAAATGAAATAATATCTCTTGATTTGTCCCTTAAGACATCTAGAAATTTCTAGATGAAGCTAAATAATTTTTTAATGAAGAAGAAATCTTCAAGCTTCTTTAAGAAGTTAACCTTTTTGGCTCTTGTGCCAAGGAAGCTATCTTGTAGCCTCTCGAGGAAGTTATTCGTGAGGAAGCTATTCAACATCATGAGGAAGCTATTACTTGACTTATTTAAGAGGTTTCTCCCTAAAATTTCATATTAGAAAATATTTCTTAGATTAATATATATATATATAATTCAATGTCAAGTCAATTAAGAAAATATAAGTCAACCATAAGTCAATTTGCTAACGAATAAGAATAATGTCATTTTCAAAGATTAGAGATAAGAGTTGACTTAGAAAGTCTTTATGAAGCTTTCATTGCCTTGAAAGTCTTCTTTAATAAAATGAATGAGAATGTTAAACACAAATGAAGGGAATTACAAAACGAGCATGACGGATTACTCGACAAAGGATAAACAATGAACGGCGACGAATCGAGAGCAACGTACCCAACCCGTGATTACAATGATATGCTGAGAATTGATAGTGGATGCTTAAATGATAAAAAAGAGTAATGAGTCTTGGGGATTTAATGGTACCTATGGTTTTATAATGTTAAAGTTTAAGATAAGGGTGGCGATATCGAAATTAATTGGTACTTGAATTGATTGGTGTTATTTAGTACCTTGGATGTTGGATGGTGGACTTCGATGAAGTGTATGATAATCGAGGATTATAGGGGTGAATTGTGTTGGCTGTTGGGGTTTAGATGTCTCTTCATTGAAAGACTTGAATGGTCTTGGATCTAGTTAGGCAATGATAAAAAAAAGATCTATGTGGATTCCTAATGATCGACCTTACAAGTTAGAATTTATGATCGATCAATGGTTCCATGAGGTTGAATTTAATTCAAGAATAATGTTTTGGACGTCGATTCGCATACAATCCCGAGCTACATGCATTGCACGTGTTACATTAAAACAGCTAAGTTTTGAAAACGTGCATTCATTACACATGTCATTATCATATATTTATGTTGGACTTGATAAACCGCGAAGCTTGCTATGGGGCGAACTAAACACGATACCTAATAATCCTAAGACTTGGTATGAGACTTGTCGAGCATGACTCCCTTCATAAGTGTGTGACTTAAAGACGAATCGAGGCAAAGGTTGGTGAACCCGCAATGACTAGATCAGACTAAGGTGAGGAGTGATCGTGGGGGCAAGAAGGCCCGGACAATGACTAGCTCCCGATAGGCTTTTAAGATAATGATAAGGGTGGGCATGAACCAAGTCATACCTTGAAAGAGGTGAGTATAGGTATTGTGCTAAGTTCAAATTATTTTAAAAATCTGAATCCTTTAAAAAGTTGAAATTGATTTTAAGGAA
This sequence comes from Rhodamnia rubescens, assembly GCA_021437795.1. NCBI lineage: Eukaryota > Viridiplantae > Streptophyta > Magnoliopsida > Myrtales > Myrtaceae > Rhodamnia > Rhodamnia rubescens. The sequence goes on from JAILYA010000025.1 coordinate 81,483, forward strand.
GGTAAGAACTATTTTCAAGCCCGAAATATTTTTTGTGATCTAAACTGTATATTTTCAAAAGTTGAGACATTTTTAGCTTGAGCAAAATTTGGTTTCAAAGCCTAAGGAGTTTTCAGTCCTTTAATTATGATAATTGCAAGCTTGAGGTAAATTATGTTTTTGAACTAAGCTGCTTTTCAAAGGTTGAAGTATTTTATATTTTCTAAGCTAAACCGCTTTTGACGTTCAAAATATTTTATGAGCCAAGATTTTTTTAGCGACTAAGACATTTTCAAATCAGCATTTTCCTTTGAAAAGTTGAAATAGTATTCAAAATGTGAAAAGCTTTCGAACTAAACAGTTTTGAAATTCAAAATATTTTCAAAGTTAGAGATGTTTTTGTTTTAAATTAAACTACTTACACAATTAGTAGTTTTTGAACTAATATATTGTACTTTTTTACAAATGATTTTCGTAAATGGAGTTGCATCGTTTCAAAAGTTCAAAATAATTTCAAAGTTCAAATTGGAAATCCAAGATTATTTTCGAAAGTAAAGTCGCATCATTTCAAAGATTTAAAATGATTTCAAAGTTCGAATCGGGAACTTCGAGATGTTTTTGAAAAATGGAGAAGCGCCATTTGCAAGGTTCAAGATGATTTTATGATTCGGATTGAAATTTGAAAATTATTTTCAAAGGTGAAGTTGCATTGCTTGTAACGAAAAAATGGTTTTAAAGTTCCAATTAGAACTCTCAAATGATTTCCGAAGGTAGAATTGCATTATTTCAAATGTCCGAAATGATTTCGAGGTTTAAAATTAAATTGAGTAAAACAACATTGCGAGAATCTTAAAAAGTTATATTGGTAATCTACAATTCACTAATTGGATGGAATACTTATTTTGGATAATGATTGTAAGGTAGTTATAAAAGTTCTAAAGAGTCGTAGGTATGATAACGACGGTTGAGACAAAAGTACGCATTTAATGAAGCGGTCTTATTCTTGTAATATTTGATTCTCTAAGGTTAAGGAAAGTATAGGCAGAGAATTATTTATCGTAGACGTATAGCAGAGGCATGGTGAAGCGGTCGAAGGAACAAAGAATTAATGAAAAGCCAATATCTACATCGATCAAGGACCCAAGTATGTTCAAATTTTGGGGACGAAATTTTTAAGGGGGAAGAGTTGTGATATCTAGAAATTTCTTATATTAGAAATAATTCCAATGAAAGAATATCTCTTGATTTGTTCCTTAAGACATCTAGAAACTTCTAGAGAAAGGTAAATAGTTTCATAATAAAAACGAATCTTAAAGCTTATTAAAGAAGCTAACCTTTTGGCTTGTCAATGAAGCTATCTTGTAACTTCTCGAGGAAGGTACTCAAGCTTCTCAAGGAAGCTATCCAAAGAGCTTCTCGAGGAAGCTATTACTTGACTTATTTACAAGGTTTTTCCGAAAATTTCATATTAGGAAACATGACATAGTAATATTTCTTGGATTAATATATATAATTCAATGCCAAATCAATTAAGAACATATAAGCCAGCTATAAGTCAATTTAATAACGAGATAAGAATATTGTTATTTTCAAAGCTTAAAGATAAGAGTTGACTTAGAAGATTTTTATGAAGCTTTCATTGACTTGAAAGTATTCTTTAATAAAATAAAGGACAATATTAAAAACAGATCACGGGAATTACAAAACGAGCAAGATGACGGATTATTCAACGAAGGATGAATAACGAACGACAACAAATCGGGAACAAGGTGCGCCCAACCCGTGATAGACATGGATAGTGCTCGGCCGGCCCGTGCTTGGCCATCTCAAGGCCGAACCGAGATGCACTAGCCATCTCATGCGATGCGGGGTAGCCGCGCCTGCATCGCCGCGATCATGGCCCGATCCCGCTATTGTGATATGCCCTTTCTCTTATTATGATATCGGTGATTGAAAAATGTCATTTTTGGTAAGTCAATGCCAAGTCAAGGTAGAATAAGTGTCATTCTCAACAAGTCAAAATGAAATCAAGAGGTAAAGGACAAGTAGAAATGTCATTTTCAAAGCATATGATAGGATAAGATCAATGTTATTTTCAAGTATTAAATATAGGGATAAGGATTAATATTAACCATACAATTGGACCAATCAAATGAGGATGAATAGCTTTTCTAAAACCTAAGATAAATAGCTTAAACAAGTGGACCAATCAAATGAAGATAAGTAGCTACTCTAGAAACCTAAGATAACTAGCCTAAACAAGTGAACCAATAAGAAACAAGCTCATTAATGAAACTTGAAAAGGAAGTTAGGAAAAATTCAAGATAAATTAAATGCATTTCACATTAGAAACCTGGGGAAAGAGTTAGAAAACCACTATAAATAGGGGCAACGTTTCTTCTATTTCGATAACCACCAATCCTCCCTTTTTTTCCCCACAAGCTCCGTCCCTCATGCCATCTCTCTTCCCTCTCACGTGATCCCTCTCCTCCATGCCAACTTCTATCGCCGCCTCATGCCGCCGCCACTTCACGCCACCTACGCTTCGTGTCACCACCGTTATTACGCCATTTATTTTCTTGTTTTCTTGTTGCATAACATAGGACACCGTACTTTAGGTACTAGGTAAATGGGATTACTAGTTCTAAGGTAGTAATGTCCATTTAATGCTTGATGTTTTATTGGATTGATTGTGTGCGGATATGTATATTGCATCACAAATTACATTTATTGAGCATTAAAAAGAAGACGGACATTTGAACAAGGACCAAAGGGGAGTCGCCATGGCCAACCGATGTCGGTCGCAACGGTCGAGGTCCCATCGAGTTGATTTCATTGGGCAAGAGAAGGTTCGAGCGATTCTTCGTAGTTTGGTTTCCAAACCTGCATTTTTTATAACAAGAGAATATGATTAACGGGCATATGTATGCCAAAGAATGTGTATGCAAATGAAAATATGTAGTCATTGCTCACTCATTGTCTCCCAAGAAGCGACGGAAGCCAAAATTGGCTTTTATATGAGAATTATGAGATTGTCGATGGGGGCTAGAGTTTGCCTTATTACAAGATTACGAAACATCATTTTCCATGAAGGTGACAATATGGAAGAGACGTCATCTTTCCCGAACAACATTAGGGCTTAGGAGAAAGCGTTCCCGTGTAGCGACTACGAGAATCAGCCGGCGAGCTTACAGCCCTTATGAGCAATACGAGCTACATGAGTAACATGAAGGAATCATTATTCGTGCATATTTGATGTGTGAAATACATGACATTCGTTTTATAGCGGTTCACATGATGGCTTTGTTTAATAGCATTTTACATCACCACATCGGGTATGGGAAGGATATTTCTATTTTAGACCTAATGATTTCATTTATTAGGTTGTTCGCTCTTCTCTTATTTTCAAGCAATTGAGATGGCCTCACTACATCCCCGCTATTCGGATTGCCGACTCACATGAAATAGTCCTAGCGGGAAGTCGTGAATGTAAAAATTAGCATCGAAAAGTAGATAGAAGAATGCTCATGGGTCCTCTACACAATTTTGATGGACTCGTCAGGTTTTCATGGCGGTGACACCTTGGGAGAGTGCTTGGAGTCCAAATGAGGAAGAAGTTCTAATAGCTTAGAGAGAGTAAGGAGATACCAAGAAGCAAGAGTCGGGGTGACCTTCCTTAATTTTGACTATACAATTTTGAAGGGAAGGTAATGAACATTGTAAGATATACATGATTCATGTATGAAATTTAAGTAAGTTTGTAAATATCTTGGAAGCTCTTGCTATGTTTGTTAAATTAGGTTGGTTACTAACGTCTCCATAAATAAAGAATAAAGCTTGGTAGAAAATAATAAATAAGTTAGTTCGGAGGTAGAATAGCAGGATATAGTTCTTTAGTCATTACACTTACTATGCAATGGTGCAATATCGTGGAGTAGTAAGAAGCAAACACGTATAGCCTTATTCATGATGGAAACCGATCTTGTGGTGGTATCATAATAGCGGTACAAAAGGGTGTTTGGCTTAAAAGATGTTTGGGTCAATGAGGTGTTGCCAAGGATGCTGCGGGTTCAATTATTGGTTAATTGTGATGGCCAAGCAAAGTAATAACATACATTAAGGATCCATTGTAAGACCAAATAAACAAACATGAAGTATATTTTGGAAAAAGACATGGTTGTACAAAAAAATGTGAACATACAAGTACATATCTACACATGGAATGATAGCAAATCCTATGACAAAGTCAATTCTTAGAAGATGTTTTCTTTGATCATATGTTGACAAAGGGATTGGTTCCCTATATTCAAATCTCTAGAAGTGCGTAGAAGTTGGAGTACTAGATATTTATATTGTGGCATCCTGAAATTTTGAAGTATGTAAGAAAATTATAAATTCCAGGTGTGGAAAGTGAAATTTGATTCTTGAGGATTTAGTAGACGATGATTGGCTATTCTAGAGCGTTGGTTAGAAAAAGTTAAGTTTGAATCATCAAACTTTGACTCGTTTTGCCAAGAATCGTCACGCGAAAATTTTGTCTTGACTCGATTTACCTAAAGACAAAAGTAATCAAAATTTAGTTTGAAAAGTGGGTCCCTTTCATTCCTCCTTATCTGCCGAAAATTCATTTCCCCTTCTCATCTAGTTCAGCTGAAATATTCATGTGGGATGTGAAGGAAACGCAGGCCCCACTTTTGTTTGATTTCAACCAAATTATTTCCCTCAAGCCTAACCTTAGCTGAACATCCCCCTCCACTTTATACTTGCTCACCTTACCTTCTCATGATGTCATCTTATTCCACCAACTTTGGCCCCAAGTTTCCTTCTTTTATTTATTATTTCTCTCTCCCTCTCCTCTGCTAAACGATAGACCCCCTCCATATGCTACTCTGCTTCTTCTTCCTTTTGGGTTTTTGGCCGAAACCCCCTTCATCCCAACGACACAGTCGCTACCGCCACTGCATCGGCCACCACCATCGCAACCCCATCCCCTCTGCTCATACTCGGTGCCCACGACCACTTTCGTCGCCCGAGCTCGTTGCCGCGCTACGCCCGCCGACCTCTAACGCTGTCCCCCTCGGCCTCAAGGCCACAACCCACCTCCAACCCCCGGCCTACGCCATGCCCTCACTCGTCTCCATCCCGCAGCTCTGTCGCGATGCCCCTCCTCAAGATCTGTGAGCCTAGAGACTCAACGTTGCCGCGCCCCCACCAGCCACATTTTTCCTCCCGACCAGTCGCCTAGCTACCCCGACGATCCCGCGTGCCTTTGCTAAGCTGCAATCAGCTGAACATTTGGCGGCCCGCCATGCTCCGTCCATCAAAGCTCGATGCCCAGCCTACCTCAGACCCGAGCATGCCCATGGCTAGCCACCCCAACCCGAGCCACTGCGATGCCGGTCCTACAACCCGACCCGAACCTGAATTGTCCGAAGCTCTCTGGTTCTATGGGCTCTAAAAACTCAACCCATGCCCTGTTCTTGACCCGAAATAATGAACTGACCCATGCCACAAACTCGAGATAGGAACTGAAATCCACCCTGATCTGAACTAGAACCCGAACTGACCTGAGAGCCAGTGACCCGAACCATTGATCCTGGCCCAACCCGAATAGTACCCGAATCAAACATGTTGAGCCCGACCCGAACCAAATCAACCTACATAACCATCGAGAGCCGCCCGCGCCCGTGCGTAATTGTGGTCGTTAGCGACGTGCTCGAGCCGTCTTTGAACGTCAAATAGGTGTGAGTTATCTCCTAAACTTTGAATAGAGTGTTAATTTCGTTTAAGGATTAGATTAATTATTGTTAATTATCAATTGAATAATTGACTGGTGCCGGATATATTTATTTAAATCGTGATCGAATTAATTATTTGAAATTGAGCTCGCTATATATTCTAGCAATATTAACTGGAATTTGGATTAATTAATCAATTCGGATTAATTAAATATAGTTTGGATAATTAATTATTGTTAATTATTTATTACTGCATGATTATTATTATTGGGTGATTTCTATATTATTATTATTGGATGAATATTAGTGGGTGATTGCCTAATGACTGTGGAGTTACATGATTAATGTGAATTTGATGGCCGATTATCCCTGTTTATAGATGCAAAGCTTGGTGGATAAACCGTGACTATGTGACCACGTGTGGACTGAATTTTAAGCATTAAAATAACCTTGAGCCAAGTTTTTAGTACGATTATTTGTGTATGTGCATTGAATTAAATGCAAAGATATAAATTGGCTTGATTATTTGGTGTACTTATGTGGTTACATGAAGGTCAACCCGATAAGCTCGTGCCGTAACGTTTGGAATCACACGACTTATTACATGCATGACGATTCGTGATGCCGGGCGATCGGATGTCGGTCGCAGTTGTGACGGATCGACGCTCCTTATAGAAATAGCTATTAACCATGCCGTAACGACCGGAATCACACGGTTTAATAGTTGCCATCGCCGAAGGAATGGGACGATGCCTGGTTATGCCAATAGAGCATCAACTCGACTAGTGTGCCGTGCTAGTGTGTGGCCTAATAGCCTCTAATAACCGGAACACATGTGGTGCATTGCGTATCCGAATTATAATGAGTATTTTAGTTATTTGCTTTGCTTGTATGCAATTGATTGTATGTATATAGAAATTGTTCATATATGGGCTAAGACGGGGTAAGTTTGCATGTAATTGATTATTCTATCGTGATATTGTACTTGATTATGTGGTAGCTAGAGCGTGGCGTGAGTTGCACGCTATTGATCCGCCATCGATATTATCCCTGCATGTTTAGGATGCCTTGAGTGAGTCGGTGTCCTACTCCGACTTAAACATTGACTCACGGAAATTTTATATCTCACCCCGTTGTTGTTAATCATTTTTCGTGCCCTTAACTGTGGAAAGTTGGAAGTGAGCGTAGTTTCTTTTTTAGTAACATGGAGTAGTGTTAACCCCCAACCCTAAGCTGGTTTTTCTTTTAAGTACTATAGAAAATGGCCATTGTATACTCATAATTTTTTAGGGTTAACGAGATAACTAAACAAAAGTAATTTTCTATTGTCTAATGTGGTAGCATACTATTCTCGTCCCCGTAGATTTTATAACTATATGGGAGTAGTACGTTCTACATGCGCTTTATTAAAAGATAAAAATAATGGGTCGATGATGTGCTTGGGACGTCATCCTTTTTATGACATAAGGCGATTTGGTAGGATTATTGCCGGCCCGAGGATCGGGGCGTGACAACCTCGCTCAAGGTGGTATCGAGCCGACTCTCGACAACGTGTGGGACCGCAAGTGGGCGCTCACCGGTGCCGTTGAGGGGGAGTATATAACATCCCATGGAGGGGTGGTACTCATTGTCCTACATTGCCTATAGAGGGAGTCTTGGGCCAATTTATAAGGGGTTGGGGGATTATTCACTTGCATGAGGCCTTTTTTTGGGCTAAGTGCCTAGAGAAATAAAACCGTGCGGGTTGCAAAGCCCAAAGCGGATAATATCGTGCAAGTTGGACCCCGAGCGTTACATAAATTTTTCAAAGGTCACGATTAATGGTATTTGTTATCATTATTGATGCATATGATTTTGTAGACATTTATGCATATTAATGCTTAGTATATTATATTGAGAAAGCATGTCGGATAGATAAGAGATTAGCTTGTTCACATGGGTAATCACCTCTATTTACTATGTGATAAATAGAGATGAGATGATTTCAAGTTTTTTATTTAGGTGATAATTGAGAGCTCAAGCTTGAAATTTTAATATCGCCTTAACAAAAGCGTTAAGATGAGATCATAATAATTTATGCCTAAAAGTGAAGTAGTCCACGTATTTCACTTTATCTATCTTTGATGTTAGATATGAGTTCCGATGAATTCTTTGAAGAGATTAGGTATCGTGAACTCAAATTAGACATTAGGAATGTCTCGAACTATCGTCTATACAGTATTAAATGTAGAGACATGTGTTTTATGTGAAATGTGACGATACCCTAATATGTATTGCTTATTCCTATGCATAAGACGATCAAGAAGAGTTGGCAAGAGCACTAATCTCAACTCTTCACCCGTGTCGACTCTTGAGAATATAAGTTCCTCAGCCTAGTGCCCTCACGACTCTAAATTTTTCTTGAAATTTTGATTCGGTGTTTCCTATCTTAGAATGTTATCAATGGTCATAGATGATTCGATTTAGTGGGATATTTTGGAAAAGCGGATTGAGTTGAAATGGAGAGATCTTAAGGAAGGAGGAAGATCAACTTGTTGTTGATGTCACATTATGATTTTGTGCTCATATGTTGACCAATTATGATTGTATGAGTTTAATTGTAATTGTGGATATAATACATATGAACTTTTGAAGAGATCATGAGAGATATAAATGTGACTAATTGATCGAGTGTACTACATCTTGGATGTACTCTAAATTATAATGTATAATGTAAGTTGCTATATTTTCCTAACAAATGTATGGCAATGAGCTCTCAAAGTATGCTTGGTTGCACGAATTATGTGCCGGTAAGAACTTTGTAGTGAGAAGAGAAATTGTGATATTCTCAAATTCGACCCTATTCGGGATGAAATGGAATGACAAATTAAAGGGATGTACTATTAGTAATTCTCGCTCCGAATTAATCATTCATGAGAGGCTAACTAAAAAGGAAAGGCTATTGAGGATATAAATATGCTTGACTTAAGAACTTAACTATGGATTGACAATTCGACCATAAGGATTGACGAGGGATAATTTTGAGCCATTAAGGACCGATCAAGGAATGGCTATAGAACATTTCGACAATAGAATACAATCGGATCGCGGGTGAATCGGCTTGACCATTGTATGGATTGCGTAACGACCCTAAACCAATTCCTAAAGGTCGTGTACATTGGAACTAGTAATTGAACCCTCGCGGTTACATGACAACCGAGGTCATCCATGGTTCGAGATAGTTTAAACATAGATTGATATCAAATCAACTACGGGACGCGTACGTACAACTCCTAGAAGTCGCCCGTTAGCTCGAGATGAACTATAGTTATAATTGATCAATTTTGACTATGAATTAGAATCCGAATATGGGTATCGAATCTTCGAGAATCTCAAGGCTAAACTATTGGATGTCGCCTCATCGACCAACCAATTTATCCTATTAAGCCATTCTAAAACTCAAATTTTATTCATTTGAGCCCAATTTCTATTTATACGAATCCGTACAAAATACTAGCTCAAATACGCGTATAGTACTTCATACTATACTTTGTGAAGTTACCAAAATGCCATTGCCTTGTGAAAAGACCAAATTGCCCTTCTTGCATTATTAGCAAAAGACAAAAAGCTTTTATGATAGAAGACTTTTGTGGCATGTCATTTATGAGAGGGTTTTATCTTGAGAAAGCATGCTCAAGAAGTCTTTGGAGACAAGACTTCATTTGTCTCTTGCATTTTCTCTTTCTCTCTCTCTCTCTCTCTCCCTTTTGTTATTTTTGGCCAAACCTCCCCCTCATCTCGAGCTCTCTCTCTCTCTCTCGATTTTCTGCGCACGTCCCAAAAGAAATTGCTCGTTTGAGCTCTTTCGGAGGGAGAATTGGCTCCATTTTATCCTACGCGACCGTAAGATCAAGGGCTATTTGGATATGAGGGATGATTGTCCAAAAAGTTAGAAATTTTGTGGATCCAATGCACAAAGGCTGTTCGGATGAGACCCGTTTTCGGCCATGCAACGTTGCTAATTTCATACCAAGCCACACATAGCCCTCATCGCCGTCGATTCGCTGGTGCTTCCGGATTCGAAATAGGGTGAGTTATCGCCCTAATCCCTTGATTAGTATGTTAAACTTGATTAGGATGTGTTTAGATTAGTCTAAACATGCTTAGTACTAATCTAATTGACCATGGTTGGGTTAGTTAACCATAGTTGAGTTAGTTAACCTTGGTTAGGTTAATTAACCCTAGTTACTTTTGTTAACCATGGTTGGATTGTTAAGTTATAAAAAATGTCGATAAGCTATCGAGATTTTGATGATGAGCTAATGTTTGGATAAGTGGACTTGATAAGTTATCAAAAATGTACGATAAGCTATAGAGATTTTGATGATAACCTATTGAGGTTTTGTACGATAAGCTATCGAGGTTTTGACGATAAGCTATCGATGTTTTGGCGATAAGCTATCGAGATTTTGATGATAAGTTATCGAAGTTTGGACGATAAGCTATGGAAGTTTTGGTGATAAGCTATCGGGTTATTCGAGAATTATTAATCTCTAATTAATTAAATTAATTTTCGATAGTTAGATATTATATTTATTAATGTGCTCTTGTGTAGTATCTAATATTAAACTATGAAGTCGCTAATGGGAATAGCCATACAAATTGGCTTTTGTAATAAATTGATTGGCAATGTACAATGATGGTGATTGAATTGTGTGTATGTGGTCATATGTAATTTATTTACTAAGTATTTGATCATGTGCAATCTATTTACTAAGTATGTGGTCACGTGCAATTTATTTACAAAGTATGTGGTCATGTACAATTTATTTGCTAATTATTTGATCACATGCAATTTATTTACCACATATTTGATCACGTGTAATTTATTTACTACATAAATGACATGAGAGTTGCATTAGTATGAGAATTCCCGGATAAGCCAAATGACCCCCGCATGAGACGGGCGTGCCCTCGATCGGCCATAATTGATTGAAAGGATAAATACCCGAATGAATCGGAAGACCCCCGTTTGAAAGACGGGCGTGCCCTCGATCGGCCATAGTTGATCGAAAGGATAAATACCCGAATGAGTCGGAAGACCCCCGTATGAGATGGGCGTGCCTTCGATCGGCCATAAATGATAGATTGAAAATATTCCCGGATAAGCCGGAAGACTCCCGTAGAAAGACGGGCGTGCCTTCGATCTGCCGTAATTGATCGATTGGATAAATTCTCGAGGAAGACCCCGTAGAAAGACGGGTGTGCCCTCGATCGGCCGTAATTGATCGAATGAACAAATGCCGGCAGAACCGAAAGACCTCCATGTGAGAACGGACGTGCCATGAGTGGCCGTAATGGTGAGAGTATGCTTGACCGCACTATGCACGAGAAAGTTGACAAGTGTTCTGCTTGCATTATTGAATTAATTGCATTGAATTGTGTACAAGTGGATTATAACATGCAAAGCGCGTGCCATGGTAAGTAAAGTTGCCTATGATTATGTGATAGCATACTCGTGCTATATATATATTGTATTGCATGGTAGGTTCTAAATGCATCCGAGATGGGTTGACCTCCTAATCAAGGCTTAAGGCCGTTAACTTGCTAAGATTTTATATCTCACTCATTGTCGTTAACCAATTTTTAGGCTATTAGCTTGAAAAAGCGGTTCGGTGTGAGAATGAGGTGAATCTCTTTTGGAGTAGATGGGAGTAGAGTTAACCCCTAAAGTACTTCGAGGATTGTAGAAAGTAGCCTTAAAATGGAGCTTATGTGTATAAACGTACTTTTTAGGGTTAACGAGTAACTATTAATAAAATAGACTTTTGCTGATGTAGATTGATGGGATGTCCTACTGTCTATCCCTATTATTATGTTTGTCTAGGGAAGAGGATCGCTTTCGCGTGCATTTAATTGAAACATAAAATTTTAAATAAGTCGGTGGCATGTCCTAGGATGTCACAACTTAATGACCGTGTAGGGATGTTGACGTGCCGAAGGGTGCGGGGCGTGACAGAAATGGAGATGTTTATCCATTTTCGGGCGAGTGGGAGATGATAAACAAATGGCGCCCATAAAGGAAATTATTTTTATTGTAGGGTATTAGTTACCATATAGAAGCAAACAGAATAAATGTAAGTCCTTATTGATTAGAATCATGGAATATTTATTTTCCTTTTCTATTCTGGGGGAGAGAGAGAGAGCAGATTATATAATCTCTTGGACAAAACGTACATTGTTCAATTCCATCGTCAAAAAAATTCTCTCTAAAAACTATCTATTTAATTCCCTTGAAGAATAAGCGATCATCATATTAGTATTCTTTCTCATTTACTCAAGGGGCTCTTAATCTGTGGTTATCGAGATATATTCGTTTTACGTTATATACTTCTCGATTAGTGATTCAAGATGATTTTAGGGCATATTATTTTTGAATATTTCCGTTGTGTATGCTATTGGGATCCGTTGCCTTCACTTCCCACGTTGTGAGAAATCACCCCTCAACAGGAGAAGACCAATAAGAAAACAAATAGTTTTGCACAAGTGAAAGCTAGAGAGTATGAACGACAGAGTGAGAATGAGAGTTTTGAATTTCCACCAATACTCACAGCCACGTTTGATTTGTTGAAATAGTCCAATCTTGGAAGTGTTCGTTAGAAGCCATCTCATAGTCAAAGGAGCCGTTGGTCAGAAGAACAATCAGAAGACAAGCAGAGGATTTCCAGAGATAAAAAGCCTCCTTCTGCAGTCTGTCTGTCTGACTCTAAAATCCACCTTCATAAAAATGGAAAACACTACTGAAATCTTCTTCTCCAAGCCCATTCCCGTGGATTCTAGAGCTTGTAAACGGCTGGGAGACACCAATTTACATTCGACTTCTTTCTAGGAATGCAGAGGCACGCAGGACGACCTTCTACACTGTCTATAGCAAGACCTCCTTTTTGCTAAGGGCCCTTCCAGTCTCTTCACGCTTCTCTCTGAATCGACTGTTCACCTTCTACACACCGGTCATTTCAAGTATTGATGTCCTTACGTTCCACAAAGTTGTTCACCTTCTACTTGTTCATCCAAGCTTCAACATCATAAGAGATTTTGTTCAAGGAATTAACAGCAGTAAACGAGAAATAAGAGGTAGCCACGATAGGGCGACATAAAAAGATCAACAGAAAAAGGAGAAGGGCTCGATTCCTAAGAGAATGAAGTACTGGACGAAGAATCAAGCTAATAGCCGACGAGAGATCTAATCGGACGTCATGTGACTAAGTGAAATGGGATAGAGCAATCACCAATCTTTCTCATTGCTGATCACTAGACATAAATACACGCTAGGGTTAGAAACATATAACTACGATTACGACCATAAAGCGTACAACTCAAAGATTCTTAACATGTCAATTTCGAAATTAGAGGCTAAATTGCAAAAGTTTTTGAACTTGGAATTCTCCGAGTAGCGGCAACTAGGGCGGAAAATTGAATTAAGAACGATGGATTTGCTACTTGGCTGGTTGGACAGTCTGTGTTATGGCTGGATCGGCCTCTCTCTCTCTCGCTCGTCCTCTCTCTCTCGTGTAATGCCCAACGGGCGTACAAGGCACTCAGGCACTAATAAGAGATAAGGAGTCATATCACAACCTCATATCAGGATGAGTACAGGAAAAGCAAAATTTAGCATTAGAAAGTCAATTAAGTGATAATAATGTCCTTAAGGCACTTTAAATTACCCTTTAACATGCAATTATGACTTTCCTTGACTCTGCCCATTTATGGTTGCTCCCAACAGCCGCAAGAAGTTCCCCCTGTGCTCATGTGGTATTCTTGTAGAATAGATTATCGACCGAAAAAAGTATTAATTAGATTTATCGTTTTACTCCAAACCATCCAGATTACAAAAATAAATGCTTTGAAATTTTGTGGAACCACTACCAACTATTCTAAAAGCTTAATTTGTTAGATGAATGCGTGTCACGCTTAGTCTAGTCCGAGGAGACAAATAAGGCCTAAAAAGATTTGAACTTAGGATTTCTTGCTCGATATTATGTGAGGTTTTTTTGTTGGACCACTACTAACTATTCTAAAAACTTAAGCTAGTAGATAAATATTTGATTTAATATTTAAATATTCTATCGAACGCAATGACTCCACATCTCATTATGTTAGTCGTCTAAACTCATGGAACAAGTCTACACTAAATTTTATCGGCATACATGAGTCTTGGATCAGCTTTGTTTTTCGTTCTCACTGCAACTATGAAGCCTTTGAAGCTCGACACTTCTGTAGCAAGAAAAGAGATGTGTTCGGTAGCCTCTAAAGGCTGATGGTGAGTGAATTATGGATTCATGGGGGCAACTTCCTCTCTTTCTTTGCCAGACTATTGTCAGTTCCATCTTTTGGGCTAAATAGGAATTCCTTCACGTTGCGAAACATGCACAGTTGAACACCAGGGATCATGAGTCTCTAAGATTCGACAAAATGATAAAACATCAGATACCATTGAGCTTCGACAAAGATGCCCAGTCACATCATTTTGTGCACACTAACCAGAAAAAAGACTGAACTTCTGGATGTCTCTCAGAGGTTCGGTACTGTGGTGTCGAACGTCCAGAGGGCATGGTTCAACTCCTAGCAAAATCTGGCAGAGTGACTGCCTTCCCAGGGGAAAGCTAAATCAATTGTGATTTGCAAACCCACCTGAGCTCGATTCTAATCCGCTACTTCCCTCTAAGGTGAGAGCTCCGGTCGCGCCCGATTGAAAGAGGTCAATGATGATCACTTAGGGCTTCGGTAACAGACCAATCAAAGCAGGTATACCACGAGCACCAAACTCACATCCCATGAGAAATCAAGACCCCATTTCAATAGCTTTCAATCAGGTTATCCTAAAAACCATTTTGTACGTACTTGGCATGACCAGAACCATAAAAATTGACGTCTCTAACACATAGGTTCAACTATTCCTGCAATTGCCAAAACATTTGTTATTCAAGGTTGTAGGAAGTCCACTTGATTTAAGGCCTTATATGTAGTGACTATCCGTACGTAACAATGCTAGCAGAAACCCGCAACCATGATGAATTATCGATCTCGTAAGTTGGTTTGATCTTACCAAATACGGAGGTCCAAGTATAGTTTTAATACATAAACAGACTCATCGAACGGTTGTTCTATCTTGGGCAGCCAATGTAACAGTAAGTATCCACATGACCACACTGCAACTTAATGAGAACGACACGATAACCAATGGTAAGGTGGTCCCCAATTCTCCTTATTGATATGACTCACACCATAACTTCCAAATTTTGACTAAAGAGGGCTTAAAGGCCTGAAATCAAACCGGTAATGATTCTGAGAGCCTAACTTCGAGGCTTTCAGAAGCAGCATCGAAGTTTAATATTTCTATGTTATCTATATGGACTTGTCTACACTGTCGTGTGATTATGCACAGTAGAGTAGGAGTTTTGTCCATCATCCGATGGAACAGGTTATACACAATCGGTTGATAATCATCGAAGTCATTCGATCGAAAACGTATTCTTATTAACGGTTCCATTTCTCCTGACAATCTTACCGTATGATAGCTCACCCACGGTGGACAAACCCTATCATTCTCAGTTTGTTCTGCGATAGAGTGACAGGTTAAACAATTATGACTGATAGAACGATTGACGGTAAAGCAAATTTGCCATTTGATTTAAACATAAGGACTTGCCATTCGGATTAGTGGTTCAATTAGATCCTATTTCATAAGAAACTTTCCCCATAAGTTAGGACTCTTGGCTCTGATGACCATAAGAATTTGCCATTTGCCAAAACCTGACAGTCATGATATAGCAAATTAAACTTAGCCATAATTACATATAGTAACACTCATAAGATTTTTAACATTAAAAACATCGAACACTGTCACAATCGACAAAGTTCTTGAAAAGAATTAAGAAATCTCATTTTTCTGTCCAGGATACGAAAACCTGCACGACGACCGACTGCTCAATTTGCTCCAGGAAACTCAAAATCACCACCACTACAAGCCATAATTCTCTTTAATATCACAAGGGTTCATAGTCAATTACGTTGTTTATGTAAACAGATTTAAGAGAACTTCCAGAGATCCTGATCTTCTGTATTTTCAGGGGGTGGAGCCGGATCAACCTCCATGCGAGGAGGGCTAAGAAGCATTCCTTCGGCCATGTTCGCCAGAACATTGGGCATGTTAAATATCATTTCCTCGTCCACGAACTCATTCGCGGTGCCACTTGCATTCCCTTCCGACATCCTCTCGCTACTCCCTTGTCCTTGTCCCTCCCCCTGCACTGAGCTAGTAGGGCGCAGGGCGTCCCGGGCCGCACCGGCGGCCGCAGCGGCACTAGCTGCGGCCGCCTGGATGTCACGAGGTGAGGAAGAGGCTGGGGCCGGCAAGGAAGCCGCGGAGGCAGGGAAGTTCAGCTCGGCCTCGGGGCCCTTGAGGGCCAGTGTGGCAACGTCGTAGGCCACCGCGGCCATCTCTGGGGTCGGGAACGTCCCAAGCCATATCCTGGTTGGCTTCCTGGGCTCGCGAATCTCTGACACCCACTTCCCGCTGCTGCGGCGCCTTACCCCACGGTAAAAAGGGCGTCGTCCGGATGCAGACGCGGCAGGAGCCTGAGCCACCGAGCTGCTGCCACTGCCTCCACCGCCGCTACCTTCACTACTCGAAGCGGCATCTTTCGAGGGGTTCGAGGTATGCATCGAAGGGACAAGATGAAGATGATTGGACGCGGGAGATGAAGGAGGTTGAGATCGTTGTTGGTTGGAGAAGCCATTTTATGGTGGACGAATTGCTAGGGCAAAATTCTGGGTTCAGCGAGCGGGGTTTCACAAGAGGGGAAGTGCATACCAGTTGGAGATGAACTGCGGTGTGCGGAGGAGTTGCGGTGTAAGCCAGCTTCGCCTTGAACCTGTGGGTTGGATTGCGTTGCTCGCAGCTAAAAAAAGACTGCGCAGATTTACATTGACGTCAAACACAGTGATTCTGGGCATAGTGGATCACTAATAAACATCCCTTCTCTGGGATTTGGTTATGACAATCGGGTCATTTCGGGTCTGATCATCTCTCGCTTCCTTGTGAAGTGATGTACGGAAAAGTAACCTAGGCCTCTAGGGGATGTCTTTATCATATTTCATGTGCCACACGGTTACAAAATCCACGTGTATTATTTGAAAAAATAACTAATTATTGAGATTATTTATGATGAACGTACAGTGGGTTGTCTAAAATATTTACAGTTTTACACGTGGTATCCATTTAAAATTATTTTAATCGAGCGATCTTAGCTGCCGTCATATGCGGACACAATATGACTTGTATCGGGTGGTCCAAAATTGTGATCAAATCTTGTATATATTGGTATTAAATGAGCTTACTCCATGTCAATCGTTAAATAAATCAAGTCCTACATAAGTCCAAATATGATATAACAATTAAAATTGAGTGATCGTCAAAACTTTTCTCAATTAGCTAATTTTGAACTCAAATAAAAAAAGTAAAGCTACAAATTGAAGTACTTAAACTAAACAAAAGTTTGTCATTCGAATTAATTAGGATTTCGCATTTAATTAAAAGTTATCAGTCAAATAACCCCGTTACAAAAATCTATTAAACAGCAAATCTGGAAACTTTTTCTCAATGAAACAAAGAGAATGTACAAACTTCAGTAAAGCATAATAACTGTCGTTGCATCCCTTTGAATCAATAAAACATGGTTTTACTTTAAACTCCACAAAGATATAGCATTGACATCTCGTATGATGTTTATAAAACCAAAAGCATACAAAAAATATATATATGGAGAGATGCACGATTGATATGACGTTCTATTCTAGCTTCCAATGAAGTGATTGGTTTAGGCAAGGCTCCCGAAGAGTATATCGAACCGGGTTTAACAAATCTAATAAAGTCCCTCTAGTGCAAAATCTAGCTAAATAGATGCCTTGGCCATCGAAGCATGTCGGAGTGGGGCCCGGATGGAATGTTTGCCTATGAGCAAACCCACTACCGGATGTGGATGGTGGATGGTGGATGGCTTAAGTTGTTTTAATTTGTCTCTTCATGCTCCCGCCAATTCACTATACAGAACGGGCGTCCATATAGTGGTCCATATCTAAACCACGTGACACTCTCTGACAGCTAAATTTCATCATGTTGTTGTATTAGGGAGACTTGATTAGATATTTTGTATTAGTAAGTGGATTTGATCAGATAATTGAATATGTACAAAAGAATGGATTAGACAAGTAGTGAAAGCATAGGATTAAATCTTAATATTTCCCTAAACAAAAATCAGTCAGATATATGCCCCGTCTAGAGAACTAGAGCCAATAAAATTAACTCTTTTTGACCCATTAACTGCACACGCAGTGAGAAATATTTACGGTGAATGACGATAAATACTCTATTTTACATTTAGATTCCATAGTGACTGTTCCTGAATAGTTTTAAAATGAGTTTACATCATTTGTAGAATGGGATAATTAAGCAAATGGTCCATGAACTTTGATATAATGAGCAATATAGTTTTTAAAATTTTAATTTATTCAATATAGTCCCCAAATATCAGTATATGTATAATGTCGTCCTTGAACTTTTAATGTGTTCAATGTGTTTCATATGCTTTTTTTTTTGTAACCCGGGTTTCTCATGTGCAATGAACTATTCTTCGGGGTAATAGGGGTATGAACGCCAATGCCACCGGTTAAGTCTCCCAAGACGCGACCGGGAGATTCGAACTTAGGACCTATGCCTTTCATATATTTTGGTACATGTTCAATCTAATAACCGAATTCTATGGAAATATTCTTTTCTTGAATAAACGACAGTCGGGTTTTATGTGATTTCGTATCCTGCTCTCGAAACATATTTTATCCTTACCTTTATTTGCCCCTATAAAATCTCCTTTCTTCGGAAGTTTTTGTTGGCTTCGTTTTGGAGTTTCTTCTCTTTCTCACAAGGTTTTGAAATCTTTTGGTCAACAACTCCATCTCTTCATCGTCATCATCTTCATTTGGTGACGTTGAGTCATCTGCATCACGAATGTCAATCTTTCAAGCAATTAATTTCTTACCTTTATGGTCTACTTTTTTCACTGAATGTTCTACTTCATATGCCATGAGAGTCCTAATCTGTTCATCAACGATGAGAGACATAATTCTTTGTGTCTCACGAATGGCAATTTTCACATTGTTCCATTACTTGGAAAGTCCTTGCAGAAGTTTATTTACTTTCTTAGCAGGTGTGAATGTTTTTCCTTGATATGCGACTCCATTTATGATCTTTGTGTACATCTCGATGATAGTTTCATTTGATTTCATCTTCAAGGATTCATATTTGCCCAAGAGAATTTTTTTTTTTTTTGCTCTTTGACTATGCCTATTCTTTTGAAGGTCACCTAAAGTTTGTCTCACATCTCCCAATCACAAGAAGAAACACGATTATATTCAGTAGGAGATAATGCACTGTATAATGAAGAATTAAATTATAGCATCCGGTGCTTCTCGTTTTGCTAGATCTTGACATGTGGTTGTAGCCTGAGGTGGAGTTCTTCTCTCGTTGGAATCTCAAGACTCATCGGTCATAGTTGTAGTTGTGGTTCTACTGGGTCTTAGAATATTCACTACATTTTGGACAACTTCTCACGTCAGATGATCTATGGATACGAGAAAGGCTTTTATTTTGTTCTTCCAGATGTCATAATCCGCCCCAGTGAAATAGGGAGGTCTGGTTCAACCAAAAAAAAAAAAAAACGGGGAGTTCTGGTGTTGCTTTGTCCTTCGAAAATACCTAGTCAAAGCATGCTAGCCTTAATAGATCGTACTCAAGAAGTAAATACTTTAAAATAATAAGCACTAAGATGTTGGCTAAAAATATCACCTAGGGTGAATAGTTGATTTCAAGAAACTTGACAAAACATTACAGCATTAAAAGCGTAAAGTTTGGTATAAGTATAATCCGATAAAACAATGCATTGATATTACTACGATCCGGTTATATCAAGCAAGGCAGTACGCTTCTATCAAGCAATAAATGAATATAAGCAAAAAGATAGAGAACGATGCACACAAAGCTTTATAGTGGTTCAACATGGTGTAAGCCTACGTCCACTCTCTCACACTAATAGCCTATTTACTAGATTCCACTAGCAATATTTGAGTAGTTGTAGTAGAATGTACTGTTTATACCCAAACACTTCTTCCGAAGCTAGTGCTATTCATACTCAAGTGAATAGATCACCCCAGCACACCAAAGCATAAACTATAACACTGATTCAATTGTCAAAAGATTATAATCTCAACGGTCTAAAAAGACAATGTAAAAATAAAAATTTGGATTTTTTCGTTGTTTGATGCATTTCTTTCTTCAATGCCTTGATATTTGATGCAGCACACGATGAAGGGCACTCTCAACCAAGAAGATCATCAATCCACATTGAAACTCAACGAACCTCTCATTAATTAGTCTGGGAGTTTCACAGTCAAAGTACAAGTCTCCAAGTTTTCAAATACATTTGTAGTCTCTAGCTATTTTAATGCATTTCTAGTTGCTATGACTTTTATTGTTTTCTTGTTCCTACGTGTCTTTACTATTTGGAGAATCTCTATGTTTGTCTAGTTCCCATGCCTTTATTCTTCGTCTATTTTCAAAGTCCGAGTCCCTCTATATGTGACGCCCTGGAATTTTCAACGTCTATAAGATAACTAGATTCAACTTAAATTCAACTATGAATTCCAATTTGTTGCATAAAATTGGATTTTTAGGATTTAAATGACAATGGTTTGATTATTCCCGAGACGTCGGTCACAATAGTTTAGGCTTTGTTAGTTAATTGTCGCGCAATAGGTTTAGAACCCTTCGCGCTTGAGCCTAACCCCGATCGAGCTCAAGCTATGAAAAGACCAAAATACCCTCTATCGGTTGAGCCAAATGTCCACCAAATCTTAAAATGCCAAATGACCTGTTTCGCCCTCGGGTATTTATGTATTAGAGGACAAAATATTCAAATCCTTGGTGGGCTCCATTTGTCTTTTCCCACCAACCAATCACCTCACATCTTGTCAAGTCAAACCTCACCTATCCTTATCAACTCCATCTCTCTCTCTCTCTCTCTCTCTCTCTCTCCCCTCACTTCTCTCTCCCTCTCACCCCTCCATTTGGCTGGCCTCCTTCCTCCTCCATATCATCCATGCGCCACAACTATCCACCACCACTTTGTGAGCTAGCCGCTCGCTTCCGCCACTCCGCCGGCTCCGTCAACCGCCGAGCTACGGCCGTGCGACAACCACCCCCCACCACCCAAATCGAGACCCGCCTCCTCCGGCTAACGCCACCAGCCAACTCCCTCACCCACACTCTTAGCCTCCCAACCCTTGCTGCTCATTCGTATCACGTCACTGTTGCTCCGCCCGGTATCGAGGCCCCCATAACCCCGCAAGCCAGCCCCAACGCCGAGGCACCGCCTACCTCAGCAGCCGAATCTCCTAGGACCCGAGACCGTCCTCGCCAAACTCCCTAGCCCGAGCGCCGCCATGAACCACCATCCCACCTACCGTCCCTCGCCATGCAAAGACTACCCTCCGGAATCGTCGGGACTCGAGCCATCGAGAACCCTTAGCCGTTGCTTCGCGTTGCCGAGCCGCAAAGGACTCGTGAGTTGTTAGGAGCCCGAGAACCCCATGGACTTGCACCACATTGTTGCGCCACCACCTGTCGCCATGTTTGAGCCAATCGTTGCTATCGTTGGATTACTCACAAGTAAGTTAGCTCCTAACTCTTGGTTAAGATGTTAATTATGCTTAGGAATAGTTAATTAACTTAATAGGGTGTTTAGGTATATTAATTGTGATTGATTTAGTTAGAAACTCGATTTAAGTTAAATGGTCACAATTAAATAAGTCGGATCGATTAGTTAGGTGGATTGTAGCTAGTTGGTGATTAGACTAAATCGTTTGACTGGTTGTTATTGTTTGATCGTGAGTGAGTGATAAGTTAGAGTCGAGCGGACGTTTGTTTGTCGAGTGATTTAGAATTATATCGACTCGATTTTATGAAAATGGAACTATTAATTATAGTTGGATCAATTAAATGTGTTTAATTAACCATTACGATCGATTGCTTGATTGGATGAATTGGTTTGGTTCTTTGAGTGTTATGGGTGAATTTGAGAGTGTCGGTAACCCTGTTTCGGATGCAAAGTTCGATTGATAACTATGCATTCACATGACCATGTGTAGAACTAAATTGCATATTTTAGCATGAAAATGGCCTTGCCCCAAGTCTTCGAGCATGGCTATATAAACATTCGGCTAATTGCAAAGATAAGAATTGACTGGTTGTTTGCCAAATGTGCCCGAGTGGTCATATAATGGGTTTTCTTGATAAGATTGTATCGTGTCAATCGAAACCACACGACTTGTCAAATGCACGTCAATCCGTGTCACCGAGTTGATCGGATGCCGATCGTAGCTTGTGACAAATCGACGCTTCTTATAGGAATGCTTTATCTTTGCACCGTGTCAATCGAAATTACACTAGCCTAGTAGTCACCGAAATAATGGGACGATGCCTGGTCCCGCTAATACAAGACCAATCTGTCGAGTGTCCTAGGCACCAACCGCCTAGTGTGCTCGATTGAGTGGCCTTAACTCTTAATAAATGGACTATATGTGGTGTCTAGTGTATGCAATTTGATGTGATGCCAATGGTTGTTTGAGGGGTCGCCTAACTCGACCCATTTCGTCCCTACTTGGGACCCAATGAATCTTGATATGCCCGACGAGGAAGTAGTGAACCTCTAGCCGACTACGAGTCCGTGCCGTCTATGGCATTGGATTATGTTCCCTCACTTTCTTTTATTCATGGCCGGACTCTCGGTCGTAGGCGTGTGAGGATCCTTTTGAGAGTTTTATTGATAAGGAGAACGAGGGTATCATAACCGCACTTTTAGAGTAGATAAGAAGCTAACCCTTCCCAACTCACCTACCTTTTTGCTGGTCCTAGGGGGCCGCCCCAAAGAATAGGGTTGTATTTACTATATAGCTCTATAGGGTTAACAATCATCTAATTATGAAAATGAAATGAAAATCTTTTGGTTGTTGTCTCGTTGTTGTTTCCTGTTTTACTATCCCTACTTATTGATATGTTATCTAGGAGTATTCGTTTTTGCGTGCATAATGCAAGATAAAAATTTATGGGTCGATAACGTGCTTGGAACATTATCCTTTATGACTTGAGGATGATTTGGTAGGGATGTTGTGGGCCTAGGGATCGGGGCTTGACATCCCCGCCTAAGGTGGTATCGAGTAAGGTCGCCTGGTCCATCTTGTCATTGGCCTGGAGTTATAAGGAGCATTGGGTTTTTGGGATAGTAGTAGGACTGAAAAGTTAGTGCATGTGGTTGTTGTTTGAGCCCTAGACCATGAGTTGCGTTCTCATCGCGTGTTGCTTTGGGGTGGGCGAACCCCGTACTATCCCCGTATAATGAGCGAATACGGTGGGAGAGCGCCCGTAGTAGGCTCCGCTAGAGTAGATTAGCGCATGGATGGGATCCTACAAGCATTGGAGACGCTGGGAGATCCGAGTTAGTGGATGAAAGGAAGATCATTGGTCCTGAGTTAGTGCAACGGTCGATGGAAGCTGTCAAGGTCATCGAAATAGGCTAAGGATAGCTCGAGTCGCTAGAAAAGTTACGGCGATAAGAGGCGTAGGCCTTTGAAGTTTCAAGTGGAAGATCATGTCTTTTTTAAGATGTTGCCTATGAGAGGAATGTCCCGTTTTGGCAAGAAAGAGAAGTTGAGCCCAAGGTATGTGGGACCGTTCGAGATTAGCCTGGTAATCGTCTTGCGTTGCCACCGACACTTGCTCGGGCGCATAACATGTTCCATGTTTTGATGTTAAGGAAGTATAAGCCGGACCCTACTCATGTCTGAGTTATGAAGAGATCGAGTTAGATGAGTGAGCAGCGTACGTGGAACGCCGAGTGAAGATAATGGACATGAAGGAACAAGTGTTTTGGAACAAGACGATCCCTTTGGTCAAAGTGATTTGGCAGCACCATGGGACCGAAAGAGCTACATGGGAAATCGAGGAGATTATGAGGCGTAGTCATCCTTTTCTTTTTGAAAAGTTGTAGCGGTAGTTTAATTTCGGGGACGAAATTCCTCGGGTGGGGAGAGTTGTGACACCTTGAAATTTTCGATGTCTATAAGATAACTGGATTTAGTTTAAGTTCAACTATGAATTTCAGTTTGTTGTATAAAATTAAAATTTGAGAATTTAAGTGACAATGGTTGGATTATTCCCGATACATTGGTCGGAATAGTTTAGGCTTCGTTAGTTAATCGTCGTGCAAAACGTTGAGAACCCTTCGTGCCTAAAGTGCTAACCCCGACCGAGCCCGAGCTGTGAAAAGACCAAAATACCCTCCGTCGATTGAGTTAAATGTCCACCCAGTCCTAAAATGCCAAATGACCGTTTTGCCTTCATATATTTGTGTACTAGAGGACGAAATATTCAAATCATTGGTGGGCCCCATTGTCTTTTCCCACCAATTAATCATCTCACATCTTGTTAAATTAAACCTCACGTACCCTTATCAACTCCATCTCTCTCTCTCTCCCCCACACTTTCTCTCTCTCTCACCCTCCCATTTGGCCAACCTCCTTCCTCCTCTCTCTCATCTGCGTGCCACTACTACCCATAATCACTCCGTTTGCCGACCGCTCGCCTCTACCGCTCTACCTCCTTTAGCCGCTAAGCCGCCGAGCCACTAGCCAGGTGATATACCCATGCACCCGCCGAACAAAGGCCTACTCCTCCTCTTGCAATGCCACCAACCAACTCCTTTACCCTTATTCTCGGCCTCTCGACCCTTGTTGCTCCTCTATCTCATGTCGCCATTGCTTTGCTTGGTACCTAGGCCCCCGTAACGCCGTAAACCAGCCCCGACGATGCGGTATCGCCCACCTCGGCTATTGAACCCCCCAAGACCCGAGAGCTTCCTCCGCTAAACTACCTAGTCCGAGCACCGCCGTGAACCACCACCCCACCTACCGTCCCTATCGTGCCATGCTATCCTCCGAAACCGTCGGGACCTAAGCCACTTAGGACCCTTAGCCGCTACTTCGCATCGACGAGTGCCGAGGACTCATGAGCCATTAGGAGCCCGAGAACCCCGTGGTCCCACAAGCCGTTGCTACGCCGCCACCGTCGCTGTGTTTTAGTCACTCGTTGTCGTCGTCGGATCGCTTATAGTGAGTTAGCTCCTAATTTTTTGTTAGGATGCTAATTGCACTTTAAAATAGTTAATTAACTTATTAGGGTGTTTAGATAGATTAATTGTGGTTGATTTAGTTAGAAACTTGATATAGGTTAAATGACCACAATTAATTAAGTCAAACCGATTAGTTAGGTGGAGTATGCCTAGTTGGTGATTAGAATAAATCGTTTCCTTTGGTTGTTATTGTTTAATCGCGAGCGAGCTATAGGTTAAAGCCAAGCGGACGTTTGATCGTCGCATGGTTTATAATTATATCAACTTGATTTTATGAAATCAAAACTAATAATTACGATTAAATAAATTAAATGTGATTAATTAACCGTTGCAATCGATTGCTTGATTGGATGTAATTGTTTGGTTCTTTGAGTGTTATGGGTGAATTTGAGAGTGCTAGTCACCTTGTGTTAGATGCAAAGTCGATCGATAATCGTGCATTCACATGACCATGTGTAGAACTAAACTACATGTTTTAGCATGAAAATGGCCATGCGCCGAGTCTTTAAACATGGCTGTATGAGTATTCAACTAATTGTAAAGATAAGATTTGATTGGCTGTTTTTCGAATGTGCCTGAGTGGTCATATAATGGGTTTTCCTGAAAAGATTGTGCCGTGTCGATCAAAATCGTACAACTTGTCGGATGCACGTGAATCCGTGTCGTTGGGTTGATCGGATACCGTATATCATGCCGTATCGATTGGAATTACACTGGCGTAGTTGTCACCGTCGCTGAAGTAATGGGACAATGCCTGGTCCAGCCATTAGAGCACCAACTATTGAGTGTTCTAGTCACTAAGCTGTTTAGTGTATCGGGCCCATGAATTGTTAATAAATGGAATGCGTGTAATGTCTAGTGTATCTAACTTGATATGATGCAGTGGTTGTTTAATGTGACTGTCGTGTCGTGTCAAGCATTGCATTATGTGTGGCTTGAGGCTAGTAGGTTGTATGTGGTTGATATTATATGTTGTAGATTTGAACACTAAGATTTATTCTCACCCCATTGTATTAAACATTTTCGGGTCCAAGGTAATGGAGAGGCACGTCGATTTAGCGTCCCCTCTTGACCGGTCGTTCAATATCATACATTATCCAATTGTAGGCACGAATCGGATCCGGGAGCACTACGTCACGATGATCCGGGTGGATAAAGGGTTGAGTCACTTAGTGGCGCATCTCTTCAAAGCCTAGTTCGTACATGACGGGGATCGGCTCCTTGGCCCGCTCCGAGGATTTGAGGGGCTATCTAACTCAACCCTTTATATCCCTTTCTAGGACCCGATGGATATTGATACCCTCGATGGGGAAGTAGTAGACCACCAGCTTGACTCGAGTCCGTTCCTTCTATGGTGTCAAATTATATCCCCATACCTCTCTTCTGTTCGTGGCTAGGATTCCTAGTTGTAGGCATGTAAGGGTTCTTTTGAGAGCTTTGTTGATGATGAGGAGGAGGGTGTCGTAACCCGTCTTTTGGAGTAGATGAGAAGCCATCCCTTCCCGACGTATCTACCTTTTTGCTGGTCCTAGGGAGCCGCCCCAAAGAATGAGGTTGTATTTACTATATAGTTCTATAGAGTTAACGATCATCTACTTATGAAAGTGAGTTGAAAATCTTTTTTGCTGTTGTACTATTGTCATTTCCTGATTACTATCCGTGCTTGGTGATATGTTATCTGGGAGTGCTCGCTTTCGCGTGTATAATGAAAGATAAAAATTTATGGGTTGATAACGTGCCCGAGACGTTGTCCTTTATGACTTGAGGGTGATTTGGTAGGGATATTACGAGTCCGGGGATCGGGCGTGACATTATATAAGGAGGAAAGTTATTTATTGTAAGGCCGACGAATTTGATTAATGGAAACGCCTCTTTTGAACCTTAAAAAGTTCATACCTCCGAAAACTTAGAAGAGTTTTCACTCCACCCAAGAAGAGTCAGACCTTTTCAAAATCTACATCCTTGAAGAGTTTCAACAATCAATCTAGAAAAATTAATGCCCTATCGACTTTCATGGAGGCCTAGAATAGCAACCATTGAAGTTTCTACCCTTTTTCTTATTGTGTACATTCTTGAACCATCTACTTCAACCTCTCATTGAAATTGCTACAATGCTTATCTAAAAAAACTGAACATACCATAGATCTATAAGTCCTTGAAAGATTGATGTTGGAATTAGGTCATTTTGACCTATATCTACGGAACTATGTCCATTCTCCAAAAGTTGCGCAGAACAGAAATTTCTGCTTTTACTAGTGCAAAGTCACTCTTCCAATCCTATTATTTCGATAGCAATACCAAGACTGCATCAATATGTTATTATACTCCACTTTTCATTAGACAATCTTCGAGGATTAATCTCCAAGCTGATCGTTGGATGATTGTGAGTAGATCGATTATTCATTGAAGTGAGTCAATTAGAATTCTCATAGATTTGGTCGCTCATACAATCATATCTTTAATTTCCAAATACAAAGTAGCTCAACTATGGAAAGTATCTTGCATTTAGGATGATGTCAATCAATCAATATGTCATGCATAATTGATTTCTTCTGCATTAATAATCCTTTATATCAATGGTCAATCGGTTTCTTCTAAATTGGGAAACGATACCATATCGCAAGCCATTAAAAGATAAGATAACTTATCTCAAGATATTATGTTTTTCACGACCCGAACCTTGCGAGCCTGTCGACATCCCACCTACCGGCCACGCTTATGTACAGTTCTTCAGGATCCAAGGCCAACAAACTTATGCGGAAGCGAAAACCAATCCCATACGAAATAAACAACAAATCATAATACGATGACTTGGGATAGCAAATGAAAACTTATATACATAATCACATGTCTTTTACAACTTTCAAACCTAAGGCTTGAGAGGCCTTTGTACAAGCTTATGACCACGTACAACAAAAAGATCTAGTGGTCAAAGCCTAACTTCCATCTAATTAGTACTCATCAAAAGTCAAAAGTCCAACTACCCTAAGCCCCATCCTCACTATCATTAGTCTCGGACCCTAAAGCTTCCTCCATCTCCTCACCAACCTCGGGTGGCAGCTCCACATATGATGGCTCTCGATCTTCCTTCCTCTTCGGTATCGGGTCCTCTAGGTTGGACTTCGAATCCTCAAGGCTGGTGTTTGGGCTCGTCACTACACCCTCGGGTGGTGCAACCTAAGTGGGGTCCCATTTCCCAACTCCATCATAGGAGATATCAAAACCCCTTAAAAGTCCCACTAGCATATCCCCACGACGGTACGTCCACACCAAGTACGTGTGGGCTTCCAATAAAGCTCTCCTACGTCCACCCAAGTAGTGGTAGCATGCCTATAGTACACTTTGTCCTCCCTCACCGGGTACTCGGTCACTAAGGTGTTCATGTCCGGGGGATTCCAAATCTACGAGGCGGATCATTCATTATTGAGGCGGAGGGTCTAAAAAAGAGATAACCCAAGACGGGGTGAGAATAAATCTCGAACTTGAAGTCCCTAATCCTTGATCGGGTGCTAGTGCCTCCGGACACATTCTAAGTGAGCAGTTTTCAAAATATCGACACCCGACCAATAGAACCCACAAGATAAATTTCAGAAATAAATGTCCATCTTTCTCCCAACTTGCCGTACCTTTAAAAAAATTCCACGTTACTCCAAGGCCCGCGTTTAACGCCTCGGGCTATAGTATAAATGGATAGACCCGCGTAATAATGCCTCGGGCCATTATATAGTCCGAACCCGCGTAATAACGCATCGGGTCAATATAACCCGCGTAATAACGCCTCGGGGTAAAATAATACCGAGCCCCACGTCATAACGCCTCGGGGTAAAATATGGTCTTTAATAGACGCATAATAATGCCTCGAGGTAAAATTCCGCACCGACACTCAATTATTTCCCGTAAAGACCATATAATAATAATAATCTCTCGATCGCTCGTCCGATACCACACAATCACATAAAACCTCCCAATCGATCAATTTTCACCACATGATCCTGCTAAACTTCCTGATTAGCGAGATCGAGACGACACGATTTCACCAATTTTCTCTAATAAGAGATCGGGACCACATGATCTTTCTAATTTTTCCCTTCCACTCAATCGAGACCACTCGATTTAATTATACCGAAGGAATATTCTATCGGTACCACGTGATTCACTCACGTTAGAGAATTAATAAATCGAGACCGTCCGATTAAATCACACAAATGCAATTAGCCAATCGGGACCTCACAATTAATTTAGGCTAATGCAATAATTAATCTACACCATATGATATTAATAATGCTAATGTAGCAATTAACCGGAACCGTCACAATTAAATTATACTAACGTGCAATTTATATGTGCCGCACAATTAAATTACACTAACGTGGCAATTAATCGGGACCGTATGATCATATCATCATAACGTGGCAATTAATCTAAGCCACGTGATTAATATATTATAAAGCGACAACTAATCCTAGCCGTACAATTATTCTAAATAAAGTAAAATGCAATCTAGGCCATCCAATTAAAGCATCAAAAGCAAAATTTAATCCTAGCTATTCAATTTCAATCATGGACTACTATTCACCTCAAGTATACAAATTTTCTCTCTCCTCTCTCTCCATTTTCGGCCACGCTTCCTCTCAAGCACAATCCAACAAATTTTTTCACCAAAACCACTCCAATCTAATTCCTTTAGCAACTTAGTTACCTAATCAAAGTTTAGAAACTAACTTACTTCAAAATCTAAGAAATTTCTTCGGTGAAAAGTTGAAAGAAAATTTGATCCAAGCGGCGGCTCCGGCGGTTCCTCTCGGCCAGCTTTAACCCACGGTATTCCGGCGACTCCGATTAGCTCAAGGTGGTAGCTCGGCTTCGGTGGTTCAAGGTGAGGCCGGTGATGGCTTGAAGAAATTTCGGCCAAGGCTAGAGAGAGAGTGAGGTGAGAGAAAGCTTCTTGAAATTTATGAAGAAGATGATCAAAATAATCAATATAATAGGTTAGGATTTTTTTTTTTTGGGTAGATATTTTGGTCTTGAAAGGCAAGAAGGGAAAATTGATAATTTCCTCACAATTGACTAGTCAAATTCGGCCATTAGGGGGATATTTGACCGAAATACCCCTTGGTCAAAGTGAAGAAATGGATATTTTCCAAGGGTAAATGAGTCCTTTCCCATTTCCAGTCCGAATTTCATTTTCCCGAACCCTTTGGGGCGAACCGCAAAGTACCATACTCTAGATGAGGTAACATCCAAAATTTAATTATTGAAACTCTAGAAGGTCCGACGTCTAATCTCGAAGTTCGATTCGCGATCAATCTCGATCAATTGAAATTTCAGCGTATCTCAAACTAACGGGCGGCTTTTAGAAGTTACGCGTATCGACCCATGATTAATATCACGTTTAAGAATTTCTTGAGCCATGGCAATTTTGGTTGTCATTTAATTGCGAGCTTTAATCACTAGTCCCGATAGTCACGATCGTTAGAAAATAATTTAGAGACGTTCGGAACTCACACGAGGTCAAACGGAATTACCCGTGATCCAAGCGTAGAGTATTACCCAAATCGTTCATTAACCATTCTAGGATCGGCCTATATTGGTCCAAAATATTCCCTCGACAATTTTCATGGCAAAAATGTCAATCCAGGATCAAGTTCTTAGGTCTACGTACTTGATTTTCCCAGCCTAGCCATTCCCATTCGATTAGTATCGCTCAAGATGGACCAATCGAGTGAGATTTGGCTGAAATACATCAATGAGACATTTCATTTATTCAAAGTTTCGAAAGTGAGTCGGAATACAGGATATCACAATGTTTGAAGGACGTGCCAAGATTTATTGCATGCAATGCGGTTGATCTGCTTATATTAGCAATTCCCGGTTATATCTAGCTTCCGGTTGATATTAGACTTCCCGCTTATATCAAGCTCCCGCCTTTATAAGGCTCCTACTTATAACAGACATTCAATTATATCCAACTTCTTTTCATTGGTCTTCCTCGATATCTTAGCTATCCAACACTATATAAACTATTCACCTTGTATGGTATCTCTAAGTCTCCACAAAGTTTCCCTTCTTCATGACTTGTTCACCTCCATAATGATTCATCCAGTTATTATCAATCTCTCATTTCATACTTGGATGTCTTTGCTATTGATAAAGTATATCAACTTTACTCGAGCTTCTATCTTCTCGTCCTCCCAACCATATTAATAATTATGGCTCCACTTCGCTATACATCTATCCATGATACCTCCAAGCTTTGCTTTGAATCCCTCGTTCTAGTTCACCTTCTACTCGGGTGCCTCCGGCTTGTAGACACCTCTATGCCTAATGATTTGTTCACCGTTGATAGATAGTTCATGACCTTTATACATCCTATTGGGACAGCATCTATATAATAATGTGTACTTATTTTATCTGATTTTACTAAATCATTAAACACATTAATAGCCTTTTGATTATTTGTCCTTTAAAACATCATAGGGAATTCTCCTACCAAATTCAACTAAGCTCAAAGCCTCCATGTTTAACCCATTCTGCACCATTGCAATTTATGTAGGCCTATTACTATTAAATGCTCCTAGTATGTAACTGCAAACTATTAATATTTTTGATTAGGATTGGGGTCAACTTTTTAATTTTCTTGTGCGATAAATGACTAAATCGGTGCCAAAATTTAGAAGTCAACAAATATTAAAGATGGCAAAATATTTGTGTGATGTCTAAAGTTCTAAAGTGTAGTAGGGATGCATCAAGAAAAATGAATGCTTGATTATGTAAACTGATTGTTTCTAGTCGGGGATCAAATTCTACCATTATCAATGAATTCGATCCCTAAATTATTTTGAAAACACGTGACAGATCTACAAGAAAAAATGTAGGTGTCAACATTTGCTCTTGAAATCAAATAAAAAAACCAAATGTTTTCCCTTGAAACTAAGCTCTCCTTTGATCGATTGGAAGGCTCATCTGGTGTTAAACTAAGTTTAGTTCCTTGTCATGTATTTAGTTTGATGCTATTTGTTCATGAGCCTCTCCCTAATACCATGTTTAGTCAATTATTTTTTTCAATCACATCCATGTTTATGTTGACTTTTGATCCGGTGATTGACCGTGAATGTCGGTTTATTGGTTCTTTCAATCACATGAGCATAAATTGATAAATAAATATACATGAATCAAAAGAAGCCATTGTGGATCCGATGAGAGAGAAGATGTCTTCTTATGGGTATGGATCTTCACCACTCTCCTCTATAATAATTATGATGGATTGTGTATTTTTTCTCTTGTGATTTTGTGGAAGAAGTGGAAGCGTAAGAATGTACGTGGTTGTTCTCCACGAAAAGAAATCTTATATAGAGAGAGTAATGAACCAATCCTTGAGCTGCTAAATCTCAACCATCCATTAAGGTTTAAAGATAAAGGTTCTAAAAGCCCAATTAGATGTAACAAATATATAATAAATAAATGCCTGTGATATATTTAATTAAATATTAAATCTCATAGGCCACATATTTAGGTGGATCTCGTCAAATCCAATATTCTCTTACTTGGCTAAAGGTTCTATTATCTATCTAATTCACGTGGCTTCACACAACATAATCAAGCATATAAAACATCCCTTAAGTAAGGTCATGTTTGATAGTTATACATAAGAGAATTAAGGCTAGTATCCATGTTCCAATGCTACAGTACCGTTCTCCACCTACTATCCCATCACTAAACATCAAACACAACATCTTAATATTCATGAACAATAACGTTTAATAGTATAAACATGTTCATGAGGACCATCCAAAGTTGTTTGTTTTAAAAAGCTTCAAATGTGCACATATAACCAGAAGGAACAAACCACAAATTCAAATTCATTACATGAGGTGATCACAAAATATAAAAATACATCATGCGTCCAAAATCATGGTCTAAACTAAAGGCTATCAACCAAATCCATGCTAGCAACATGCTCTCGGAAGAGACTGGGTGGTAAGCCTTTCATCATGGGATCTGCTAAGATGGCTTTCGTACTAATACGCTAAATGGACCCAATTTGATTTTGAACTCTTTCTCTCACAACAAGATACTTAATGTCAATATATTTAGATACACTACTCAACTTGTTATTTTTCGAAAAGAAAACAACAGCGTGCTTGTCGCATGATAAATCTTCGGGGTTTCAAAGTAGTATCAACTACCTCAAGCCCCATAATGGAGTTCCTCGGCCATAAAGCATGAGAACTCGCCTTATAACGTGCTATAAAATCTGTCTCCATAGTGTAACATGTAGTTATGGACTGCTTTGCACTCTTCCATGAGATGGGTCCTCTAGTGAGCATAAAAATGTAAACTAACGTCGATTTCTTGGTGTCGATACATCCATCATAATTAGAATCGGAATAACCAATAACCTCAAGGCTATCTGTTCTTTTGTAGGTAAGCATAAAATCTTTTGTACCTTGTAAGTAATATGTCACTTTCTTAGCTGCCTTCTAATTACCCATTCTTGGGTTTATTTGGTAACGGGCAAGCATTCCAACAACAAACGTTATATATCGGGCGAGTATATACATGAGCATACATAAGACTCCCTACTATAGATGCATAGGGTACAAGCTTCATTTATACAAGCTCTAGTTGATTTCTAGGGCATTGTAGTAAATTGAATTTATCACTCTTAACAACAAGGGCAACACTAGGAGAGTAGTTATACATGTTAAATCTTTTAAGAATCTTTATGTAGGCTTTACGAGATAGTCCTAAGATCCTTCGAGATCTTTCTCTGTGAATATCAATGCCTGTTATATAAGAAGCTTCACCAAGGTCTTTCATTTCAAAGTTACGTGAAAGACAACTCTTGGTCTTATACAACATGTCCTTATCACTTGTTAGCAATATATCATCTCCATACAATTCTAGAATGATAAATTTACTCCTACCGATCTTAAGGTATATACATTGATCCATTGCATTTTCTTTAAAGCCAAAATTACTAATCACATCATGAAACTTAAGATACTACTATCTTGAGGCTTATTTCAAACCATAGATGGACTTTTTTAGTTTTCATTTCATGTGTTCCTTACCCTCAACTATAAAACCTTGTGGTTGTGCCACATAGACATTCTCTTACAAGTCTCTATTAAGAAATGCTATTTTCACGTCCATTTGATGTAACTCTAAATCATAATGAGCTATTAAAGCTATGACTATCCTAAAAGAGTCCTTCTTTAACACGAGAAAAAGTATGGTTATAATCCACTCCTTCTCTTTGAGCAAAACCTTTTGTGGCTAGTTTAGCTTTATACCTTTCAACATTACCTTTAGGGTCTAGTTTAGTTTTATAGACCCATTTATAGCCTACAGCTTTGGTCCCTTTATGCAAGTCTACTAGGTCCTAGACACCATTAGTTTTTATTCAATTCAACTCATCTTTCATGGCTTCAAGCCACTAAGTTGAATAATCACTTGTAATGGCTTAATCATAAGAGATAGGATTAGTTCCTATGTCAACATCATAGTCCGATTCATCTATATATATATGATGTACTCATCATAGATAGCTAATTTCCTTTCTTGTTCCGACCTCGTAAGAGATTGTTCATCAACGGGAGGAAGAATAAGCTCTATATTATGAGGTTCTTTATAAGGTACCTCCTTCGGTGGACCGGACCCTTCAGGTGAAGGTAATAGCACACTAGAACCTTGAATAATAGGAACCCAAACACAATCCCAAGTAGAAACTTGATCTCGGGTTTCCTCAAGGCCTATTGTTCTAGGTAGGAGTGAGCAAATAGGATCGGACCGGCCAGGACCAAATCGGGACCGGACTAGACCATTTGAGTTAGTATCGGTATTTGAGGGGGGCGGTTCGATCCCCAATCCCAATAAATGCGACAAATCACCGAGCGGTTCGAGTCCTCAATTCCATGGAGGATGGGACTACGGACCGGACCACCCAAAATATACATAATTATACATATACAATTAGAAAAAAGAACTAAAAATGTTTGACTTCAGCTAAAAGAGTACATTGATAAAAAAGAAAAAAGAACTAACCCTAGAGTCCCCATGACACTCACTCCTCTAAGTCCTTTTCGCATGCGTCTCACCTTTGCCTCTTCGTTCGCTTCTCTTGCAGTCTCGCCTCTCGCTCGTCGGTGTCGTCGCTCATCTAGCATCTCACGGCCACTAGCATCGTCAACTCGTCACTCCTCTCGCCGCTTCCTCTCTTAGTCTCCATCCTTGCTTGGTCACTTTGATCAATCCCATAATCACCGAATTAGCGGAACTTTTCTGTTTTCCTTTTTTTCCCCAAAAAGTAGCTCTCAATTTACAAGAGTTATAATCCCCTCCTTGCCATGTAGTTAAATCTACCGCAATGAGCTTTGGATTTCTCGCAAGAATTCACTAGAATAAGGGCTTGCATGATAACTAGTCTAATCCAAAAATGTGATTCCAATTAAAATGACTCTTTCGATTTTATTCCCCGAATGAGTTTTACGAGAATCGAACGTGTTCGGTAACTAATTTTTGTTCTTGGAACAGAAAAGTGTTTGATAACTCGTACAAAAGTTTTGTTCCGGGAGCAATTGTTCTTCCTAATTTTTGTCATTGAAGTCAAATAATTACGTAGTTACTTGTATGGAATTTCATCCTACATTTTGAATTATAACATATTCCATATTGAAATGTAAAAACAAATATCAAGAATCATCATGAGTCATTTTCGCTATTTATTGTAGGGTTTTATCGAACTATTATGAGCCGGCGAACAACCGACACGAGCAACACCTTCGTTTCTACAAGAAAAATGCACTACACTGCCCTCAATTATGTGCATTTTTGGTTCTAGGAAATCAAATCTCAATCTTAATTCGTCAAAAACTTTAAGAACAAGAGCTTGCTAAGTGCTCTTGATGGTTATTTTTGTCTTTCTAAAAATAAAAATAAAAATAAAACTAGACAAAGTCTAAAGTACATAAACCTAGGAAAATCACAACCAATGAAATCAAATGTGCAATCAAGGAATAATGAAATTGATAAATCAGATCATAAAACCCTTACGAAGCCCCAAAGGCTTAGAGAAATATGGTTTGAGTTTAATTGCAAAGGTGTTTATGATTTTTCTAAAAAAGAACAAAATCTATGAAATCTAGGGAATCTAGGGCCAAATTTATGAAAATGAGATGAAACTAGCCTAATCTAAACTTCTTCTATTTTTATGGATTTTATGAAATTTTTCTTATTTTTTAGAATTTTTCCAATTTTTTTTTTTATTTTTTAAGTAATATTTTTTTATCATATATATTTTTCTTTGAAAATGAGACCTTGTTTTGTTTTAGGTCTAGGAACAATTCAGAGATTGAAAAGAAAAAAGTGAGAGATGTAACACTTCATTCTATTTTGTGATTCTCAAAAGTGATTCTTTTTTTCAAAACCAACTTTTTTGTTGTTCTTGTTTTGGCTCCAAAACTATTTTCGAGAACAAAATTAGAATCGGAATCATTTACGTTATCAAAGGGGATTCTCATCTTTTTTGTTATAGGGAACAAAATCAAAGAACCGGAATGATTACCATGTAGGCTTTAAGCATCTTGCCTCAAAAAAAAATTAGTTCGATCGCAAGTTCCCCCTTTGCTTAGGTAGTGTATAATCATTTGCAGGATGATATTCCCAATAAAACCACATATGATCAATTCAGCGTCACGTATAATGCTCCCTTAGGAACGATATCCGACACTAGACTTCGTGTTTCCTCCCTCATTCCCATAATCTTCATGGGGCTGTGCAACCTGGGTATCAGCACATTAGTAAATTTCCTCTAACCTAATGAATTCCCTTTTGCAAGCTCGAAAAAAGGTGAGATTTTTCCCTTTTAGCGTCAGGTGACAATGTTAGGGAAGATCATTAATTTTTTAGTTCTATTGGCCCTTGAAATTGGGCATAATCTTCTCGCTTTCAAATTTGGATTGCGAAGGGTTCTTTTTTATATTTTGGATTATGGAATCCTGCTTCATTGCCTCTTTTTACCTAGAGTCACTTAAAAGTGTAATCAATATAAACATTAGAGAAGTAGCTCTTTCAATCACAATACTATGTTCCGAATAGCCAAGTTTTAGAATCTTATGATTTCTTGGAGATGTCTTGAACAATTCATGGTTCCGCTTGATTCTTTGCTTAATGTTGTTAGTCTTTGATGCATTACTCGTTCCGTAGAAATAGTTTTTAACTATGTGAATTTTGTGTCCCCTTTTGAAATTTAAATTTAGTGCTGAAGATTTGGCATAGATAACTTGGATATCAAGGAGAGAGCTAGTACATATTAAGAATATTAACTTTCCAACGACAAAATTCTTGAATTGCATATGGTGCTCTACATGAGTCTCAATCTTGAAATATAGTGCCCACAGTTTATATGATGTGCTTTATTGTCTTTGATGTAGTTATCCTTATCTCGCTAAGTGAATTCATTGACTTTCAATTATTCTTATACAACTGGGTGAACTATTCCGAGGAGACATTGCCTTGTTGTCTTATGATAGGTCCTATTTTGATGAGGGTTGTTATGGTTTTATATGCAATATGATTTGCCAAAGTGAATCATTAGAGCTTTTATTATAAATCTAATATATGTTTTTCTTGATTCAAGTGATGAATTTACATGACAATGGAAGGGCAACAATCCAATGATATACTAAGCATTCCGGATATGGACTCATTAGAACATGAAGGTGAAGAAGATGACCTCGTAGAGGCATTCGATTCATACAAGGTATCTCATGATTGTCGTCCTAATCCTAGAAAACAAATCTTACAAGCATGGATTCATTTTCGTAAAGGAAAAAAGGAGAAAAATGGAACTCAAGTGTCTTGCAAGTATTGTGGGACCAAGTATATATACATTGTTGCTAACAATACTTCTACTATGTTGAAGCACTTGAAAAGGTGCAGTAAGAGTGCTTAGAATGTGCATAAGAGGCAAAATTTATTTGCCGCACGTAGGACTCAACCGGCAATCGGGAATACTATTGCTAGTACTAGTGATAGTGTACTAATGTCTTATCGACATGGAAATTTGATCAAGAACGTTGTAGGAAAATGCTTGTCCATATGATTATAATGGATGAACAACCTTTTTCGTTTGTTGAGCGTGTCGGATTCCATCATTTTATCAATGAGTTACAACCCCTCTTCAATCATATCTCACAATTCACAGTCTATAGAGATTGCATGCAAATGTGTCTTAGTGAAAAAATAAGTTTGAAGACTTACTTTCGCAAGCTAAAGTCAAGGGTCGCACTCACGACCGATACATGGACGTCCTCTCGGAACTTGAGCTATTTATGTCTCACCGCACATTTTATAAATGATGACTAGAAATTAAACAAAAGGATAATCAATTTTGTGGTGATGACTATTCACAAGGGCAAGAACATCGGTAGAATGGACGAGAAATCCATCTACAAGTGGAGAATGGAGAAAAAAGTGTCCACAATCACTTGTGGATAATGCTAGTTTAAATGATGTAGGCATTGGTTTGTTGAAAGAAAACTTATCAAGAGATAGATTGTTGATCTTAGATGGTGATTATTTACACATGAGATGCACGGCTCATATATTAAACTTGATTGTGAGGGATGGTTTGAAAGAGGTATGTGAATTTATTTTACATATTTGAGACGTAATTACCTATGTAAAGGGTTCTCCCAAGAGACCCGAAACATTCAAAGCTTGTATTGAGAGTGCAAGGATCACTTATAGGGGTTCGGTTTGTCTTCGATGTCCCTAATAGGTGGAACTCCACATACCTCATGTTGGACATTGCATTAAAGCTAACAAAAGCTTTTGAAAGGATGGAAGAAAATGATCATTGTTTCTTAACCGAGCTTGACTATGAACATCATAAAAATGAAGATTGGAAAAATGCCAAAGCTCCTTCCATATTTTTGAAGAAGTTTTATAATGCCACTAAGGAGATGTCCGGGACTTTGTATATCACTTCAAATGATTATTTTGATGGGATAGCTTCTTTATATAAATCTCTTAAATAAGCGAGAGATGGCTTTGGTTCCCGGGGTGAAAGCTATGGCTGCGAAGACGAAGGAAAAGTTTGATAAATATTATGGGAGTTTCGAAAAAGTGAATATAATGGTGTTGGTTATATTGGATCCAAGAAAAAAGATACATTATGTGCGGCGTTCTTATAGACTCATCTATGATGATAGTGTGAAAGTTTATGAGAGTTGCAATAATGTGAGGATTGCCGTGGAATGCTTGTTCTATTGTTATGAGAAATCTTATCTAAGTTCTTGTGGTAAATATTTGAGCGGTTAACGTTTCACTCTTCTTTGGTAGTGGTGGTAGTAGTAAGGATCCTCATAGCCCTTAGGAGGGTAACCAAAAGAAGCTTGGTTTCGACGCTTGGGACAAGGAGTTGTAGCTCGAATGCCGTGATGAATAGGAGGACCAAATATCGTTCGAAGCAAACGTATCCGAGCTCGATAAGTATTTTAAAGCCGAATGTGAAGAAGGTTGTGATCTTAACCTTTTGATGTAGTAAATACTATTGGCCAAAATTTCAAAATCCTTTCATTGATGGCTTGGGATATTTTGGCTATTCTAATAACAATCATTGCTTAGGAGTCGACTTTGTTGAGAAAACCCCCTAGTGATTTTGAAGTTGAAAAAACAATCCATGCACTCTTGATGCGGGTTGATACGGTGAAATATTTATTTTGCAGATTTTCTAAATTTGTGAGGATACACAGGATTGAATCTTGCAAAAGGTGGCTCGAGATGCTACATTGAGCTCGGACGTTGAGTAGGGAAGCTCGGACGTTGGAATGACTCTCAAGCTCTAAGAGAACTATTTTACACGTAATGACCAGAACATTAAGAAACATTTAAGGATGATTTAATTGACATATTACATCATCGCAACGGCTAATAATTGAGCTTGATCGTTCTTGAAGGTTCCGTATGGTGAAGATCAATCAAGGACGTGGATCAAAGGAGATGAACATAATTTTCCTAGTGGAGAATTCCATCTATGGAAACCCTGGATCATAATTGTATGGACGATTTGATCCAACAAGGAATACTTTCCTTTGGCAACCCGCAAAGGTTACGAGATCTTCTTTTGGGATACGGTCTCGTTCAAATGGGTAGTTTTGAAGAGCGATCCTCTAGAAGCCTTGCAACAGATAGTTGAAGGTGGAGGAGTATAAAAGATATCTCAAATTCGAAGAGAATAGAGGTTGGCTTAAGAGGAAAAGGATTCTAAATTTCAAGATCGAGAGAACTTCACTTTTACATATTCTCCTTGATCTATTCACTGTAATACTTAGAAGTGTACACACAAGTGTTAAACATTAGGTTTGGAGTCCTTTGTCTCAAGGGAGATCACTTGTGACATCCTCGTATTCCGACTCGCTTTCAAAGCTTTGAATGAATGAAATGTCTTATTGATGTATTTCAGCCAAATCTCACTCGGAATTGGTCCATCTTGAGCGGACTAACCGAATGAGAATGGTTAGCTTGGAAAATCAAGTACGTGGACCTAAGAACTTTATCTTGGATTGACTCTTTGGCCATGAAAATTGTCGAGGGAATATTTTGGACCAATATAGGCCGATCCTAGAATGGTTAAGCAACAATTTGGGTAATACCCTACGCTTGGATCACGGGTGATTCCGTTTAACCTCGTATAGGTTCCGAACGTCCCTAAATTATTTTCTAAAGATCGTGACCATCGGGACTAGTGATTGACCGATCGCAATTAAATAACAACCAAAGTCGCCATAGCTCGAGAAATTCTTAAACGTGATATTAATTATGGGTTAATACACGTAACTCCTAAAAAGCTGCCCGTTAGTTTGAGATACCCCGAAATTTCAATTGATCGAGATTGATCGCGAATCGAACTTCAAGATTAGATGTCGGACCTTCAGGGGTTTCAATAATTAAATTTTGGACGTTACCTTATCCGGAGTACGGTACTTTGCGGTTCGCCCCAAAGGGTTCGGGAAAATGAAATTCGGATTGAAAATGGGAAAAGACTCATTTACCCTTGGAAAATATCCATTTCTTCGCTTTAGCCAAGGGGCATTTCGATCAAATACCCCATAGTAGCCGAATTTGACTAGTCAATTGTGAAGAAATTACCAATTTGCCCTTCTTGCCTTTCAAGACCAAAATATCTACAAAAAAAAAAATTCCTAACCTATTAAATTGATTATTTTGGTCATTTTCTTCATAAATTTCAAGAAGCTTTCTCTCACCTCACTCTCTCTCTAGCCTTAGCCGAAATTCTCACCATCACTACCACCACCACCAAAATTTCTTCAAGCCATTACTGGCCTCACCTTGAACCACCGGAAGCCGAGCTACCACCTTGAGCTACTCGGAGTCACCGGAATACCGTGGGTTAAAGCCGGCCGAGGGGAACCACCAGAGCGGCCGCTTGGATCAAATTTTCTCTCAACTTTTCACCGAAGCAATTTGCTAGATTTTGAAGTAAGTTAGTTTCTAAAATTTGATTAGGTAACTAGGTTGCTAAAGGAATTAAATTGGAGTGGTTTTGGTGAAAAATTGTTGGATTGTGCTTGAGAGGAAGCTTTATCGAAAATGGAGAGAGAGGAGAGAGAAAATTTGTGTTTTTGAGGTGAATAGTAGTTCATGATTGAAATTGGATGGCCAGGATTAAATCTTTCTTTTGATGCTTTAATTGGATGGCCTAGATTGCATCTTACTTTATTTAGAATAATCGTATGGTTAGGATTAATTGTAGCTTTATAATATATTAATCACATGGCTTAGATTAATTGCCATGTTATGATGATGTGATCATATGATCCCGATTAATTGCCACGTTAGTGTAATTTAATTGTGTGGTACGTATAAATTGCACGTTAGTATAATTTAATTGTACGGTTCTAATTAAATGCTACGTTAGCATTATTAATATCGTATGGTGTAGATTAATTATTACATTAGCCTAAATTGATCGTGAGGTCCCGATTGGCTAATTGCATTTGTGTGATTTAATCGGGCGGTCCCGATTTATTAATTCTCTAATGTGAGTGAATCACGTGGTACCGATAGAATATTCCTTCAGCATAATTAAATCGAGTGGTCTCGATTGAGTGGAAGGGAAAGATTAGAAAGATCGTGTGGTCTCGATCTTTTATTAGAGAAAATTGGTGAGATCGTGTCGTCTCGATACGCTAATCGGGAAGTTTAGCGGGATCATGTGGTGAGAATTGATCGATCGGGAGGTTTTATGTGATCGTGTGGTATCGGACGAGCGATCGAGAGATTATTATTATTATATGGTCTTTATGGGAAATAATTGAGTGTGCGTGTGGAATTTTACCCGGAGGCGTTATTACACGGGGTTCATATTTATAAGACCATATTTTACCCCCGAGGCGTTATGATGCCGAGCTCTAGTATTATTTTACCCTGAGGCGTTATTATGCGGGGTGTTGAATATTTAATCTTGAGGCGTTAAACACGGGATGATAACCTGAGACGTTATTACGCGGGTTATATTGACCTAAGGCGTTATTACGAGTCCGGACTATATAATGGCTCGAGGCATTATTACGCGGGTCTGCCCATTTATACTATAGCTCGAGGCATTAAACGTGGGCTTTGGAGTAACGTGGAATTTTTTTTTAAGGCGTAGCAAGTTAGGAGAAAGATGGACATTTATTTCTAGAATTTATCTTGTGGGTTCTATTGGTGGGTGTGGATATTTTGAAAATTGCTCACCTAGGATGTGTCCGAAGGCACTAGCACCCCGATCAAGTATTAGGGACTTCCTTATCGAGAATTATTCCCACCCCGTCGTGGGTTATCTCTTTTTCAAACCCTCCGCCTCTAGACAATGAACGATCCGCCTTAGAGATTTGGATTCCCCCGAGACATGGACACCCTAGTGACCAAGTACTCGGTGAGGGAGGACAAAGTGTACTATAGGTATGCTACCACTATTTGGGTGGACGTAAGAGAGCTTTATTGGAAGCCCCACACGTACTTGGCGTGGACGTACCGTCATGGGGATATGCTAGTGGGACCTTTTGAGGGGCTTTGATA
Organism: Rhodamnia rubescens; assembly: GCA_021437795.1. Taxonomy (NCBI): domain Eukaryota; kingdom Viridiplantae; phylum Streptophyta; class Magnoliopsida; order Myrtales; family Myrtaceae; genus Rhodamnia; species Rhodamnia rubescens. The sequence continues at coordinate 124,567 of JAILYA010000025.1, forward strand.
TCCTCTATGATGGAGTTGGGGAATGGGACCCCACTCAGGCTGCACCTCATGACGGTGTAGTGACGAGCCTAGACATCGACCCCGAGGATTCGAAGTCCAACCTAGAGGACCCGGTGCAGAAGAGGATGTGGAGATCGTAGAACCATCAGCTATGGAGCTGCCACTTGAGGTTGATGAGGAGATGGAGGAAGCTTTAGGGTTTGAGACCGATGATAGTAAGGATGGGGCCTAAGGTAGTTGGCCTCTTGACTTTTGATGAGTACTAGTTAGATGAAAGTTAGGCTTCGACCACTAGATCTTTTTATTGTACGTGCTCATAGGCTTGTATAGTGGCCTCTGAAGCCTTAGGTTTGAAAGTTGTAAAAGACATGTGATTATGTATATAAGTTTTCATTTGCTATCCCAAGTCATTGTATTGTGATTTGTTGTTTGTTTTTGTATGGGATTGGTTTTTGCTTCCGCATAAGTTTGTTGGCCTTGGATCCTAGAGAACTGTACATAAGCATGACCAATAGGTGGGATGTCGACGGGCTCGCGGGGTTTGGGTCGTGACATCACTAAGCAATTAACTAGTGGAATTCAGCTGATTGGCTGTCGGCGTAAACAATTGGACATATGCTTACATAAAGCCGAACCATTATAAATCCTCTATGCAATTTTTCTATCCCTTACTTTTCTTCGATTATATCTTGTGATAGTAAAAATGTGCACGCTGCCCGTTCGCAATCTTACGTGTGCTAATCATTTGAGGATCAAACCTTGAGTTTATTCGATTTATAATTCCCAGTTGTTTATTGAAATACTCTATAAACACCTATTCCCCCTCTAGGTGAAAACGTTAGCCCCAACAATTAGTGTTAGAGCCTAGTGCTCATACTTTATTGAAGTGTTAGTACTTCGAGCTAACTATCTTTAGGGCCGGTCATTTTTAACCTATGTGGATTGAAGGCTGGAAGCAATAACTGACTACCATACTTTGAAGGAAAGGAGTACGGTGATTTGCGAGAACAAATTCAAGGCATATCTTATATGCCAGGATCCCTAGATTTCGGATGTTGTTCAAAGAGGCGTGAATCGAACCTCGAGTACCTCGGGCGGAACAAATGCGGGGAGAGTACCAACATTACTCCCATTGCCGCTCTAACTCGCTACTAAGATAGTAAAGAGAGATGTTCTTGATGCTAAAGTTATTTATTCATCCTTTAGTGCTTTATCTCCCACTAAATATAAACGTATTGTAGATTGTTCCTCGTCAAAAGCGATTTGGTAGAAGTCGTATGTCACTTATGAAGAAACAGGCAAATTCAAAGAGACTAAAGTCAATATCCTTCTCGCAAGACGAAGCTTTCAAAATGAAGCTCGGAGAAACTGTGAAGGATATGTTTGGCAGATTCACCGAGATAGTGAATGGTCTCATCTATCATGGCCAACTTGTTTCTAGACCAATGCAAGTTAACAAACTCCTAAAGGCACTCACGAAGGAATGAGATAATCTCAAAACTTCCATTCGAAAAACTTAGAGAATGTCACCTCTATCAATGGACAAACTTATTGGAACTCTTCAATCCTACGAGGATGAAAGAATCAATGAAGAAGCAACGCCAAAAGGTAAGAAATCAATTACTTTCAAATCTAATGTTGATTCTGATGCCTCGAATTTCGAAGACGAAAACGATGAGGAACTAGCACTCATGGTCAAGAAATTCATAAGAATGGCTAGGAAAGGAAGAAATTTTAAAGACAAAAGAGATTTCAAACAATGTGATCGGAGAAGATTATCCCGGAGGCGAGAGATGAAAGCAAAGATGTCACTTGCTATGAATGCAAAAAGAGAGGACATATCAAGCCAAATTGTCATTTGTTAAAGAAGAAAGAAAGGGATGAGAAATCCAAGAAAGCCTCGAAGGCGAAACTTGAAGAGATACGAGAATGTGAAAGTGATGAGGAATATGCCACTATCGTTTTATGGCCAACTCGGAAGATGAGTACGAGGTATGACATCGAAAATCCGTCCTGAAGTATCGACTATATAGATGAAGCGTGTTCGGATTATAAAGCCACTCTTAAAAGGCTTTCTAAATTACAAAAGGAAGTAATTAGTTTGAAACAGAAAGATGTCTCTTAAAAGGATAAAATAAGTTTTCTTGAAAGTGAATTTTCGCTAATTAAAGAAAAATCATATTTGATTTCTAATGAAAATATGCAGTTGAAATCTAGGAATGAATCCTTAAAAGATGAAAACATTTCCTTGAAAAAGGAAAAAGATCTTTTGGAAAAAGAAAATGTTTCTTTGAAAAAGGAAAGAAATTCTGTTGAAAAAGGGAATGGCTCTTTGAGAAAGGAATTTTCGGATATCAACAAAAAAATTTCATTTGGCTTGAAGATGTTATAACACATTCTTTCTATATAAGTTCCCTATTACAATAAATTAGGACTTAGTTTTTAAAAGGAAAGTGATTTGAGAAATTATTTTCCCAAAGTCAAAGAAAGGCTTAGGAAAGGACCTTCAAGAATTTCCTACAAGAGTCACTTTTACAAATAGTTCGTAAGATCCGAGGGACAAAGTTTCTATATGCTCAAACTGTGCCGACACAAAGCACTCTAGGAGTTGATGTCCTAAAATCTGGAGACCCACTCTAGATATTCTTAGATTTACAAATTCCTCTAACCCCAAAGGACCCATACATATTTGGGTATCAAAGAAAACTTTAATTTCCTTGATGATTGCAGGTACCAATAAAAAGAAAAAATAAGTGATACCTTGGTAGTGGTTGTTCTAGACATATGATTGGAGATTCTAAGATATTCATCAATCTTTACAAATTTGATAGAGGAAGTGTTTCCTTTGGCAGCTACAATGAAGGAACAATTATTGGCAAAGAAACCGTCAAGATTGGTAATCTTTTAATCAATGATGTCTCATTGGTCGAGGGATTGAATTTCAATCTCATAAGCATAAGCTAGCTATGTGATAATGGATAGAAAGTATTCTTCATAGAAGATAAATGTTCGGTGTAAGCCAAGATAACAAGTTCTCATTCACAGGACAAAGAAATGCCAACAAATTTATTATGGATACATCATATGAGGATATGAAATGCCTACTATCACTTAAGGACAACCCGAACTTTGGCACAAGAACCTAGGACATATAAACCTCAAACAAATCTCAAAGCTCTCTTTCAAGAAACTAGTGAGAGGACTTCCAAATGCCAAGTTCGAACGGACAAAGCATTGTGAAGCATGTACACTTAGGAAACAAGTAAGAAATTCTTACAAATCAATAAATGAGGTTCCCACTAACCGTGCAGCTCTTAAATATGGATGTTTTCGGACCTACTCGAACCCAAAGCATTGGAAGTAAAAAGTATTATCTAGTAATTGTAGATTATTACACTAGAGATACTTGGGTTTTTTTTTCTTGCACATAAACGTAATGTAGTCTCATATTTTGAAAGTATTTCAAAGAAAGTTCAAAATGAAAAAGGATACTCTATTTCAAGCATCAAACCGATCATGGATGGGAATTTGAAAATCATTACTTTGCATATTTTTGTGATCAAAATGGTATCTAACATAATTTTTCTTCCCCTTATACTCCACAGCAAAATGGAGTTATCGAAAGGAAAAATCGTTCCTTACAAGAAATTGCACGAATACTTTTAATTGCAAGCAAAGCTCCTTCTCATTTTTGTGAAGTGTTTCAACAGCATGTTATATAATAAATCGAGTCTTTTTTAGACATTTGCCCGAGAAAACCCCTTATGAGCTTTACAAAGGAAAGAAACCAAATATATCGTACTTTCATATGGGTGTAAATGTTTCATTCTTAAGAATTCAAGTGATCGTCCTGGAAAGTTTGATGAAAGATCATACGAAGGAGTATTCTTTGTTTATTCCACATCAAGCAAGGCATATAGAGTCTTCAATAAAAGCTCAAGAATAGTTGAAGAGTCAATGAATGTCGGATTTAAAGATATACATGTCACTAAGAAGACATACATTGAAAACACAAAACCATCAAAGTAGAGTCCATCATTTGAGGATACAAGTACCCTCAATTCTATTCGGAACTTGTAAGAGATTTAGAATATCACATCTTCTAAAGAGGAAAATCAAGATGAATCTCTAAAAAACGAAGTGGCAAGTCCAGGAGGAACTGGAAATACAAATCCAATCATCTTACAAAACTCGTTATTGGAAAAATAGAAGAAGAAGTGAGAACAAGGTCCAAGTTCAAGAATGCTATAAATGCATTTGCATTAGTTTCAAAAGTAGAACCCAAAAGGAATTGAGGAAGCTCTTGCGACGAAAGCTAGATAGAAGCAATGCAGCAGAAGTTGCACCAATTCAAACTTAGAGAAGTTTGGGAACTAGTACCAAGACCTAAGGATCATCCAATTATTAGAACCAAATGTGTTTTAATAAACAAGTTGAATGACAAAGGGAAAGTAATAAGGAACAAAGCAAGACTCGTTGCAAAAGGTTACTCTCAAGGAGTTGACTACGATGAAACATATGCACCATAAGTAAAAACTGAAATCCATTAGACTATTACTTACCTATCTTATTACAATGACTTCAAGCTATATCAAATGGATGTCACGAGCGCATTCTTGAATGGATACATTAAGGAAAAAGTATGCGTGGAACAACCCCTAGGATTTGAAGATTCAAAGAGCTTAGATCATGTATACAAACTCAAGAAAGCTCTTTGTGGGTGAAGCAAGCACCTCAAGCATGGTATGAAAGGTTAAGTAACTTCCTTATTGAAAAAGGCTTTGAGAAAAGGTAAGGTAGACACAACCTTGTTTATTAAAAAGGGAAGGTAAAGAAATCCTGCTCATTCATATATATGTTGATGACATTATAGTTGGTTCTTCTAACAAAAAACTTAGCAGGAGTTTCTCTCAAATCATGTAGAGTGAATTGAAATGAGCATGATGGGAGAACTTACTTTCTTCCTTTGATTACAAGTGAATCAAATTGATCAAGGGACCTTCATACATCAATAGAAGTATGCAAACGAAATTGTGAAGAAATTTGGTCGGAAAAACTATAAGAAAACTGAATCACCAATGTCATCTTCATCCAAATTAGATAAGGATGAACATGCAAACAAGTTACGAGGAGCATGATCTGTTCATTATTATATCTTACTACTTCTAGACCTAACATTATTTTTAGTGTATGTATGTGTGCTAGATTCCAATCGGATCCTAAGGAGTCTCACCTAACAACAATTAAAAGGATCATAAAATATATAGTGATTAATCATAGTCTACGACTATGGTATCCTAAGATATCATACTTTACGTTATATAGCTATTCAAATGCTGACCATGCAGGTTGTAAGCTAGATAGGAAATTTTTTCTTCACATGCTAACTTCGGGATCAATGCTAGTGTCTTGGTTCTCAAAAAAGCAAAACACCGTAGCACTATCAACTGTAGAACCTGAGTATATGGCATTAGGAAGTTGCTATGCTCAAATCCTATAGATGAAGCAACAACTAAAGGACTATGGTGTTGAAGCATCAAATGTGGAATCAAGTGTGACAACACTAGTGCAATCAACCTCACAAAGAATCCAATTTTGCACTCTCGAGCTAAGCATATCGAAATTAAACATCATTTTATTCATGATCATGTGCATAATGGTGATGCTAATATTCAATTTGTTGATTCAAAACATCAATTAGCTGATATATTCACAAAATCACTTGGAAAGAACACTTTTGAATATATCAAACATGAATTGGATATTACTGCTATGCTTGTTTGAGTTGTTCTCTAGATAGGTAAATAATGCTTCTAAGAAGAATGTAATATTTGAAGAAAGCAAGAAGATGATCAACTTCAGAGCTAAAAGCATCATCTCGAGGAAGTCATCATCCGAACAAACATCACACCAGGTTTGATCGTTCAAATTTTTGGCGCGTAAGTAGTTATTTTTTAGCAACAAATAAGGTACGCCCAAAACCAATCTCTTTAATATCATGTAAAATATTATGATTGATGTGATTATCTTGATTGAATTGATTAAATATTTTGTTTCCAAAATTAATTTATCATATCTCTTCAAAATATTTTATTTACGGAATTTATATCTTAAAAATCGTTTAGAACATTCTTAAGTGATTCCTCACTATCCTCATTTGGAATCGAAATATTAAATCTTTTCTCTATCAAATAGTAATTTTCAAACACATTTCACTCTGTTATTCTTTAAATGCATCGTTCAAAGAGTCTCTCCTACTCAACCCTCATTCACCATTTTCGAAAGACACAATCTGTCTCAAAATCCCCTATTCTCTTTCTATCTTTCCGTGGCCTCCAAACACCTCTCTACTTCAAAAAGGCCTTCAATCGTTGATAATTCCTTTCCTCATTCAAAGTATATCTTGAGTGACTTGGAAGATGAGGATTATCTCACTCTAGAGGAATTCACCATCAAGATTCGAAAGGAAGGAGAAGCTACCATGAAAGCAAAGTGTGAGAAAACAAAGATGGAAGAAGAAGAGATCTACCATAAGGAGATGGTAGAAGAGCCCCATGCCTTCCTAAATGAGAATAGGGAAGACGGTACTTGGAGATGAAGTGGAATTTACCGGGATGAAAGAAGCACAATCCGAGAGGGAGTTTATAGAAACACAGACAGGAGAAGATGAGTAAGTAATGAGTGAGAATATTGATTCTAAACTATGAAGGACGTCTTGTACTTCCGGAATGAGTTGAAACTTCAAACTCAAGACTCTATTTGAGGAAGTAGATGAAGTAAAGGGAAAGATGTTCGGTGAGTTTGTGAAGCTAAGGGAAATTATGTTAGAAAAGGGAGGTCTTATGTTCCTGAAGTTAGAACATATCGGCAAAAAGATGGACAACTTTAGAGATGTGATCAATCTAAAGGCTGGAAGAGTTTGCAAAGCTTGTATTGATGAAGTTTTCCCAAGATTTTGCACTAGCCGCACCTGCTCCAAATCGGTTGAAGCAAGAGTCGACCAGCTTTGAGATCCGGTAAAATCTCTTTATGCTAAAAAAGCTATTTTTTATCTAGAAAGGAAAATCGGACTTGCTAAAACCATCTAGAAAGCTGTTTATAATACTAGACTCGGAGGAGATAGTGAAAGTGTTGTGGAAGAATTAATAAGGAATAATGGATTTACTTCGAAAAGGAAGTACTTGAATATGCTTCCAAGCCCAACCGAGAAAGAACTAAAGATAGCCTCGCTAAAAAGCAACGAAATTCAGCACATCATTTGCTTGAGTCCGGAGGACTTCGTGTTTAAGATTCATAAAATTCTCGATAGAAAACGAGCAAGATATGGCACGAGCAGAGTACGCAAGAATGGTTGAGGAAGAACGGAAATCTGGATCCAAGCTATATCCTAACTAGGATTCAAGCTTTGGAAAAATTATCTGCTCAAATGAATAAAGAGATAGATGAAGAGATTGAACACAAGGAAAGTGCCATGACTCATGGGGAGTGGTATAGTTGCTGGGATTCATAAAAATAGAATGACGTATCTAATTCAAACAAACTATGGGACATCTTATTCAAACAAAGAGAAAGCAAGGACAATCTAAGAAAATTCAGAACCGAGCTATGCATTGAAATGCCTCGGATAAAAGACCAGCTAACTCGATGGGTCGAGTCTTAGAGATGACATGAACAAGAAATTCCATCTCGGATCTCTAGAGCTCGAGCAAGCGAGAAAAGAAGATGAACACAATGGAATAAAGCATCAATTTGAAGTTATCTCAATTGTCCAAGATTGCTGTGTTTGAAACCTATCCTGAATTCTCTACAATAAAAAATCCTTCAGCTCAATCTTCATCCTATCTAGATTCCAATCTTCCTAAATAGACCTCCTTTCACACTTATATTTCGTAAAAGTTGCTTGTTCTAGATTTGCTTGGGATTTATCATGGATCTTATCATTTTATTTTTGGTTTCTAAACCTTGAGTTGTTGACTTTTAAATTAACTATTTGATTGATTGCTTATGGATGAATTTACTTGAACATTTGAGAATATATATTTTCTAGTAGTTCACCATAGCTTTTTGTCTCGATTACAAAAATGGGGAGAAGATATGTCATATCGATCTACGGGTTCCTGAGTTGAGCTATAACAGTTTTATACATCTTGTCCTCGAGAAAAAGATGTCATGTGAATCTAATAGGAATGGATAATGTGATCAAAAGGGGAGAAGTTATGTGATCAAAAAGTAACATTATCATACGGAATATGTTCGAACAGGTTAAACAAGGTTATATTTGAACAAAGGTTGAGCAGTTGAGTTGAGCAGTTGATCACATCAAATGGTGAATAGGTTGAATAGGTTCTTAGCTTGAGGAACAAGTTCTACGAACGTTACCGAACAAGATGTTCTGAGTATTTTAGTATAGATTCATCAAAAGTACTACGCTTTGAAAAGTCACACTACTATAATCTTCTCTAGATTATTAAGCTGTAATAAGTTCTCGAAAATCATATGCTCCGATCATGATGCATCTAATACCCTATGTTCACATATTTCAAGATTTAAATGCTTTATACCTATGTACGTATAACTCTAAATCACTCTTGTAGTTTTTTAGAGTAGAAACGAGATCCCATTCAAATTTCGAATTCATCTCTATCTCGAACGTTTTCTCTTACTAAAATATAAGATATAAAGTGATGTATTATCATTTAGCAAGACTACATTGAGTAGAAATATTATTATGTTACTCATCTCTTTTTACTTAACAAGTTGATTCGATGGATAGTTTTGTCATCATAAAAAAGGGGAAGATTATTGATAAAAACCCTTAAGTGATTTTGAAGTTGACAAAACAATTCATGCACTCTTGATCTGGGTTGAAGCTGTGAAATACTTATTTCACAAATTGTCCAAAGATTTGAGGATACACAAGATTGAATCTAGCAAAAGGTGGCTCGGATATCACTGTGAGGGACTCGAGATGCTATGTTGAACTCAAACGTTGAGCGGGAAGGCTCGGACGTTGGAATGACGCTCAAGCTCCGAAAGAAGTATTTTATGCTCAATGACCAGAACATCAAGAAACATTTAGGGTTGATTTAATTGACTTATTACATCACCACAACAGCTAATAATCAAGTTGGATCGTTCTTGAAGATTCTTTGTGAAGAAGATCAATCAAGGACGCGGATCAAATGAGACGAGCATAATTTTCCATATGGAGAATTTCATCTATGGAAATCCATGATCACAATTGTATGGGCAATTTGATCCAATGGGGAATACTTTCCTTTGGCAACCCTCAACGGCTATGAAATCTTCTTTTGGGATACAATCTCATTGAAATGGGTAGTTTTGGAGAGCGATCCTCTAGAGGCCTTGCAATAGATAGTTAAAGGTGGAGGAGTACAAAAGATATCTCAAAGTCGAAGAGAACAGAGGTTAGCTTAAGAGGAAAAAGGATTCTAAATTCCAAGATCGAAAGAACTTCATTTTTACATATTCTCCTTGATCTATTCACCGCAATACCTAGAGGTGTACACATAGTATTCAGCGTTAGTTGTGGAGTCCTTCGTCTTAAGGGAGATCATTGAGTTGTAACCACCAAGTAATTAACTAGTGGAATCCTACCAATTGGTTGCCAGCGTGAAGAAGTGAACATAGGCTTGAATAAAGCCGAACCAGTATAAATCCTCCGTGCGTTTTTCTATTCCTTACTTATTTTCGATTATATCTTGTGATAGTAAAAGCGTGCACGCTGCCTATTCTCGCAATCATACTGTGCTAATCATATGAGGATCATGCCTTTAGTTTATTTGATCTATAATTCCTCAATTGTTTATTGAAATACTTTGTATACATCTATTCACCCCCTTTAGGTGATAACGCTAGTCCAACGTGACTTTCAGCACATCTAGTCGGGTGCTTGATAACTTTCGAAGTTCTTTGACTCCTAGCATGGCGGCAACTTTAATTTACATTCAAAATTGGTTGCGAGTGGTTAAGAAGCCAATTAATGTTGAAGAGTGCATCGTGAATGCAGAATAGTTGGAATACGATAAGTCCTCAATATAAATTTTTATCTTTGTTATTCTTTTGTATACGTAATGAGCGAATGCTTTATTTAATATATTGTTTTTGATAGATATGGATGATGCTCACTTGGAGCTTATTGGAAAATCATCTACAAGCTAAAGTAAAAGGAATATATGTGGTGAGATTTTAAAACTTCTAGTGTACTTTTTTTGTTTTTGTGGTATGGTCCTACATTGGAATGACCCATAAAGATATTTTCACATAAGACTTCTCCCTCTAGTAATAATAGGATATTTTCATCTGTTACTTCTCTATGTATTCACCTTTTTTTGTGCTATAGGATCTTTTTACAGTTGGATTTGGCTAGATTATCTTTGGTAAATGGGTATTTTTCCTATCGTGCTCATGTTCTTTGTAGGCGGGTAGTCATACGTAGGTGAGGAATGAAAGAAATTTAGAAACTAGCAAGGCAAAGTAGGAAGGTCAATGGAGTAAAACAATCCAGCTGATTACCGTGGCAAGAAGAGAAGCTTCGTTGACCTCAAACATGTCTTAACTACTATAGCTCAGCCTCCATCGGTTAGTTGAAGGATTGCGAGCAAAATCATGCTAGAATCTTGATATTCTTTTCCAGTTCCCATCTCTAATAATGTCCATTGCATATGTTCCATTATGTAAATCTAGTGAACTTCGTGCTACCCGGATTTTCTCTCCTATACTCTTTTTATCTATTTGTGATTGATTGAGGTTTTTGTTTTCTATCTTCATAATGATTCATGAAAAATGGCTTTCTTTTCGCATTTCCTGTATCGAGCTAAGTATGTTGTACCACCTAGATTTGCTTCAATCTTTTCATCTTCCTTTACTATGTCAAAACTACATGTAGTAACGCAGTTACATTGCTTTAAAGATCCTTCATGTTTTTCCATTTGGAAGCCTAACTTCTAGAGCTCTTATGTCATGTCAATCTCCATAGAAAGATGATGATAGTCCAACGTGTTTTTTTATTCAACTAGGGGTATAGATTGTAAATTAACATGCGATCGAAGCATATTGTATTCCAAGGATTAGATTTGTATAAGCAACCGGTGTTAACGGTCCCACTTGGATTGAAAATTTGGGAACTGGAACTACCGAACCGGCGCCACCCCTAATTCTAACGGTATTATGATCAACATTTTTTAAAAACATCGTTGTTGACACCTAATTTTTGATCAAGTGTTTCGTAGTTTTATTTCATAAAATTCACAAACATTTATAAAAAGTCAAAAAATTGAAAAATCAAGTTTGGTGGCCTTGGCCAAGCATAAGGAACCATTTTTGAACAAAAAATAATTTTTCATATTTTTCACATTTTATTTATATTTTGGAAAATAGAAAAATACAAGAAAATTCACGAAAAATACTTCCCGAGGTAAAACAATATAGAAAAATGTTCTATATTTATATTTTAATTCCCTTTTCATATTGACATAAAGAAAACTTAAAAATTGAACTCCATTTTAGGTGTTTCTTCACAACACCAAGGGTTGAATTCGCATAAAAAATGCAATTTGAGTCTTTGTTTTTACAAAATTTGCATAAATTGAGTCAAGACATTCAATTTCAGTCCTCTGCAACTTCAATTTGATCAAATTTTTCCCTCAATTGCACGAATTGCACGGATTGGGCAAAATACCCAACTATTCTTTGCAATTTAGTCCCTGGAATTTTTAATTTTTGAAATTACTTTTAATCTAGGGACTTTCACAACAAAATTGGACTACCTCCCAAGGTTTTCACATGTTCTGAATCGATTGGCAAAGGTGGTTTGATCCAATTTAATCGTTTGAGCACCCAATTGAACTTTTCCCCGATTTGCAATTTTTGAAAAATTTGGGGTTTTTATATAAATTGGTGGGAACTTTTGGGTAAAATCACATTTCTAGATAGAATTTGAGCCCCTGAGTTCAATTTTGAGGTTTAATTGTAAACATTCCCCATGGATTTTGATTAATTTCGAAAATTGCAAGTCCGAACCGGTTCGGATCGGGTCGACCGTCGGTTGGACCGGTCGAACCGGTCCAAATAGTGTCGTTTTCTTCCTTAGAGCTCCCGCACGAATGAATAGTCCTCCGACTGATTTTGACGACCAAATTGACAAGCCAATCGGTGATAATTGGATCAATTAATGTGGATGTCTTGTTCCTCGGGTTGATACGCGTCGATTGAACCCGACCTCAAGGTCAATGGTCGCCGGAAGAGCGCCGGCGAAGTAGTCAAAGTCTCGGCAGCATAGAAAGTCAACGTTTTCACGGAATTGATCAAACGACGTCCAATTCGCGCATGTTGGAGCGTGGGATAGGTTGGACGGAATTCCTCACCGTTGCCGTCACCGTTTGGACCCCTTCGCACGCATGGGCACGTGCGAAGGAAGGTCGGTGAAGCTCTCCCCGATGCGCCAAAATTTGAAGTTGGTATAAAAGGATTAAGAAGCTTCGCGAACAAGGGGTAGGCTCATTCGGTTCGCAATGCACTCGGAGAGCTAGAGAGAGAGAGAAAGCGAGAGAGAGCTCGTTCTCCCGCCCGTGTGGTCGAGAATTTGAGCTCGAAGCGTGAGTTGTTCGTCCGCTCAATCCGGATGAAATCGAGAAGCGTAATCAAGTCCGGAAGCTTCGTATCAACTTCGGGAAGCGATCGCACCAACTTAATCGACCTGCGACCTCTAAAATTGGTGAGTCTACTTCTCGAACTTCACTCTGCACGTTCATGATATCGCACCAATACAGGCACGATTGTTGCAATTTTTATGTGCGTTTTGATCCTTGAACATTGCTAATCATATTCGTATCTTCTTTTTGTTTCGATTTTGCATAAAAACCTCCAATCGAGTCGTGAACTTCAACCTCCATTGCCGGTCACTTGTTGAAGCTTGTCTAGCCAATCCTAGACCAAACCAGGTCAATCGGACCTGTAGGTAAGGTTTCTAAACTTCATTTGAGTAAATCCCGTAATTGAATTCACTTGTTGTGCTCTGAATCGCGCGATTGAGTTTTGCAACTTCGATGCTGTGCGTAGTTCATAACTCGTGATTTAGCCGATAGAATTACACGATTCCGAGATATGTTGATTTGTACGTCGAATCGAATAGATTGGAGGTGGTTTCGCGTCATTTCATCAAGATCTCGCCGTTAGATCTTGTCAAAGAAATGTCGGCCGTCCGTGTGGTAGTCATCGAGAGGTTGAAGACGAAGATGAGTTGGCGAGTCAACGAGTCGAGTCCGAGGTGACGAGCGGTGAGTGGTCCAGCTCGAATTTGAGTCGGCTCGGCATGTAGTCGAGTCGGATTAGATCCGACGGTCCGATAATTCGATAAGTTTGATTCTGGACCGTTAGATTAGCTTTTTTTTATTTTCAGAATTTCGTTTAATAGCTAGAAAATTAAAAAAATGTATAAATGGTGCCGTTTACATAAGTCGGTGTGCGACGTCGTTCGGGGTAGGGGTCGATGCGTCGTCGTTTTGGGTTTAGGGAGAGCAAACGGTCCAGATTAGATTTAGGTTTAAATCGTGGCCGTTCATCTAGTGGCGATGCGACGTTGTTTTGTATATAGGCTAGGTGTGATCTCGGTGTGGCGAGGCGTACGTAGGCACGGGCGAGTGAACGGGTGAGATTGATTCCGGGCTTGATCGCGGCCGTTCGTTTAATTTTTGATTTTTCGAAATTAGGAAAATAGTTTTAAAATTCAAAAAATAAATCTGGAAAATAAATACGGCGTAGTTTTAGGTCAAACGAGTCCGAGTCGGATCGGGTCGGGTTGACCAGGGCGTTAATCAGGTTGACCCTGGCCAAAAAATTAATAAAATTTTTCTAAAAATCCAAAAAAATCAATAAAACTCATAAAAATTCCCAAATTTTCTCAAAACAATTTCTAAAAAAATGTCTGGATGGTTTCGGGACTCTTATAGTCCGGATAAAAATTTTTGAAGTTCCAAGGGTCGATTTACATAGATCCGAAAAATTATTGATTTTCGGAAAACTAAATAAAAAATCCAAAAAAATTAGAAAAATTCCAAAAATTCTGAAAAATCACAAAAAATGGAAAATAGCCAATTGGCCGACCCTATTTTGTGGTTTTTGGGTCCCCAACCTTTCAAATGACCATTTTACCCTTCTAGGCACTTGGCCCCAAAAATTTCCCGAACCATCCCGAATTCGAATAGATCTTTCTATGGGCCGATAGGGCAATATTAGACATGCCATGCTCGCTTGATAGCTTGATTTGATGGTGATTATTCATGATTGCGCATTTAATTTTCTCGATTGTGATTGGTAGGATAGAAATTCCCGTTCGTATGATAACTCTAGATCGCTAGAGCCTACCTCACCTTGAATATCATTTACATAAATTCTTAGGTTAAAAAATCACTCAACCTCGGTAACCGAAAGGGTGTCGATGTAAATCTCGGCGCAAGCAAGTCCCCGGACCCACTTCTCTGGTTTTCGTAGAATCGAGCGGTTTCTCTCTACCGTTCGGTAGGGTTCCCGATCATACCCTCCAAAAATTTGATCGGTGGCGACTCCATATGCATGTACACTATGCACATGTCACCCGACCATACCGAGGTCGATTTTGACATTTCTATATCTTTTTCACGTCGTGATTCGGGTAATGGGTCTTGGGAGAGACTCGCGCGCCGGGATCCACTATCGACTAGGTCGAAGCGTGGCTCGTTAACCCGGATATTTCCCTCTCGTCGGAAAAGGTGGGTGGAGGGTCGCGATAGACTAGCGACTCCACTAGGAAAGCAAATGGTTGCGGAATCATTAAGAGGACTTAAGCCGATAAAAATATTGAGTGTTGATTTATATCGGCGTTATAAGCGTAGATGCTCTTGAATTGGTGTAGATATGCGTTCGCTAACAAAACGTGTTTAGTTTATGCACATATTGATGGGAGTTATAAACTGCTATGCATGCTTTGCATATTCCGAGGATCACAACACCTTGCACACACAAGCGCCTAAACCCGAGCCGCGAATCACCCTTTTAGGTCGCCTTAGATAGGGATTGGTATGCAAGGCTCCTGTGTTCGATTGCACCGAGGTTGACCATATTTAATCCCGCTCGCTATGCAAGGTTGATGATCCTACCCACTTGTTGTTTGATTACTCTTGTAGACGGCTCATCAATTCTTATAGCGGGAGCCTCTTTAGGTCCACGCCCGAGCCTTTTTAATTTCTTTAGAGTCAAACCTCACTTGTCTCATGCGCATGTGAATGGAAGGTTGGTATACCTAAAACCAAAAACCAAAAAAGAGAGTAACATCATTTGGTAAGGCTCTTCCCTTTTTAATTTGAACTTGTAAATTTAAATTATGCATAGCATGCATTTTCACGAACATATCATGGAAAATTATAAGATCGTTTAAGTGATTGAGGTTGAAGGTCATCTTTTAGACTAGATGACGCCTCAAGATTGGACCAACGTCCCCAATGTGTTCATGTGGGAGCGAAGGAGCATTCGATGTAGCGACCGAGAGCCGGATTCATTCCAAGTCTTTGGATTTGTCCACGGGAGGGAACTCAATGGACGGAACCGCATCCGTGGTGAAAATTGCTACTATACGAGTTGCGCACGACATTTGGAGCTCAAACGCGGAAAAGAAAGGATCCGAGAGCTATACGCGAAATTGATGAGGCGACCTCGCGCAATTAAGACGGCCCCGAATCATTCTCCAATCAAGAAAATGGAAGTTGTTGTCATATCCTCCGATGATGAAGAAGGTGTTGATCATCTCGAGTTGGTAGAGATATCATCGAATGAAGACATCGATCCGACTAGTTAGTTTCAGTTCGACTTTGGGGCATTTATAGGGTTTATTACATTTCTTCGAGGTTGTTTGTGTATTTTCTTTTGACGTGTACAGGTCGAACACCTTTAGATGTCTTTATATCCTGCTTCTTTGGAATTAAGCGTATTAAGATTGTGAGTTTTATGAGTTGTCAAACTCAAAGTTGTAATAATGGCTTTCTCCCCGATTACGCTTAAACGATCCTAATCAATTACATGCCATCTTTAGGTGGGATTTGGTCCATAACTACCCAATTTGGTTTATTTTAGTCAAATGGGAGTAGTTGACCTTCATTTTACTAAAGGATGACATGGAATTTGATTAGTGCATTTGCATCACATTTCAAGCATATCCGTTATAATCCGTGGTAATTGACTTTAGAATCATCATTTTAGATATTTTAGATCATGGGGAATGGAGATATCAAGGTCATTCCAAGCACCGCGCAAGGAGTTTTCTCAATGGTTGAACCGTCTCAACCCAATCAATAAGGCGTACGTTGAAGGACGACTAGGTCGACTAGTGGATCTAATTAGAGTGGAGTACCAACCGGCCCTTATTCAAGCTTTAGCCAAGACATGAGATGCGCACACGATGACTTTCAACTTCCAAGGCCTTGAATTGACCCCCTACACTCGAAGAGTATTCTGCCATCATCGAGCCAAATTCGATGATCATATAGCTCAACCTCCTCTAGATATGGACCCTACCCTTTCTCTATCAAGTTTCCTTCCCCTCAAAATTTCAGAGATAGAAAAAGTCTACAAATCCAACTCGTGATTTACTTTCTCATTCCTCTTTGACAATTACTCTTCTTTGCCGGTCGATACCGGTCATAAATCGAGAAAGGTGTTCGTCCTAGCTTTCTTTGCTTTCGTCCTATTCCCTACTTCTAGGACTACCTTCGACCCCTTCATAGTTCACATAGCCCGACAAGCATGTTGCCGATGGAACTACTCTTACATGATCCTAGATAAAACCTTCCTTTCTCTAAACCATTTTAAAACCTCCGAAAAGGCCACTTTCCAAGCATCTAACGGACTACTTCATATGTGGTTCGTTTCTCATATAAACACTTTCCAACTTCGGGTAGGATGCTATGAGATCAATGAGCATGTACATCCTCTTAAATCCTTCCTCAAGTGCGAGTCCTCGTGCCCAACCATTCTTTCAAGAAATGAGTTGGGCTTTTGAGAGATTTGGAACTTGAGCATATCCGATGGCGTCGACTTGGCCCAAGATTTTGGAGGCTCGTATTCGGGCGTTGATGATAGTCCTATTCCTTTACCGAGATATACCGGCGTGGTGGCCTACTACCCTATTCGCGTGGTGAGACAATTTGGTGTTTTACAATAAGAGCCACCAGATGTTTGTCCTGGGATCTTCTCATTTGATATAGCACATGGAAAGCTCACCAGAGAAGCGAAGAAGCTTTATCGGGCCGAATCAAGCTTATCCTTCATGCATTAAAGAATTCCCCAATGCAACAAGTTGAATGGCCTGATTATTTGGATGATGATATGAACATCCATAGGGCTTCCAAGGATTATATTCGAAGTTCAAAGAGTACCATAGATCATTGGTCGAGCCATACGTACCTGAATGCGTATCTCCCCGCATTGAAGAAGTGGAATCATATGTACCCAAGTACATTATACCCTACGTCTCGGGAGTGGAGCCGTATGTCTTTGAAGATCCGGATTTTTGGATGTCTCGAAGAAGGAGAAGATCCTTATTTGTGAGATTCGGACGGATCGGAGGAACAAGAAGAATCCATGCGTCCGCGGCTCGGATAGATCCATCCCCTCCATTTAGTTTTTCATATTGTTATATTTTTGAACACTTTTGAACAATTCAAGTTGTAATAAATGCATCTTATTTCATTTATGTTTCACGCATACACATCATCATATAGGAAACGTAATTACCATGGATTAGTCTTTTTAGATTTTGAATGCTCTCAATACCGATTAGTATCATGAAAAATAGGTGACTCATAAACACGAGGACCCGTAGCAAGGCACGCCTAATAAGGATGGAGCGGGAAGAACTCGCGCCTCGCGTGGGAAATCTGGAGAATCAAATGAACATGATAGCCACGATGGTGGTAGAGATGAAGGCAATGCTGATTGCCGGTCCAAGGAAAGTATCCTATCGATTCGAATTCTCAAGCTCCTCCGAGCGCATCGGATGGTACAGTGCTAATCCGGACCCGCTATAAACACCTCTCCAAATTTAGAGCGGCTACCTAAGGACCCTCCGGTTGTAATAGACCGGGAAAAGAAAGAAAAACAAGCCCTCAAGATGGAGGAAGAAATCAAGAGGCTCGCCAAGATTGAGGAATGCTTGGTTAGTTAGGGGTACGAGCTTTAACGCTTTGATAAGGTGAAACCGTTTGAGAAGATTGAGGTTCCTTCGATTACAAGGAGCCTGATTTCATAAGAAAATACAACGGGACCGGATATCCCAAGCTGCATCGAAGTACTATTTTACGTATTCCCGTTCTCAAACAACATCCCGCTATTGGTCAATACTTTTCAAGAAAGTCTATCCGGGGTAGCCTTAGCATGGTTCATTGAATTGGAAGTCGAGAGACTTGCTGACCGGGATAAGTTAGCTGGTGAGTTCTTTAGGCAAGTACAAATTTAACACTATGATGACCCTTACTAGGGAAGACCTTTTGAGGATCGCCAAAGGGAAGAACGAGGCCGTTCGCCCCTACGCTCAAAGGTGGAGAGCTCTAGCCGTACAAGTAAAACCACCTGTCCCCGAAGAAGAGTTGGTGGACATCTTCCTCAAGGCATTACCCTTTGAGTACTTTGACAAGTTGAACACCTCTGGGTGTCGGACATTCGCACACTTAATTAAGGTGGCAGAGCGTCATGAATGGGCATTGCGGGAAAAGAAGATACCCGACTTGTCTTTTAGATGCCAATACCCCGTAAGAAGAGATATGGAGCAAAGCGGTGATGTGGGGTTTGTCCCTAACCCACATGAATCGAAAAATTTATCACCTCCTATCCCTACCCAAGGATCTTCTTCTTGGACCATCCCTAAACCACCGGAGCCAAGAAAGAGAAACCAACCTGTTTTTACCCCAATTGCCTCGACCTTTGTTTAAATTGCTACCCATGCTGTTTGAGAATCGATTGATTGCAAAGGAGCCTCCTAGAGCGAATCCTCCTAGGTTCGTTGGGTTTGACAAAACTCGGACATGCGTTTATCACATGGGAGAAAGGGGGCATAATATTGACAATTATCTCCCTCTTAAATATAAGGTGCAAGCCTTAATTGATGGTAAGATCCTAGAGTTCAATAGGACTGAACCAAATGTGCAACAAAACCCTTTACCGGAACATCGTGAGGTGAACGCGATATTTGAGAGTGACCACGAAGAAACTCTGGAGCTCACAATAGATGTGAGCAAAATGCGGGATATCTTGACCCTAGCTTCGCAATACCCTTATGGAGCGACTATTTTCAATGAAGAAAATAAGGCATGTCTAGAATAGCTAATCAATTTAGGCGTTATTAAGAGAATGGAAGACGCTACTTTTATGGGAACATATGTAACCATCGATATGGTGGCGAGAGGAGTTCGTGATGAGAGCTACGAGAGGGAAGACTTGGAGAGTTCCTTCAAGATACTTAATGAATGTCCAAGATGGCAAAGAAACTGAAGTGCTAGATGATTATGAAATCTGCCTAGAAAAAGCTCGCCGATGTGATAGAAGGTTCATACGTAAAGCTCTTGAGAGGGGTGAGATAGTTGACAATCTCGGAGAAGATAGCGGAGGATACAACTTTAAAGTGTTGTATTCGACACCACCAAGCTTTTTCGTTGATTCGGGAGATATAGTTCCAAATGGTTTGGGTGGCATGGACGATCCCGAGAGCGAAGAATTCGTAGAAACTATTGACGAAGTCAAGAATTAGATGGTCCCTCGGAATGAACGGAAAGATCGGGAAATCAATATACGACTTTCCAATTTAGAGACCCACATACGTCATCTAACGAATATGGTGGTGGAGTTATCCCGAGTTAGTGGTCAAGAATAATACCACGACAGTGGAGGAAAGTATGCAAATCCTGGAGATACAGAGAACCATTGAAACACAGAATCGACAGATCGCGTTGTTGCAAGAGCAAGGCGATGATATTTCAAAGAAGATGGACGAATTGAAAGAGTTGATTGTGCCGATCACCCAAATTAGAAATATTTCGCCCAAAGGCGTAAATCCGAGGATTGCTTTCCTCTTGAAATATGACGGTCTTTGGGTGTCCTTTGGCACATATCTCGTATTACCTCCGCCAAATGGTTGGTCATCATGAAGATGACGAGATGTTAATTCGGGGTTTTAAGCATAGTCGACTAGTCCCGCATTGGCTTGGTTCCAATCAATTGATCTGGATTGGGTCCCAAGTGGGAGGAACTATCGTAGTACTTTGTTCGACACTTTGAAGTTGGGATTAGAGGATACTTCATCAAAGCCAACTTGTTGAATATCATAAAGGGGGAAGATGAGAGTTTTCAACTCTTCGCCGGAAGATGGAAAAAGCATGCTATGATGGTACAACCACCGCTATCGAAAGGGAAATGTTGGAATTTATGCTCAAATTGTTGCCGGCAGAATATTTTGACCGTGTGTATGCATATACATATTCCTCTTTCCAACACATGGTAGATGTTGGTATGAGAATAGAATGTATAATCATAAGAGTCGGGAGGGAAAGACAGAGGCATTTTAACAAAGGAAACGTCGGCGATGCAACGCCCGCGAGGCCCTGTCATGAACATAATCCTCAAAGCATTCGTGAGGATGAAATGGTAGGGATGGTGGACATCCCAATCCGTCTTGTGATTGATCTGAATAAGGTGGATAACTGGGACGCTTGCGAGTTCGGAAAATCCGTCGATGCTAGATTCATCTTGCGAAGAACGACGGAAGTCTCAAATGGTCAAGATGACGAAATTAAGACAGTAAAGATTAAACTTCCACCCATAAAAGAATACAACTCGAAGGCGGTGCATTGAAATTACGGGACCTGTGAAATTGACGCCGTGATGAGATCTGGAAGATGTTATGCTCCAAGGGAGGTGGAACCGAAAAGAAGGCGCCAACGTCGGAAGAAGTGAAAAAACTCTAATATGTTGTGAGAACTAGTGAGTATGAAGTCGTCGATCAACTTCGAAAAATGCCTCCACAAATCTCATTGCTTTACCTCTTTAGGAATTTAGAGAAGCATAAAAATGCTCTGCTAAAGGTCCGAACGAAGTGCACGTTCCTGAGACTATCAACGAAGTTCACCGGGAGACTTTGTGGGGGCCATTCTATTAAAGGATCAGATTTTCTTCTCGGATGAAGATTTCCCGAGAGAAGGGTGCGTCCACAACAAAGCTCTCTACATCGCCGTAAGGTGCCATGGAAAGGAGGTACCTCATGTTTTAATGGCTCGGCTTTTAATCTATGTCCTCTAAGCACTCCGAAAAATTTGGGGATAAATAAAGACTTCATCAAGATGTCCAAGGCGACTATTCGTTCATTCGACGGAGTTTCTAAGAATGTGGTAGGCGAGATTGAACTGGATGTCTCCGTTGGGCCGGTAACTTTCTCCATACCATTTCAACTCTTGGATATCCCTAGTGCTTTCACTATACTTTTGGGAAGACCCTAGATCCATGTATCGGGAGCAATACCTTCTTCTTTACATCCGAAGGTTAAATTCGTGGTCTAGGGCCGTCGATCACTATTCATGGAGAAACGGGACATCGCGCTTCCTTGAAAGGAATGGTTCCCTACATCGAGCCCCTAAAGGAGGATGAGCTTAGTTATCATACCTTTGATGTCATATCCATTATGCACATACCATCGATGAAAAGATAACTACTCCGAGTTAATCTAAGCCTGCGACTATGGCCGGGAAGGTACTCCTCACAAATGGTTTCATTCCTAGCACTACATTGGGGAAGTATGGCCGGGGAATTTGTAATCCCTTAAGTCTTAACTCAAATGAGCACAAGGTTGGTCTAGGATACAAGGGAATGATAGGACATGATATGGGTCGAGACCGAGGTCGAAACAAATGTTATGGAGACCAAGGACGTCATGGACATCGAGATAGTCGCTTCATTGGCACCAATGCCTGGAAAGCTAAAGGTAAAATGTTTGAAAATCTCTTATTTGAAGCATTCTCCAAAGGAGGTAAATAGCTTGAGGATGAAGATATTTCGATACTACGGATCCGAATTTATTTAACCAATTTCTGGATAATCGGGTAAATGTGATCATCGAATGGCTCGACGACGACTTTCCCACCCTTGAGTAAAAGGCTCTTTTTGAACTTTATCCTTCATCGCATTTATATTACTGCATTTGTTTCCTGCAACTAAAACTTTTGATGTTTCTTCTTTTAAAGTACCATTGGATCTCGTTTTGTGATTCAAGAAGTGCAATATTGTATTGCCATTAGTAGTACCTATCAATAAAAGGCATCTCTAATTTTATTAAGGACATGTGGAGCAACGAATTGATCCAATGATGACAATTGCCCTGACGATGAAACTTGAGGCCCGATCCGCCATATGATTCTTGGTTTTCAAAATGGCTATTAAGAACCAGGATGTCCGGAAGATTAAGGACTAGTTCTCTTTTCTTTTTCTTCAAAAACGAATTCAAAAACGTTTTTATCAAAATAGACCATGCATTCGTAATATCATCATTATGGTATACTAACCATCCTTGATGCATTTCGGGCATATCATCCCTCCCATACATAACAGGTTAATATGTGACTCGGATCGGTTCGATGACTACTCATACGAGATTAACGAAGAAGAAATAGATGTGAGCGATATCAAGAGAGAATAGGATAGTTTTGAAGAATCCAAGCCTCCTGTTTCGAAGAACCTATTATTATCAATATGGGAGATTCAGCTTGTGTTAAAGAGGTGAAAATAGAAGGACATTTATCTATAACCGACACCTTGAGAATGACGGCATTGCTTAAAGAATATTAGGATATCTTCGCCTAGTCATATCTTGACATGCCTAGATTAGACCGAGATATAGTAGAACATGCTTTGCCTAAAAATCCTACATGCAAACCAGTTAACCAGCCATGCAAAGGAATGAACCCTGAGTTGTTTAATAAGATCAAAGAAGAAGTGATGAAGCTTCTCAAGGTGGGGTTCATCGAAGCCGTCCAATATGCTGATTGGGTCGCTAACATTGTACCGGTTAAGAAGAAGGATGGGAGGATCCGAATATGCGTAGACTATCGAGATCTAAACAAAGCTAGTCCAAAAGACGACTCTCTTTACCGCATATTGACGTGGTTGTCGATAGCACCGTGGGCTTTGAACTGTTTTCCTTCATGGATGGCTTCTCGAGATATAATCGGATCATGCTAAAAGAAGAAGACAAGATCAAGACTTCGTTTGTCACCAAATGGGGAATCTTCTGTTACAAGGTTATGCCCTTCGGATTAAAAAATGCGGGGGCAACTTATCATAGAGCTATGGTGACTTTGTTCCATGATATGATACACAAAGAAGTGGAGGTCTATGTGGATGATATGATTGCCAAGTCCAAACCCGGAGAAGATCACGTTCAAGTATTGAGAAAATTATTTGATCGACTCCGGAAGTACAAGCTCAAGCTGAATCCCGTAAAATGCGTATTTGGCGCAAGATCCGGGAAAGCTGTTTGGATTTGTCGTAGCGATCGTGGTATCGAGATTGACCCTTACAAGATCAAGGCCATATGGGAAATAGGGATTCTTTCTACTTGTTAAAGAAGTAAGAGGTTTACTTGAAAGGCTGAATTACATATCCAGATTCATATCGTAATTGTTAGAAACAGCAAAGCCGTTCTTCAAGCTCCTAAAAAAGGGCGCAAAAGTAAAGTGGGATTCCGAATGTCAACAAGTATTTGAGAAGATCAAGGAGTATTTGGTATAGCCACTATCCCGGTACCCCCTATCCCTAATGTCTCTTCGACTTTGTACCTAATAGTTCATGATGAGTCATTGGGGACTTTGCTTGTCCAAACTAACCCCAAGGATCGAAAGGAACGGGCCATTTACTATCTCGAGTAAGAAGTTCACGGCGTCGAAACCAAGTACCCACCTGTGGAAAGAACTTGTGTAGCATTGGTTTGGGTCCTCCATAGACCGAGGTAGTATACCCTACATTATCATATCCAATTGGTCATCGAAAATGACCCTATCAAGTATCTTCTAGAAAAATCAACTCTGTTGGGAAAGATGGCCAAATGGCAAGTGCTCCTTTTCGAGTTTGACATCATAACTTCGCCCTAAAAATTCGTCAAGGGAAGAGCAATCAACGACATGATGGCCGAAAATCCCCCTAAAAACATTCCGGAGCGAAATGATGGAGGCCAAATTTTGAGCATATCGAAAATAAATGGACAATGTACTTTGATGGCGCTGTAAATCTCACTACATCAGTGCGGGGCGATCTTAATATCTCCCGAAAATCAACATTATCCGGTCTCGGCCAAGTTGGTATTCCCGTGCACCAACAACATTTCCGAATATAAAGCTTGCATCCTTGGGTTACAACTAACCATTTCATTAAAAGTGAGGAAACTACGGGTGTACGGAGATTCCATGCTTATCATCCTACAAACCCGTAAAGCGTGGAAAACGAAGGATCCAAAGCTTATCCCTTATCACAAAATTCTCGAAGGATCGATCCAACATTTTGATGAGATCATATTTGAGTATATTCCAAGAACTCGGAACCACTTTGTTGACGCTTTAGTCACATTATCGCCTATGTTACAAGTGCAAGATGGCCTTGAGATAGAACCGTTGAAGATTGACATTCTTAATCAACCAAGATAATGCATGGTCATCGATTGAGAATCGATGAAGAACCATGGTATCATGATATTAAAAATTATTTCTGAAAGGCGAGTTCCCACGGGGTAATCACCGGAAGATAAGAAATACATTAGCCGAGATGTCTTCTAAGTTCTTCCTTAGTGGACAAATCCTATATTAGAGATCTTTTGATTCGGTATTGCTTAGGTGCGTAAACGCCAAAGAAGCAAATTTCATTATGAAAGAGATCCATGAAGGAGAATGTGGGCCGCACATGAATGGTCATCTCCTCGCCGGGAAGATTATGGGGCTCGGAAATTCTTGGATGACTATTGAATTAGATTGCAATCAACATATTAGGTTTTGTCATCAATGCCGGGTGTATGGCAACAAGATAAATGCGCGCCAAATGAACTACATCGGATGTCGAACCTTGGCCGTTCTCTATGTGGGGGATTGACATGATTGGTCCCATCAACCCAAAGGCCTCCAATGGACATTGTTTTATTCTAGTGGCCATTGATTACTTCACCAAGTGGATTGAAGCCAGCTCATATCCAACGTCACCTCAAAGAGCGTGGCTAAGTTCATCAAACGAGATATCATTTCAAGATACGGAGTTCCACGAGCGGTCATTACTGCACAATGGTTCCAACCTGAACAACAAGGTTGTGGACCACCTTTTGTATCAATTTAAGATGCAACACCTTAATTTTTCACTTTACCGCCTACAAATGAATGGAGCTGTCGAAGCGGTGAACAAGAACATCAAGAAAATATTGGCCAAGACCACTAAGAAATATCGGGATTGGCACGAAAGATTGCCATATGCTCTCTTGGCCTATGGAACCTCGATTCGTACTTCAATTGGGGCAACTCCCCACTCATTGGTATATGGCATGGAAGCAGTCCCGCCAATAGAGATTGAAATTCCCTCTTTAAGGATCCTTTCTCGGATCAAACTCTCGGAGGATGAGTGGAATCAACAAAGGCATGAGCAATTAAATATGATTGATGAAAAATGATTAAAGGCCATTTGCCATGGCCAAAGCTACCAGAACAAAGTGGCCGAGCTTTTAACAAAAAGGTCAAGCCCGGGAATTTTGAAGCAAGGATGCTAGTCGTGAGAAAGGTACTCCCAAATGCCCAACACCCGGGAGGCAAATTTACACCAAACTATGAAGGCGCCTACGTGATCCGAAGGTTCTATCTGGAGGAGCTCTTGTTCTTATAAACATGAACGAAGAAGAATTAACAAGTCCATTGAATGCGAGATGTCGTGAAGAAGTACCATCCTTGAAATAAAACCAAGCTTCGGGTTCTTTGATGAGCAGATCCGAGTCACATAGAACTTTGCATTTACATGCCATCTACATACTTGCATTTGCATATGTTTGCGTTTTGCGGGAGGACCCTGAGTTATGAAGAATCTTGCAAGGCAATTGATCAAACTGGGAAAAGGAACCAGCTTTGATATGAAATTTCTTGAATATCCATAACTAATTTGATTCTTTTGTTTCTGCATGAAACAAAAATCAATATTTGAAGAAGACAGGTTTGAGGTTTTCTTCCTTTATACAAGATACTCATCTTCATTAAAAGATGTTATCATGCTTGACAATCGAGAAAAATTTTCTCGATCTGCAAAACTACATGGCCTTTTAAGGAAGCATCCCTTCAAGATTTAACAAACAACTTTTGAATATATCTTTGATGGTAAAATTTTTCACAAATAGTGAATTTTGATGAAAACGCCCGAGCTCCTACAAAAAGGTATGTTTTGAAAGCCTTTTCAAAAGGATGATCCTTCGGATGAAAAGAGGCAAACCTTATCCTCAAACACGTCTACGATACACTTGAGAGATGTGCGAATATGATAGAGAGAAAAGCTTAATCTTTGGACGTAGGACTCATTCGCGGTGATTACATGGATTAAGATGATGAAAGGCATTTTCATTTCAAATTTTCCATACACACTTACATCCCTTGACAACCATTCGAACCAAAAAGGGAGAAATTTTTCTAGATAAAGCCCTCGTCAAGAACCACCCCACACTGGGGCACATTTGAAGGTTCGTTGGTTGATTCTTTGGATAAAGAGATCAAGGTAAGGCTTTAATGTACTAATCTGCATCAATCTTTTTGTGATAGCTTCAAGTGATTTTCGCAGAGGCTTGGAACACCTCAAAATGAAGAAAAGTACTTTATTTCTATATCCCCAAACATTTTATCCTTTGATCAGCCAATTTGAGCTTGTAATCTTCGTTTCTAAATCATTGTTGGTGATCACCTCCCTATCTTGGGGCAAGACAAAGGAATTACCAAGTAATAAGTCAAAAGCATAATTGGAGGAATTTCGATCCTGGTCTCGAAAAGAGCTAGTCTATGCGAGAAAATGACAAGAGACAAAAGGGCTAGAAAAAGCAAAGTGCCTGGTAAAAGCAAAAGCTAAGGCCCATTTGAAATCGTCTCATGAAAAGAAAAAATAAGAAGAAGAAAAGAAAAAGTTTGAGAATTACAAAGAAAAGAGGAAAATCCTCAAATTCAGCTGAAGAAAGATGTTCATGAATCTTCCTCAAAGCAAACAACTCGCTGGTAAGGATATTAAGGTGATCACCCACGTTCACCCATCTTTCTAAAAATATGGCCTTTCCTAAAAAGCCCACCTTAAGCCAAGGGACAACCTATTCCCAAAGCTTTTCGATCTAGAGATGTCTCATGCGATGCGAGAAATCACACAGGAAGCTACCGCTTAAAGAGGTAAGTACAATCCTATCTTATCATATCTTCGGGGTTCTTGACTTGTAAACCCGGAGAAATTATTCTTAATGAATATTCCTTTCTTAGCCTCAAGATGAATATCCTTTGATAAACCTTTGACCTCGCCTAAATTACGGTCCCTTTTAAATGCCTCTCGATCAATCGGATTGTATGCATCTTGAATGATCCCAAAATCTTAAGGTTAGGTTTGTTGTGAGCAAGTTCGAACTTTAAGAAGCCTTCCCAAATGGTGAGGAGCCCTCTTCGATGAAGGAATTTCTTTTGAAAACTTTTAAAGCGATCTTTTTGAAGAATATTCAGATATGATATTCAAAATTCTTCCCCAATGAAGATCCGAACACGTGTGCTACTCGACAATGTGTTTGGACAATCTTCCTTCACATATGCAAGCGAAAAACCTTTTAAATATGGTTCCTAAGTTTTCCCCAAAACCTAGGACTATCTTTTCTTCATCATGATCCATGGGCCTCAACCTACTAGATTGCTCTGGAGCAGCTCTAATGATGTTTAGTTGAATTACGCAAGCTCTTTGGTGTCCCCAAATCCTCGGAGTGACTACATTTTTGAAAATCGACTAATTTGGATTTTTGCAGATTTTCCGGTATCCCCGGATCCTCTAATAGTCCTCATATTTTAAAAAATCTAAAAATAGGGTTTGAGCTTCGTAGGTATTCTAGTAACCCTAGGTCCTCGGATGGTGCTCTCATCTTTTAAATCTGAAAATCAGGTTGAGTTTCGTACGTTTTCTAGTAATCCTAGGTCCTTAGATGGCGCCCTCATTTTTTAAAATCCGAAAATCGGGTTTGAACTTCTATAGGTACTCTAGTAACCCTAGGTCCTCGAGATGGCACCCTCAACTTTTAGAAATCTAAAAGTTGGGTTTGAGCTTTTGTAGGTTCACTAGTAATCCTAGGTCCTCGGATGGCACCCTTCTTTCTTTAAATCCGAAGTTTAGTGAAGATTCCAAAGGATTCCCAAGTAATTATAGGTCCTTGGAACAATCCCTCGTTACCACTTTGTTAATTCCGAAAGGAAATCATTAGGGTAGTCCTTTTAATAGGTGAATTTATTTTTATAGGATAGCCAATTTCCTTTTAATGGGTGAAGTCCTTTCTAGAGGATAGCCAATTTCCTTTTAAAAGGTGAATTCCTTTCTACAAGGATAGCCAATTTCCTTTTAATAAGTGAATTCCTTTCTACGAATAGCCAACTCCTTTTAAACGGTGAATTCCTTTCTACAGGATAGCCAAACCTCTTTTAATAGGTGAATTCCTTCCTACATGATAGCCAATTTCCTTTTAATAGGTGGATTCCTTTCTACATGATAGCCATTTCCTTTTAATATGTGAATTCCTTCCTACATGATAGCCAATTTCCTTTTAATAGATGAATTCCTTCCTACATGATAGGTAATTTCCTTTTTCATGGTGAATTCCTTCATACGGATAATCAAATATCCCTTTTTGGATTTTTTCGGGTAAATCCCTTATTTCTTGGGTAAACCTTCAAACCATTACAAAAGACACTTACCATCGGATGGACTTGGTCTATAAAAGGATCCCGCAAATCATTCAAAGGTAATCCCATAAACTCGTCCTATCGACCTCGACCGATGATCTCTAGACCATTGACGAGGTGAGCCACAGGTAAATCTCTATCTCCTCATTTTTCTCTCACATTATGAATGAGCAAGTGATTTCTCCATAAAATTTTGAACTTCAACGGCAAAGGTAAGATGATTGAATGTCGAGACACGTTTTCTTAAACTTCTCCCAGTTAAGTCGATTGAAGATTCAGGTGTCACCTTTTCTTTGAAAGCCACCTCTAACCAAGATTACTTTCAAAGAGGAAGAATTGTTAACACCCGATTTTTGATCAAGTGTTTCTTAGTTTTATTTCATAAAATTCATAAAAATTCATAAAAAGTCAAAAAATTGAAAAATCAATCTTGGTGGCCTTAGCCAAGCGTAAGGAACCTTTTTTAACAAAAAATAATTTTTCATATTTTTCGTATTTTTTATATTTTTGGAAAATAGAAAAATACAAGAAAATATAGTAAAATATTCCATATTTTTATTTTAATTTCCTTTTTATATTGACCTAAAAAAAATTAAAAATTGAACTCAATTTTAGGTGTTTCTTCACAACACCTAGGGTTGAATTCGCCTAAAAAATGCAATTTGAGTCTTTTTATTTGCAAAATTTGCATATATTGAGTCAAGACATTCAATTTCAGTCCTTTGCAACTTCAATTTGATCAATTTTGCCTTCAATTGCACGAATTGTACGGATTGGGCAAAATACCCAATTATTCTTTGCAATTTAGTCCCTGGAATTTCCAATTTTTGAAATTACTTTTAATCCAAGGACTTTCACAACAAGATTGGACTACCTCCCAAGGTTTTCACATGTTCGAATCGATTAGCAGAGGTGGTTTGATTCAATTTGATCGTTTGAGCACCCAATTGAACTTTTCCCCGATTTGCAATTTTTAAAAAATTTAGGGTTTTTATAGAAATTGGTGGGAACTTTTGGGTAAAATCACATTTCTAGATAGAATTTGAGCCCCGAGTTCAATTTTGAGGTTTAATTGTAAACATTTCCCACGGATTTTGATTAATTTTGAAAATTACAAGTACGAACCGGTTCGGACCGGTCCGACCGCCGGTCGGACCGATCGAACCATCCAAACAAGGTGTCGTTTTCTTCCTCGTAGCTCCCGCACGAATGAACAGTCCTTCGACTTATTTTGACAACCAAATTGATAGGCCAATCGGTGATAATTGAATCAATTAATGTGGACGTCTTGTTCATTAGGTTGATATGCGTCGATTGAATGCGACCTCGAGGTCAATGGTCGCCGGAAGAGCACCGGCAAAGCGATCAAAGTCCTGGCAAGCATAAAAGTCAACGTTTTCACAAAATTGATCAAACGACGTCCAATTCGCGCACGTCGGAGCGCAGGATAGGTTGGACAGAATTCCTCACCGTCACCGTCGCCGTTTAGACTCCTTCGCACGCATGGGCGCGTGAAAAGGAAGGTTGGCGAAGCTCTCCCGATGCGCCAAAATTCGAAGTTGGTATAAAAGGCGAGAAGCTTCGCGAACAAAGGGGAGGCTCATTCGGTTTGCAACGGACTTAGAGAGCTAGAGAGAGAGAGAAAGCGAGAGAGAGCTCATTCTCCCCCGTGTGGTTGAGAATTTGAGCTCGAATCGTGAGTTGTTCGTCCGCTCAATCCGGATCAAATCGAGGCGTAATCAAGTCCATAAGCTTCGCATAAACTCCAGGAAGCGATCGCACCAGCTCAATTGACCTGCGACCTCCAAAATTGGTAAGTCTACCTCTCGAACTTCACTCTGCACGTTCATGGTATCGCACCGTTACAAGCACGATTGCTGCAATTATTGTGTGCGTTTTGATCCTTGAACATTGTTGATCATATACGCATCTTCTTTTCGTTTCGATTTTGCATAAAAACTTCCAATCGAGTCGTGAACTTCAACCTCCATTACCGGTCACTATCGAGGCCTGTCTAGGCAATCCTAGGCCAAACCGGGTAGATCGGACGTGCGGGTAAGATCGATTAGAACTGCGGGTAAGGTCGATCGGACCTGCGGGTAAGGTTGCTAAACTTCATTTGAGTAAATCCTATGATTGAATTGACTGTTGTGCTCTAAATCGCGCGATTGAGTTACGTCACTTCGATGTTGTGCGTAGTTCATAACTCGTGATTTAGCCGATAGAATTATACAATTTCGAGATATGTTGATGTGCACATGGAGTCGAATAGATTGGATGTGGTTTCGCGTTATTCCGTCAAGATCTCGTCATTAGATCTCGCCGGAGAAATATCGGCCGTCCGTGTGGTAGTCGTCGAGAGGTTGAAGACGAAGTTGAGTTGGCGGTCAACGAGTTAGAGTCCGAGGTAGCGAGCGATGAGTGGTCTAGCTCGAATCCGAGTTAGCTCGGCGTAGTCCGAGTCGGATTAGATCCGACGATCCCGATAATTCGATAAGTTTGATTTCGCACCGTTAGATTAGCTTTTTTTTTATTTTCGGAATTTCGTTTAATAGCTAGAAAATTAAAAAATGTATAAACGGTGCCGTTTACATAAGTCGGTGTGCAACGTCGTTCGGGGTAGGGTCGATGTGTCGTTGTTTTGGGTTTAGGCGAGCGAACGGTCCAGATTAGATCTAGGTTTAAATCGTGGCGGTTCATCTAGTGGTGATGCGGCATTGTTTTGTGTATAGGCTAGGTGTGATCCGGTGTGGCGGGCGTACGTAGGCGCGGGCGAGTGAGCGGGTGAGATTGATTGGGTTTGATTGCAGCCGTTCATTTAGGAAAATAGTTTTAGGTCGAGCGAGTCCGAGTCGGATCGGGGTTGGGTTGATCAAGTGTTGATCGGGTTGACCCTGGTCAAAAAATAATAAAAATTATATAAATTTTTTCTAAAAAATCCAAAAAAATCAATAAAATTCATAAAAATTCCCAGATTTTCCCAAAAAAATTTCTAGATTGAAAAATTTCAAAGTTCCAAGGGTCGATTTACATAGATCCAAAAATTTATTGATTTTCGAAAAATAAATAAAAAATCCAAAAAATTAGAAAAATTCCAAAAATTCTGAAAAATCACAAAAAATGGGAAATGACCACATTCAACTGGCCCGACCCTATTTTGTGGTTTTTGGGTCCCAAACCTTCCAAATGACCATTTTACCCTTCGGGCACTTGGCCCCAAAAATTTCTCGAACCATCCCGGAACTCGAATAAATCTTTTTTTGGGCCGATAGGGCCATACTAGGCATGCCGTGCTTGCTTGATTGCTTGATTTGATGGTGATTATTCATGATTGGGCATTTAATTTTCCGATTGTGATTGGTAGGATAGAAATTCCCGTTTGCATGACAACTCTAGATCGCTAGAGCCTACCTCACCTTGAATATCGTCTGCATGAATTGTTAGGTTAAAAAATCACTCGGCCTTGGTAACCGAAAGAGCGTCGATGTAAATCTCGGCGTAACTAAATCCCCGGACCTACTTCTCTAGTTTTTGTAGAATTGAATGTTTCTCTCGACCGTTCGGTAGGGTTCCCGATTATACCCTCCAAAAAATTATTCGGTGGCGACTCCATATGCATGTATACTATGCACATGTCACCCGACCATCCGAGGTTGATTTCGACATTCCTATATCTTCTTCACATCGCGATTCGAGTAATGGGTATTGGGAGGGGCTCGCGCGCCGGGATTCATCGGCCCGGGTCGAAAGCGCGACTTGTCGGCCGGATATCTCCTCTGTCGGAAAAGGCGGGTGGAGGGTCGAGACGATCGCATATCTAGTTTTAACAAATTTAGTGGTATGTGAGGGTAGTAAAATCTAAAACCCGTTGATCTTTCGGGGTAACCAACGAAATAATAACTTATGGTCCTTTGGTCAACTTCTTCATTTGTGGGTTATGTATTTTTGTCTTAGCGAAACGGCTCCATACATGATGATATCTCAAACTTGATTTTATTTGTGTCCATAATTCAAAAGGTGCTTTAACCACGGATATCTTGGGAACTTGATTAAGGATATGCATGGTTGTTTTAAGAACTTCAACCTA
The DNA here is from genome assembly GCA_021437795.1 of Rhodamnia rubescens. Lineage (NCBI taxonomy): Eukaryota > Viridiplantae > Streptophyta > Magnoliopsida > Myrtales > Myrtaceae > Rhodamnia > Rhodamnia rubescens. The sequence goes on from JAILYA010000025.1 coordinate 157,657, forward strand.
AAGACTCTACGATAGAGTGCTATGGCATATCATACTTTGTACCATATCCATTAAAGTACGATTTGTCGCTCAAGAACACCATTTTGCTAGGGAGTACCCGGCATTGTATCTTGAGCAACAATGCTACATTGCTAAAAAAATAGAGCAAAAGCACTAGGATTATTACCTATTTAAGAGAACCTTTCATAATATTCTCCTTGAGGTCGGACTTTACAACTTTAATCTTTAGGTCAAGTTCATTTTCAACTTCAGCTTTCTAGATCTTAAACATGTTCAATTCTTCAAATTTATCATGGATAAGATAGATATAACCATAATGTGAGTAGTCATCGATGAAAGTGATGAAATACTTATGACCACTTATACCAAGAGAAGGGAAAGGTTCACAAATGTTAGTGTGGACAATTTGTAAAAGTCCTATACTCTTTGTGGCACCATGTTTATTGCCATTTGGCAATTGTCCTTTAATACATCAAATATAGGTGTCAAAATTGAGAAATCTAGAGAATGTAGAATTTCATCCTTAATGAGGGATTTTATTCTAACTCGTGATATATAACCCATATGTTCATGCCATAATTTTGAGGAATTTGCATTCTCTAATTTCTATTTCTTACCGTTTGCCAACATCGTCATTCACATTCATTAAAACTAATGATTCAATAAATGAAGAATATAAATATGGTTTATAGAGGTTTCCCTCTAACGGACCATAACCAATAGTTTGATCATAATGAAAAATGGAGAAACTTTTTATTCTCAAACTTAAACGAGTAACCATAAGTGTCAAGTTTTGAAACATAAATTAAGATTCTAGTAATACTAGGAACATAAATAGTATCAACTAAATCCAAATTGAAACCACTCGCCAACACTAAACGGAGAGTGATAAACGCTTCAACTAGAACCTTTTCTCCATTTCCCACAATAATGTTACGGTCCCCTTTCTTTAGCTTCTTCTTTGAAAGGAATTTTGTGATGAATTAGTTATGTGTAGCGTTGCACCGGATCAATCCATCATGTATTTAAAGAGCATCAACAATATAGGACTCATAACAAACATGACATAATAAAGTATTACCTTTCTTCTCGGCAGGTGCTGAAATTTTGAGCATTCTTTCCTCACATGCCTTTTAATTCAACAAAAATGACACTTGGCCACTTGGTCCTTTTGAACCGAAGTACCGCCTTGTCAATCATATGGTCATGAGTACTCTTGTTTCCATAATTGCGACCCTTGCCATGCATGATCAGAAAATTTATGCACATTATTACCTTTTAGGAAATTCATGAAAACAACAAATGATTCAATTCATAATCACAATAAACTGAAAAATATATAGTCATTTACATGGAAAGGTAAAATACAAAAAACCTTACCAAAGAAATCCAAGAATTATCTTATTTGCTCTTTTATTTGGGCCGACTATAAGTACTTTAAATGGATTCCTTCGTAATTTACCAAGCAAATTTCACAAGGCAATAATAAATCAAATTAAATCATTGTTGGGTAGAATTAATTCAAGTCACATATTTGCAATTCATCTGCTTATCAAATTATCATTCTACTCAAAATTAAATATCTTAACTTTCATTAGGCCAATTACGAATTTAATCATGAGCATAACAAAAGACGGTCTCATCAAAATCTAAATCTATTAAAAACAACAATCTTCTATTGGGCTGATTACCATGCAAATAGTTTAAAACAACAATAAAGAATGAAATTTAATCGATATAATAGAGTCGTGCTTTACAATTTTAGCGCAACCCAATCGCCAAAAGAATTTAAGCAAGTATCAAGAAACAATCACGATGATTCCTAACAGATTTACGCCATTAGCAACACTTGCCAAATCAAAAGAAAAGGGAACAACGCAGAATTAGATCATTTAATGGTCGGATCATGGGAAAGATAACCATAATTTACAACGGTATTTAGCGATTTTTGGCATTTTGTTGATGCAAGACGAATAAAATACATTATTACATAACATTCTCAATAAATTGATTATCGTCATATATTTATTCCATCATCAACAAAATACCATGAATCACTAATAAAAGGAGACGAAAGATCATAACAAGCATTATAACTATGTCCATGCGTTGAATAAACCAGTGCTTTGATACCACATGTTAGTTTATTGGATCCTTCAATCACATGAATATAAATTGATAAATAAACAGGACCCGAATCAAAATAAGCCATTGTTGATCCGATGAGAGAGAATAAGTCTTTTTATGAGTATGGATCTTTACTACTCTCCTCTATAATAATTATGATGGAGAGTGTAGTTTTTCTCTCTTGTGATTTTGTGGAAAAAGAGAGAATGTAAGAATGCGGAAGCACGGGAATTTAAATAGCTATTATCCATAAACGGATATCTTAAATAGAGGGAGTGATGAGACGAACCCTAGAGTTACCAAATCTCAAACGTCCATCAAGGTTTAAAGATAAGGTTCTAGAAGCCCAATTGATTGTAAAAAATATATGACAAATTTATGCCCGTAATATATTTAATTAAATAATAAACTTGATAGGCCACATATTTAGGTGGATCTAGTCAAATCCAACTGTGAGTTCCATTAATTAACCTAGTTTCACTCTTCAGCTTATTATGGTGCTTTATGTATCTCGGTTTGGGCTAATTTGAGATACATGGCCACAAGCTTCATCATGCATGAATTAACATCGAACCATGTGTTAGAGTTTCTAGTTCAAGTTTTAATCTACACTAATCTAGAAGCGTTTGGGCATGAGTCACATTCATGTTAATTTGATTGCTTGTTAACGTCAATATTAGTGATACCTTGGTAGATGTTACATTTGGTAGCTTTGGTCATTTGATCTAACATTCAAACCGATCAGCTTCCCTCCACCTCATTTTGATTTATCACTCATGTAATTTATGTCATATTATAGTGCCATTGCATGTTAGGATTTATTGTCATTGGATTTTCGAAAAATTACCAAAAAAGTCTTAGACCTGCTTTGTAACGCCTTGAAATTTTGACATCTGTAAGATAACTGGGTTCAACAAAATTTTAATTCTTGAATTCCAGCCTAGAAAATAAATTTGGATTTTTGGGGATTTAAGAGACGATAATTAGATTTTTCTGAGACGTCGGTTAGAGTAATTAAGCTTTGGTAGTTTAGTCGTTACGTAGTAGTACCGAGACACCTCACATCTAAGCCTAGCCTTGACCAAACCCTAGCCTTGAAAGTACCAAAATGCCTTCAATCATTTGTACCAAATGACCAACCAGTCCTAAAATACAAATGATCAAAATGCCTTTGGATTTTATGTACTAGAAGATAAAATAATTCAAACCTTTGATTTGACCACTTGTGGGACCCCATTTGTCTTTTCCCCCACCCACCAATCACATCTCACTCATCAAGTCAACTCACTCTCTAACTCTCTTACTTTTCCTTTTCTTCTCTCTCTCCGTCTCACTCCCGCCCGACCACACCATCCCTTACCCCCATGTACTCGGTCGGCCACCATCCCTACCGGCCCCTTCACGGCCGTCGCTGTCGTTGCCGCCCCACCCAACCACGGTCATATCGCGCCCTTACCATCCCCGAGTCATGGCTCGAGCCCTAAGCCCCGTCACTATCTCTCCCTCTCCTTCCATTCGTGGCACCATCACCCCTCCATCCTCCTCTTCCTCGCCGTCGCCTAGCCACTTACCCCTCCGTCACCGCCGTAACCACCGTCATCGACCTCAACTACACTAGTAGTCGTCCATCACGCAATCGAGCCGGTCCCTGGACCACCCCACAACCACCTCAACCTATCCTCCTATGTTCCTTGCCGTCACCACCACCTCGCATCATCCTGCCGAGCTATAACGCTATATCCCATGGCCGTGAGCCTTGTAGCTCAAATCGGCGCCGCGCCTCACCCGTAGCCCTTCCCCTTAAGCCGTCGTCAAGCCTCTACCGCCGAGAGCCACTGGACCCGATCCTCGCCCATCGCTCCGTGCCCTGTAGAGAATCGCCGCCTCCGAGCTGAGCCGACCTATCTGTTGTAAGCCCGACCGAGTCATGACCCACGAGCCGGAACCATCAGGGCCGTCCCATCTTGTCATTCTTGTCGCGTGCCGTCCTCCTAGATATCTAGTTGCGAGTTAACCCCTAACCTTCGTTTAAGCCATTAATTACGTTTAGGGATAGGTTATTAGTGATAATTATGTTTTAGTTAGTTAAATTGTGGGCGATTTAGGTTAGTAACCTGATTAAGTTAAATTAGCTCGGTTAGATAAATTAGACTATGGCTAGTTGGTGGTATACTGTACTTGATTGATCCCAACTATATTATTTGATCGAGCTGATTGGACCGTTAGTTGTCGGGTTAATTAATTAAGGTAGGCTTAATTAATTGTAGCAGATTGATTAATTGCGGCTAAACCACTTAATCGAGATTAGTATAATTAATTATATGTAATTATGTATTGTTATCGATTGCTTGATTAGGTGATTATTGATTGATTCTTTGGAAGCCTTGGTTTTGTATGTACGATACATATACAAGAATTAATCACCCGGAATTAGAAGAGGTGGATAAATAGTGGATTCATGTGACCGCGTATCGAACCAAATTGCATATTTGAGCATGAAAATGGCCTTGGGCCGAGTCTTTAAACACGATTGCATGAGCATTTGACTAAATACAAAAGATAAGAATTGGACTGGTTATGCGGTGTGCTTGTGTGGTCATATAATGATTTCCTGACAAGTTCATGCCGTGTTGATCGGAATCACACGATTTGTCAAATGCACGTCAACCTATGAGGGTTGGTTGGTTCGATCCCGCTTGTGATAGACCGACGCTCCTCATAGGAATGCATGTTATATTCGTGTCGTATTGATCGAAATTACATGACTTAACGGTCGCCATTGCCGAAGTAATAGAACGATGCCTAGTCATGCTAGTAGTAGAGCACCATTGCCTAGTATGCTATGTACCAACTATCTAGTGTGCCAAGCCGAATGGCCATTGATAATCGAAACACATGTAGGTTTCTGCGCATGCCAGCTATTTTGGGTGTTCTGGTTGTATGTCTTAGTTGCGTGTCTATTGAGTTGTGTCAAGTATTGCATTACGCATGAACCAAGGCTTGGTAAACTTGCAAGTTAAGGTGGATGTATTCTTTGGGTTGTGCCTACTCCTATGATTAGTTAGAGCATTGCGTAGATCACATGCTATTGTTTTGTTATTGAATTATGCTGCACGTATATGCCGTCCTGGGCAAATCAATACCTAGCCTGGCTTAGGGATTGACTCATTGAGATTTATTTCTCACCCCGTTGTTGTTAACCTTTTCGGAACTTAAGTGATTCGGACTCGTCCGGTTCGATTTGGGTTCCCGTTATACCAGTCATTTGATATTGAGTACCATCCAGTCCTAGAGACAGATCTGGTCTAGAAGCATCACGCGACGGCCATCCGGGTAGAGGAGGGGTTGGAACACTTAGTGCCTTACGGTTTTAAAGCCTGGCTCGTCGCCATGGTGATGCTCTCTACGGACCGATCCGTAGATTCGAGGGGCCGCCTACCATAACCCCTAAGATTGAAACTTGGGACCCAATGGACTTCGATACACCCGACGAGGAGGTAGTGGATCTTGAGTACGACCCGATTTTCGATGACTCGAACTACGTGCCTATGCCAGAGTATTTTTTATCGGTTGCTTGTACTAGTAGAGACCTTTTTGACAAATGCGTAGACGAGGGTGATGTAATCCCTCTTTTGTAATAGATATGACTTAACCTTGCCCCAACCCACCTATCCTTTTACTAGTCTTAGGGAGCTGCCCGAAGTATGGGGTTATATATGTTTTGCTCTGTAGGGTTAAAGATTATTTGCTAATAGAAATGAAATCGTCTTTTGATGAATTATTGTTATTGTTGGTTGTCCCGCTTTTCTATCCTCATTCTGATTTGTGGTCTAGGAGTTGTACGTTCCGCATGCACTTATTAAAAAGATAAAATGCATCGATCGATGATATACCTGGGACGTTGTCCTTTAGGACCTATGGTGTTTTGGTAGGGTTGTGGCGTATCCAAGAATTGGGGCGTAACATCTCCATCCAAGGTTGTGTTAGAGCAAGATCATCCCAATCTGTCTTGTCATCGTTTGGAATGATAAGGAGCATTGGGATTTAGGATAATTAGTAGAATTGAAAACCCCGTGCATGTGGTTGTTACCTCGGCTTTAGGCTATAGGTTATATTCTCATCGCATGTTGCTTTGGGGTGAGGAGAGCTCCGTATGTTACCTTCAAAATGAGTAACCGTAGTGGATGGGTGCCTCGTGGTAGGGCAGCTCGTGATGAGCCAAGAGTGGATGGGATCTTATAGGTCTTGGAAGCCTTAGAAGATTTGGTTGGACAGACGGTGAGGAACCAGGCTCTTTGTTGCCGCTCCTGCTCCGTGAGAAGACCCGTTACCTGGAAATGGGAACGGAGGACGTCAGGCACACAAGTTGGTAGAGCAGTTTCGTAAGTTAAAGCCGCTTAAATTTTTAGGAGTTCGAGATCCCGAGGCTGCTACCTTGTGGGTTAAGGATCCGGAGAAGGCTTTTGCCCTACCGAGGTGTTTGAAGGAAGACAAGGTCATGCTAGCCGTATACTAACTACAAGGGAAAGCCAATACTTAATGGCAATCCTCTTGAGGTAGGATCTTTCCTGAGGGAACGGTCCTGGTATGGGATACCTTCATGAAAGCCTTCAATAGCAAGTACTTCTCGGACTGCGCAAGGGAACATAAGCTAATAGAGTTCTTACGTTTGCGTCGAATCGGATGTTGATGGACCAATACGAGAACAAGTTCTACGAGTTGTCAAGGTATGCACCTATATATTAAAAGACCTTATGGGACATGGCAAAAAGGTTCAAAAATGGGCTAAAACCAGAGTTGAAGGATCAGCTGGTGTCATTGAGCCTAAAGAACTATAACGAGCTGTATAAAAAGCCCAACTGATAGAAAGGAACATGATTGAAAGGACTGTCGCATTTGGATCACGATTTGCACCCTCGGGTAGGAATGACAGTTGGTTTGGGAAGCGGCCGATATCGGGAGGGAAGTACCCTACTCCGCCTAACTAGAGAGGAGCCGTTAGTAAGCCCAGTACTCAACCAAGAAGAAGTGTGTCATTTGTATCGTTAGAGGCATGGGTCGCTTCGTACCCGTTTCATGGAGGAGCCTTTTTTGTGTGGCCATCACAGCCACCAAGTGAGGGACTATCCGTAGAGGCGAGGTATTGAGGCGGGCGCCACCGCCACAAGGTGGTCGGCCGAGAGGAGTTACGCCCCAAAATAACCGTAATCGGCCCCCGGTACAAGAAAGGGTGTTTCTTTGTCACCCTTGAAGAGGCGAAGGATTCATCGATCGTTGCGGTATGTTCATCTTGCACGATCATGCTACTTATGCTTTGTTTGATCCTAGAGCTACGCACTCTTTTATTGCTTGAGCAATTTGTTGAAGTAGTTAGTTTGAGTCTAGAATCATTGGGAATTGTTTTTTAGGATTTCTACGCCTTTAAAGGATAGTGTAGTTGCTACGATAGATTATTTTGATTGTAAGTTGGTGATAGGTGATCATGAGGATAGAATAGATCTAATTGTACGAGAGATGTTTTATTTTGATCGATTATTGGTATGAATTGGCTTACGAAGCAAAGGGCCACAATGGACTATTATAGTAAGGCGATCTAGTTTAACCCGTTGGAGGAAGCTAGCTTTGAATTTGTTGGAGATCAAGGAGGAACCTCGACTGTTTGTTTCATGCGGGAAGCGACTTGTCTTGGAGAGTGGTTGTCAATGTTATTTGGCAACTATAGTTAACACGTCGTTGAGGAACCAAGAATGGAAGACATTGCTTGTAGTATATGAGTTTCCCAATGCCTTTCCTTAGGAGTTGCCGGGTTGTCGCCGGAACAGGAAATAGAGTTTGTGGTTGAGCTAGCCCTAGGGATGGAGCTGATCTCTAAAGCACCGTGTAGGATGGCGTTCTCGGAATTTAAGGAGCTTAAAGTGCAAATGTAGGAGTTACTAGATAAGGGATTTATCCGCCCGGTGCATCGCCATGGGGAGCGCCTATGTTGTTTATGAGGAAGAAGGACGGATCGTTGCAATTGTGCATCAATTATAGGCAGTTTAACCAAGTGACAATCAAGAACAAGTACCCGTTGTCGAGAATAGACGATTTGTTTGACCGGTTGCAAAGAGCTTCGGTATTTTCCAAGGTCGATCGATGGATGGGATATCACCATTTAAGGATTAAGAAGGAGGATATAGCGAAAATGGCATTTAGGATGTGCTATAGACATTATGAGTTTCTTGTGATGCTATTTGGTCTAACAAATACTCCTGCTTGCTCTTATGGATCTAATGAGCTAGGTGTTCAAGGAGCACTTAGATCGCTTTGTTATCGTATTCATAGACAATATTCTGGTGTATTCGAGGAGTCTAGAGGTTCATGAGCAACATTGAAAGACTATTTTGGCAATCCTTAGGGAGCATAAGTTGTATGCAAAGTTCAATAACTACGAGTTTTGGTTAACTCGTGTGGCGTTCTTAAGCCATACGATTTCCGGTGAAGGGATTATTGTAGACTCGTTTAAGATTAAAGCGGTCATGGGTTGGCCCATGTCGACGACGATAATAGAAGTTCGAGTTTCTTGGGCCTAGCAAGCTATTATAAGCTATTATAAACGTTTTTTGGAAAGGTTTTCTACTATAGGTTCGCCTTTGACGCGATTGTTAAAGAAGGACGTGAAGTTTGAATGAATAGACAAGTGTGAGCATAGTTTCCAAGAGCTTAAGAACAAGCTAACTACGGTTCCTATTTTGACAATACCATTGGTCCTCGAGGTTTAGTGATCTATAGTGATGCTTCCTGAGAGGTTTATAGGCTATGTTACGATACAACATGGAAAAATAGTGACTTACGCGTCTTGTCGGTTGAGGCCTCATGAGTTGAATTACCCGATGCATCATCCGGAGTTAGCCACAAGTAGCTTTTACCCTTAAGATCTAGAGACACTATCTGGTTGGTGAAAGGTTTCAAGTGTATACCGATCACCTGAGTTTGAAGTATCTGTTCTCTCATAAGGGAGTTAAACATGAAGCAGCGTCGTTGGATGAAGTTGCTTAAGGACTGTGATTGTGAGATCCTATACTATCAAGGTAAGGCTAACAAGGTTGCAGAAGCTCCAAGTCGAGAATTAATGATTGCTCAATTACTACTCTAAGAATGGCATCTTTTGGAACAAGTGAGAGATTCGGATTTTAAGTTAGAGGTAAGCTATTTGTCGAGTCTTGTAGTTGCTTTGAGAATGGCTTAAGTACACTATAATGCCAAAACTTGTGTACGGCACTCACTTTAGTGTCAAAACTTTAAAAAAGATCACTAAAGTGCCAAATTTTTCAAAAAATGATCACTTCGGTGCGGAACTTTCAAAACGATCACTTAAGTGCCAACTGTTTTTAAAAATGATCATTTAAGTGCTAACTTAAGTGCCAAATATTTTAAAAAAAACGATAATTTCAGTGTCAACTCCACCGAGCCACGTCGGCTCAAATATTAATAAAAAATAGCACGTGTCGGATTTTTCGGCAAGCCACATCAGCTCAAATTGGAGTTGACCTTTGAAGTGATCGTTTTTAAAAGAAGTTGACACTTAAGTGATTATTTTTTAAGAAAGTTGGGACTTAAATGATCATTTTAAAAGTTTTGGCACTAAAGTGAGTGCCGTACATAAGTTTTAGCACTTCTAGTATTCTTTAGCCCTTTGAGAATAGAGCTAGAAATGCAGGTTAAGGTTAAGGTTTAGCAATTGACGGACCTCGCCATTCAAAAGACCCCTCAAGAGGTTTCAGCTAAGAGAAAGATTAACTTTCAAGTAGCCGAGAATGGAATACCGAGGTTTCGATGACATTTGTGTGTACACGCCGACGAAGGTCTAAGGAAAGAGATTTTGTCGAAGCGCATCGTAGCAGCTACGGTATTCATCCACGCAGCACGAAGTTGTAGCAAAATTTGAAGCAATACTACTGGTGGAGTGGTATAAACATGGACATAGCCAAGTACATGGCGAAGTGTTTGATGTGCTAGCAAGTCAAGGTGCAGCACCGTAAGCCCGGGAGGTTTTCGTAGCCGTTGGAAATTTCGGAGTGGAAGTGGGAGCATATCACGATAAACTTTGTGATGGGTTTCCTAAGAAGTTAGAGAGTTTTTGGGTTTGTGGATAGATTGACGAAATCACCGCATTTTATTGTAGTAAAGAAGGATTTTAACTTAGACAGATATGCGAGAACTATATGTGCAAAACATAGTGCAACTTCATGGAGTACCAATGACGATCAATTCGGATCGTGATCCCAAGTTCATTGCCACATTTTGGAAAAGTTTACAGATTACGTTGGGAATGAAGTTGCATTTCTAAAAGGACAATTCAAATACTTAAGGATATGCTAAGAGCCTGTGTTTTGGATTTCAAGGGCGATTGGGAGGAACATTTGCATCTAATTGAGTTTGCCTACAACAACGGCTACTAGTAAAGCATCGAATGGCACCTTTCGAAGTGTTGTAAGGCAGATCCTATAGAACGCTAGTGTGTTGGGACGAAGTGGGCAAAAGAAATATCAACGGCCCCGTGCTATTACAATAGTAATTAGAAGCCATCAAGGTTATCATAAAAAGGCTTAAAACAGCTCGGACTCGCAAGTAAAGTTACTTTGACAGGAGGTGCGGGCCTTTGGAGTTTTAGGTGGGAGATCATGTGTTTTTGAAAGTATCGCTTATCGGAGGGACATCTCGTTTTGGCAAGACAGGGGAAGTTAAGTCCGAGGTATCTATGACCATTTGAGATTTTGGAATGGATTGAAAATTTGGCGTATTGTCTTGCATTGCTGTTGAAACTTGCTTAGGTGCATAACGTTTCTCACGTATCGATGTTGAGCAAGTATGAGCCTCGATCCCGCCCACGTATTGAGTTTTGAAGAAGTCGAGCTGGATGAGCGAACATCATACGTGAAGCGCGATCATGGTGTGTGAATTTCTCGACGTCTTTCCTCAAGAAGTGTCGGGACTACCACCTGAAAGAGAAGTAGAATTCTCGATTGAATTAACCCCGGGAACGGAACCAATTTCGAAGGCACCTTATAGGATGTCCTTGTTGGAGTTAAAGGAATTGAAGGTTCGAGATGTAAGAGTTGCTAGACAAATGATTTATTCGTCCAAGTGCATCGCCCTAGAGAGCGCCAACGTTGTTCGTGAAGAAAAAGGACAAGTCATTGCGTTTATACATTGACTATAGACAGCTGAACCAAGTTACTATCAAGAACAAGTATCCGTTGTCAAGGATAGACGACTTATTCAATCAGCTGCAAACTGCATCGGTATTCTCCAAGATTGACCTAAGAACAAGTTATCATCAACCGAGAATCAAGAAGGAGGATATACCAAAACGGCCTTTAGAACACAATATGGTCACTATGAGTTCACAATCATGCCTTTTGGATTGACTAATGCCCCACTGCATTTATAGATTTGATGCATCGAGTGTTCAAGAAGTACTTGGACCAGTTCGTCATTGTTTTCATTGATGATATTTTGAATTACTTGAGGAGTAATAAGGAACACAAAATGCATCTAAGGATTGTCCTAAGTACTTTGAGAGAACACTCGCTTTACGCTAAGTTTAGTAAGTGTGAATTTTGGTTAAATAAAGTAGCCTTTCTTGGTCATGTCCTGTCTAGAGATGGAATTTCTGTGGATCCTACGAAGATAGAAGCAATGATGAATTGGCCAAGACCGACATTAGTTATCGAGGTTTGAAGTTTTCTGGGAATGATAGGTTACTATAGGAGGTTCGTGGAGAAATTCTCTGCTATAGGTACTCCTTTGATCGGGCTGATAAAGGAGGACAAACGGTTTAAATGGACTGATAAGTGCGAAAAGAGTTTTCGGGAGCTTAAGCATAGGCCGACAACCGCGCCGTTGTTGACCGTACCTTCTAGACCTGGAGGATTTGAAATCTACAATCATGCGTAGCTAAAGGGATTAGGATGCGTTCTAATGTAGCATGGAAGAGTTGTTGCTTACGCATCGCGACAGTAAGGCCTCATGAGATGAATTACCCGACACACAACTTGGAGTTGGCTGCGATGATCTTGGCATTGAAGATTTGGAGGCATTATCGTGTGGAGAGAAGTTTTAGATTTATACGGACCATCGAGTGCGAAGTATCCGTTTTCCCGAAGGAGTTGAATATGAGGCAACGACGATGGATTGAGTTACTCAAGGATTATGATTATGATATTCGTATCACCCCGAGAAAGCAAATAAGGTAGCGGATGCGCTTAGTCGGAAACCAAGCATCACGCATTTCATAGTTAAAGAGTGGACCTTACTAGAAGGAACAAGTGATTCGGAGTTTAAGTTTGAGGTTTGCCATCTCTCGAATTTGTTGATTACGTTGAGGATTGAACCTTAGATCCGGGAAGGGATTAAAGCCTTGTAATCTACGTACCTTAAAGATCCTCGAAATGGACCTAAAGATCCTCGAAAACCCGACTTTCATGTATCCGAGGATGGGATCTTGAAGTTTAGAGGACGATTGTGCATACCCAACGATGAAGGGCTTAGAGAAAAGATCTTATCGAAGCTCATAGGAGTAACTACGGTATTCATCCGGGTAGCACGAAAATGTACCAGAACCTATGTCGGCACTATCGGTGGAATGGAATGAAGGTGGATGTGGCTAGGCATATGGCAAAGTGTCTAATGTGTCAGCAGGTGAAAGCGCAATATTGTAAACCCAGTGGTATGTTACAACCTTTGGAAAATCCCAAATGAAAATGGGAACATCTCACCATGGATTTTGTTATGGGTTTACCGAGAAGTCGAGAGGTCGGGATTCGATCCGGGTAATCGTGGATAGACCGACTAAGTTTACTCATTTTCTACCTATGCGAAAGGACTTCGCAATGGATAAGTATGTTGAATTGTATATGCGATATATAGTTCGTCTTCATAGAGTGCTAGTGACGATTACATCGGATAGGGATCTAAAGTTTACGGCGACCTTTGGAAAAGTCTTCAGGAAGCTATGGGAACAAAGTTACAGTATAGTACAGCTTATCATCCTCGGACAGATGGATAGTCCGAGGAGACGATTCATACACTCGAGGACATGTTACGAGCTTGCATGATAGACTTCAACGGAGGATGGGAAGAATAGTTGCTGCCCAAAGTGAAACCGTAGACTTGTAGAGCTGTTCTTGGAGTTTTCTTGAGTTGGTTCAAGGTAAGAAACCCCCTAAACCATGTTTAGTATATTAGACAACTTGTGGATGAAGTTGAGAGTAATTTTTAGTGGATTTTCATGGTTGATTCCACGTGTATTTCAAGGGAACCGAACCTGTTTTCACCGACCAGACCTGGACCGTGGTTTACGCCGCTTGTTTCGTGGATTTCCTTGGGTCAATACTTGTTAAGTTACTCTTAAAATTAGCCTAGGACTTTAGGCTACTAAAGGATGAATTAGAGTGGGATTCGTGGGTCTTAAGAGCTGTTCTTGCATGAAAAACACTATCAAATCCGAGAATCCCGTAATCCGTTTTTCAGCGCGCGCCAAAAGTAAAATGGCTCGTTCGAGGTCGTCCGGAGTCCAAATTGAGCCCCATTTTCTCTCACACGACCATAAGATCATGAGGAACGAGAATATAAGCTTGGATTGCCCATATAAAAAATATAATTTTGTCAGTTTTGAGAAATTCGAACTGTTCATGTGGGGACCGGTTTTGCTTGGGGTATTCTTGAGCCAAAGATTGTGTGGCCTTGGCTAATTTGATTAATTGCTCTTGGTATTCTTAATCTAATGATGAGGGAATGACTTAATTGATGAGTTTGCGGCATAGTAGTCAATTCATGAGATGGCCTTGGTAATCATGCAATCTCAAGTTCGCTTGAGCAAGTTTTATGATTATGCTGTTTGAATGGTGTTTTTTAGATCACTAGTGATCTTGATCTCAAGTTGGCCAATTGAATAACGTATATGAGAATGCCCGTTACGATTCGAGAGCTGTTATTGCATGGGGTCTATGGAATCACATATTAACCTAATAAAGTTAAAGCATGATCCGAGAGCCATTTTTACGGGGGGGGGTCCTGGTAAACATATATGAGCACGGGCGTTATAACGAGGGCGTTTACCAAATGCAAGCATGACACGAGAGCCATTTTTACGGGGGGTCCAGGAAGATGAATTTGTTCGACCCGGGCGTTACGACGAGGGTCCTGCCTAATGCAATGTGATTATGATGCTATGTCGTGGACGCTACGGCGAGGGCGAGAATTGAGGTTATTGATGGAGCGTACCTCATGCAAGATAATTGTTAAATGCCCGAAGTATGAAGCCTAGTCCTAATTATGAGATTCGACTTGAATTAGATGAAATCGAAATGCTTGAATGTCATACCATTATTTGTTGTTTAATTATTATGTTATTGCATGTGTTTAAAATTGCATGTCTTAGGATACGTCTGGAGGTACCATTGGCCTAGTTTAGGTATAAGAATGACTTGCTTGAGATTTACTCTCACCCCGTTGTGGGATAACATTTTCGGGTCCCGAATGATGAAGTCTTGTGATTGCCATGAGTTTCACTTCCGAAGATGCCCTTTTGAAGTAGATGAACCCTTAACCTTACTTGATTGTATTTCTTTTTGTCATCTTACGAGTTGCTTTCTTATTTGGGATTTTAAACTCTTGTTTAGCTCGTAGGGTTAAGCTTTTTCTACCTTTGTTTTATTAAAGGAAGTTGTATTTTGGAAATGGTAAGTTGTAACTTTTGATGTATAATTGACGCTTTTAAGCAATGTAGGAAGTAAGTTTTTAAATCTCTCTCTTTCATCTTGAGTCATCTTGCTTTAAATGTTTGGAGTTTGTCGCTTCGGCTTGCGCACTTAATTTCGCGCTTAAGACGCACGCCATTGAATCCTGGGAATAATCGAAGTAAACGGTTGTGGCGGGATGTTATCGAGCCTGAAGGGTTCGGGGCGTGACACACTCTCTCTCTCTCTTGCTTGCTCTCTACAATTCGTACAAGTCGCCAAGGCTAATTCACGGCAACATTCGGCCTCGCTAGATTTGGACAAGGCTAAGCTCGCCTAGCTATGGCGTCGCAGCAATGACAATGGCGACTCCATGGCTAGGCAAGCTCCGTGGCTTGGCCTTGCCCAACGGCTGCGGCCCCGGGCTCACATAGTGGCGGCAACGGCTATGTTCTCCATTGATCTACAACTTCAGCTATGGATGAAGGGAGGAGAAAACCCAAAACAAAAAAGAAAAATAAAGAAAAGAGAAAAAAAAAAAAAATTGAGTTAAATATTAAAATATTATTAAAAATCGTCACGTCAACAATACGTCACCGGATGGACTGAATTGGTACAAATGAAAAAGGTTTAGAACTAAATTGGCACAAAAAAAAGGCTTATGACTGAATTGGTTCAAAATTAAAAGGTTTATGACTGAATTTGCACAAAATTAAAAGGTTTGGGATTGAATTGGAAAAATTAAAAGATTTAGGACTGAATTGGCAAAAATGCAATAGATTTTTGGACTCTTTTTGACAATTTTTCATACATTTACCGGACATTGACATAGACACAGAATGAACTCATTACGTTCATGAATGTACATCAACATATTCGCTTTCATCATCCAATTGGGATGTAAAGAATCACAAATACTTCAACATAACTATATTGCATAACAGACCCAAAATTTTGAAAAAAAAATCTTTGCTAATCCTTCTGGCAATGCTCTTATTTGGCGGGGGAATCCTCACCTTTGCTTCGTTGGCATGAAAAGAACTTAAAAGTTGCCTCTCCTGATATAAAAGTCACCATCGGGTACCTACCCACAGGTGAGATTATCCTCTGGCCAGTCAGGGACTTGGTTATCATGATGAGCTTGACCAACGAGAAGATGCTTACAAGTAATAACTTAAAAGCCATCGCAAGCGCCAATCTCAATTTGAACAGTTATTCAAGTGAGAGAAAAAAAAGAATCTGCATTGGAGCAATTAACAATTGGAATGAGGTCGACCACCCTTTTTTAAATCTTTTAATACTATTTAGTTATAAGAAAGGCAGACAAAATGATCGACTGTTCCATGGATTGCCGCTAAAAGCGCATTTAGAACCTACCTTTAGTGATTGAATCATGTAAGGATGAGGTGGATGTTGTCTTAATGCCTCCAGCTCCCATGAAAAATTGACCTTAGTATCAAAACTCATGATGTCTTAAGCTGAACAATGAAAAAATAATAATTAGGGGCCAATCTTTAGTTTGAATCTATTTCAAACATTATAAAGATTACATTTTCTAACTTCCGCGCTGTCGCAGCCCTTCATGGAACTTTTCACGTTGAATTTCACCAATGACAGCTTGTGGTGGTCGACTTGGACGAAGTTATCTCTTAAGAGGGGCATGTTCATTATAAGAAATATGCAAAAGGGTGTTAGATTTTAAAAAATAAAAACTAGCAAACTCTTGATAACATAAGGCGACAGATAAGATAAGTAAGGATTATATTAGCACACACCGGGAGCATGCTCTGAGAGAACTTCCCAATATTACCTAGTTCGAGCAAGTTAGACGGCCAAAATTACCAGAAATTGCAATTTTTAACCATGTATGACCTCCCTCAAATCTGTCAGGATAATTACTGACTCTGAAAAATCAAGTGGCGTGAGATCATGGAATTTGGTCGTAAGGTTTCGAATGCCGTGAAAATCACTACGATTAGAGTTTTCCCAAGGGAAAACGGCAACTTTTTATCTTAGTTGTCTGATTGGCTCATTTGACTAAAACCCGTGATTCGGACTTATTTTCGAAATTCAAACAAATGTTATGGTAAATTTGAGTCGCAAGCTTTCTATGTGAAGGAAAATCGAATCAATGATCAGCCGAGTTGGCAATAACTCATGCAACTTAACGCTCTATAACCAAAAGTCCTCCAATTAAAGTTGTTAATCTAAACCATTGCTCTCGACACAATTGCAACAATTATATCTCCAGACTTTGATCACACAATTAAAATGCCCAAATCAACTCTACAAACCCTAGACAGTGCTCTAATGCGAATTTGGCGCAGTTGAAATCAAATGTGAGGGGATAAATTTAACAAAGAGATCAATTAGGAATGAAAGAACACTAGAAATATACTTGGTTCGATCAACTATCGCTCAAGATTTACAGAATTACAATCAATCGCACATATGCTTTGCAAGCCCTACACAAATCCTTGGAAGCTTTCATGTTTCCCTGATCAAGTCTGTTTATAAATCCCTAAGTGAAAACCCTCTCTACTGTGATTGTGTTCTAACGGGAAATAGGCCAGAGCAAGACTTAAAAAACGTGTGTTTCCAAGTATGGTCCTCCAGCTTGACATGCAGCGCCAAACAACAATTCTAGGGAGTAGCCAAGCGCCCAACCATGTGTGGCTGGTTGCTGGCCAAGTTTGGTTGATGTTGACGCCTAAATTTGGCTATCATAATTAGTCCTTTATTGCATAGAAAATTAATATATCATTATCATAATTTGCATATGACGGGAAAACCTCCAAAGATTTTGATACTGAAAAAACCACTCCTTGTGGTCTGATAGAAACGAGTGTTGTTCTGCTCAAGTGCCATCTATATCAATGAATCTATCACTAGCGTCAAGTGAAAGAACTCAAAAGATTAGATGGACCTTAGGGTTGAACAAGCCAAGAGAACGGGAAGTGGAAGAACCGGTCCGTGGAAGTCTCATTCGTGCATATGCTCAGGAAGGCTGATGGAATATTGTTAGCCAAATTAATGGGCAGAATCGTGAAGAGTTTGATAGAAGCTACCGCTCATATGAAGCCGAGAAGATTATTATTAGACACGTTGGATAATAAACGAAGACCTGGATATTCCTTGTATGGTTATTACTTATTTAAAGGAATTTGACAACCAATGACAAGTTTGGAATTGCAAATTCATTCACTACGAGGAGAATCCAATAAATCATCCACTAAACCGTTAAAGAATGATTTTTCCTTAATTCAGTCTCTATTCTTGGAAGCAACAGATTGTCGGAAGACCTAATTGTATGCGCGAACGGATCTCTAGTGATTTCATTATTATCTACAATGGCTAAATCGATTATATTGAAAATTTCATGGCTAGTTACATTGGTGCAGGAGTTTGTGATGGCCAAGCAAACTCGATACCTCCATACTTTGTTGGAACAAATTACAACTACTGGAAATGCAAGGTAAAGACATTTATGAAATCAACGGATTCAGGAATATGGGAAGTTGTTGAAAATGGTGTATGTCCTATTCCAGCAGTTTCATTAATAATCTCATAATCTTCCTCTGACATTGGGGAAAACGTAAGAGAAACAAAGGCAGTTCAAGACACGAACTCCGCCCAGAATTTAGCAAGCTTATGATGCAAAAGCTCTATATGTTGAGAAAACTTTCTAAATAGATTTTGAAGTTGATAAAACAATCCTTAGTATCTAAATTTAATAAATGCATCTGAGCATTCTTATGCAGGTGATTCTTGAGAAAAGAAGTAATAGCAATGTTGTTTATGTTTTTGAACTTTATGAGTCGAATTATGCAATTATTGTCTAAATGTGACATCCTGAATTCGACCCACTTTCGAAGCTTTGAATGAATGAAATATCTCATTGATGTATTTCAGTCTAATCTCAATCGGAGTTGTTCCCTCTCGAGCGGACTAACTAAATGGGAATGGCTAGCTAGAAAAATCAAATACGTGGACCTAAGAACTTGATCCTGGATTGACTCTTTGGCCATGAAAATTTTCGAGAGAATATTCTGGACTAATATAGGCCGACCCTAGAATGATTAAGGAACAATTTGGATAATACCCTACGCTTGGATCACGGGTGATTCCGTTTGATCTCGTATGGATTCCGAACGTCCCTAAATTATTTTCTAAGGATCGTGCCCATCGGGACTAATGATTGACCCTCGCAATTGAATGACAACCAAAGTCGCCATAGCTCAAGAAATTCTTAAACATGATATTAATCACGGGTCGATACGCGTAACTCTTAAAAACCGCGCGTTAGTTTGAGATACGCTGAGATTTCAATTGATCGAGAATGATCGCGTATTGGACTACGAAATTTGACGTCGGACCTTCGGGGTTCCAATAATTAAATTTTGGACGTTTCCTCATCCGGAGTATAATTCATTCGCGGTTCGCCCCAAGAGGTTCAGGAAAAATAAAATTTGGATTGGAAATGGGAAAAGACCCATTTGCCCTTGAAGAATACCCAATTTTTCACTTGGACCGAAGGGTATTTTGGTCAAATCATCCCTTGGCCGAAAATTGACTTTGAAGATCCCAAAATTATCCAACATTTTATTAATTAATGTTTTTGGCATTCTTCTTCTTTATTTTCAAGAGCACTCTCTCTCTACCTCACTTTCTCTCTCTTGCTCATCACCTCTTGGCCGAATTCTCTCTCTCTCGCCACCTCCATTGCCGAAAATTCTTCAAGCCGCCGCCGGTGTCGCCTTGAACCGCCGTAGCTCTATCCTTTACCATGAACCGCCAAGAGGAGTTGCCGGAGCCACCGGTTTGGGGTCAAAACTTCTTCCTTTTTCTCGCCGGAAAACTTGTTAAAATAGTGGTAAGTTGGTTCCTAACCTTAGATTAGGTATCTAGGGTGCTAATAGACTTGAGATTGAGTAGATTTGGGTGAAAATTTGGTTGTTTTGGCCCATTTTTATGCCTTGGCCGAGAATGAAGGGGGAGGAGAGAGAAGAAAATTGAGTTCTTGCATGAATAGTGAAAATGCATGAGTAGAAATGGAGGGCTAAGATTTAATCTTGCTTAGGAAGATTTATCGGATGGTTGCGATTAAATCCTGCTTTATGTAAATTGATCATGTGGTAGGAATTAAATGCCGATAAGATATTTTAATCGTACGGCCTCGATTAAATGCTACGTTGGTGTATTTTAGTGGTACGGTGCGTAATAATCATACATTAGCGTAATTCGATCGTACGGTAAATATTAGTTGCCATGTTAGAATATTAATATCGGATGGCATAGAATAATTTTTGTGGTAGCATAATTTAATCGTGTGGCCCGATTGGTTGACGGCTTGAGTACGATTTAATCGGGAGGTCCCGATTTATCAGATAATTAACGTGAGCGAATCACGTGGTCCCGATCGAATTTTTATTCGAAATAATTTAATCGAGTGGTCTCGATTGGGCAATTGAGGAAAATTGGAAAGGATCGAGTGGACCCGATCTTTTATTGGAGAAAATTGGGAAGATCGTGTGCTCTCGATTGGCTAATTAGGAAGATTAGCGGGATCATGAGATGAGGATTGATCGATCGGAAGGATATATGTGATCCTGTGGTATCGGATGGGCGATCGAGGAATTATTGGGATTAGATGGTCTCAACATGGAATTATTGAGAGGAAGTGTGGAATTTTAGTCTGAGGCGTTATGACGCGGGCTCGTTATTATTTTACCCTCGGGCGTTAAACGCGGTGTTGTGCTTATTATTTTATCCCGAGGCGTTAAACGCGGGATATTAACCCGAGGCGTTATTACGCGGGTTACAGTTCCGAGGCGTTATTACGCGGGTCCGTCCGGTTATAATATAGCCTAATGCATTAAATGCGAGCTCGGACCAATGTGGAATTTTATATTATAGCCGATGCGTTAAACGCTGGCTCGGATCAAAGTGGAATATTTATAATGGTTCGAGGTGTTATTACGTGGGTCTGTCCAGCTATAATATAGCCGATGCGTTAAACGCGGGCCCTAGACCAACGTGAAATTTTATACGATAGCTTGAGGCGTGGAACGCGGGCTTTGGAGCAACGTGGAATATTTTTATTCCAGTCCTAAGATGTGAAATACCGATATGGGGGTAACATGGAATATTTGTGAAAGTGTGGCAATTTTTGGAGAAAGAATAGAATATTCGGGAATTTATTTGTGGAATTTTTTATAATCGGATGATTTGTTGGAAATTGCTCGCCTAGGACGTGTCTGGAGGCACTAGAGCCCTAACCTAGGGTTAGGCGCTTTCTTGCGAGATTTTATCTCACCCCGTCCCGAGCTCTCATTTTTCGGACACTCCGCCTCAACAATGAATGATCCGCCCAGAGATTCGGTATTCCCGAGGTCATGGTACCGGGAGAAGATGGGGAGGTTGTAGAGCCATCGAATGCGGAAGCCACCGAGCTTGACGAGGATGAGTTGGAGGCGAAATATGATATAATACCATATAGAGAGGGACGAGGCCTAGGGTAGTTGGCCTCTTGAGCTTTTGTAGAGTATTTTCTTTTGGAAGCATGGCGGGCTTCGACCACGTAATCTTTTGTTATAGGTGGTCACAAGCTATAGCTTTGAAGTCCTAGGTTTGAAAGTTGTAACAATTGTTTATATATGTACATAAGTTTGTTTTACCGTCTCAAGTTATCGTGATGTTAATTGGTTTCTGTACGAGGGAATTGTTTCGCTTCCGCAAGTGTTGTATTTGTTGGACTTTGAATCCTGGAGAACTGCATGATCGTGGCGGTGGGATGTCGACGGCTCGTAGGGTTCGGGTCGTAACACTAAAGTAATAACTTTTTGGATGTTACCACATGGATATATTCATCGATCAAGTACTCGATACGTTGAGGAACTATAACACGACTATTCTCAAAGTATTTGATATCCTCATACCCTATTTTGAATGCTAGACTCATATTCGGATTCGGACGACTACCGAGTATCAAACTCGAGATTGAGCAGCAAATTATTTACATCATAATGGCTAGTAATTTGGCTTGGATTTCAAATTTGGAAAATATTAATCTTGAAGATTGTCTCTGTCTTGCCATGCATCCATCGGGCATACCAACATCCCTTCTCGGTCGTTAAGTTGTGACATCTCGGGATGCGTTACCGACCCATTCATTTTATCTTTTATTAAACGCATGCGGAACGTGCTACTTTCCCGGACAATAAATATACAATAGTGATAGAATATCAGGACATCACATCAACATCAGCAAAATATCACTTTTATTTATTTATATTGTTAACATTGGGAAGTATATATATACACACACGATAGTCGAGGGCACGTCCGTCTTCCTTGGGGAGTCTTCCGACTCATTAAGGTATTTATCCTTTCAATCAATTATAGTCGATCGAGGGGACGCCCATTTTCATACGGGGTTTTCCGACCTATTCGAGTATTTCTCGAATTATAGCAACTCTCATTCCATATATGCAATAAATAAATTACACATGATTACAAACACATGATTCAACTCCCAAACTCGGGTATACTTTTATATCCATGAGGATTCCCGATCAATATAATAAATTATATAAGCCAATTTATTTGACTATTCCCAATATCGAAGTCATGATTTAATATCAAATATTACACAAGAATACATTTACCAATATAATACTTGATTGCCGAAAATTAACTTAATTAATTAGAGAATATTAATTATCAAAATAATTCGATAGCTTATCATAAAAATATCAATAGCTTATCATAAAAATATCGATAGCTTATCATATAAATACGATAGCTTATCGAAAATAGTGATAGCTTAACATAAAAAATAGCAAGAGCTTATTGCCCAAATCTCGATAGCTTGTCGCCAAAACCTCAATAGCTTATCGTCCAAACTTTGATAGCTTATCGTAAAAAACTTGATAACTTATTACCAAAATCTCGATAGCTTATAATCCAAACCTCGATAGTTTATCGTCAAAATCTTGATAGCTTATTGCTAAACTCTCCATAACTTAACGTCCAAGGTTAACTAACCCAACCATGGTTAATAAAAGTAACAATGGTTAACATAAAGTAACTACGATTAACAAAAAATAACTACGGTTACTTTAACTAACTCTGGGTTGACTAACTCGACCGTAGTCAACTAACCGAACCGCGGTCAATTAACTTAGCCCAACCATCATTAACTAAACTAACTCACAATTAACATAAACTAATCTATCTCTAAACGTAATTAACGTCCTAATCAGAGATTAGGGGTTAACTCACAAACTAATGACCGGCGGCGACCACTTGTGCACGACAATAGAGGCACCCGGCGGTGATAACTCACTACGATTATGGCGCGGCGGCAAAGACGACCTCGGGTGGTGCGGCTCGCGGCTCGGATTGGCATGACACTCGCGGATCGGCCACTCCGGGAGCGGACGGGGGTCACGCAAACGGGCACGAGGCTTGTGGGGCTCTCGGGTCGACGGCGCACAGGGTCGGCGGCTCGCGGTGGTGATTGACGGAGCTCAAGGGCGGGCGGTGGCTATGGAGGAAAATGGGAGGAGATGATGATGGTCGTCGTGGTGGACGAGCAAAAAAGGAGGGGGAAAGGGAAATAAGGGGGTCGGCCATGAGGGGCCGACACAATCCTCGGATCTCTAGGAATCAACCTCCAGGCAATCCGTGACACAATCTAGACCTCTATAGGATACATTCCTTGTAGGCACATACAAACAACACATCCTTCACATAGATATGATCTTCTCCATCAACAACCTTGGAGGTATCACAACAAACTTTCACCAACTTCCCACTAGGTAGTCCAGGTATTTCCACGCCCTTATCCATGGTACTTCAATCCACTAATTGTTTTGTCATTCATCACTCCGATCTTAGAGATGTAATGCTATGCATTTTCGAAAAGAAAAAATATATTTTTCACTTTGAAAATTAATTTTTATGCAATGTATCTTTTCATAAAGGTCGAGACTTAGCATAATACCTAGACCCACTTTTCAAAGCATAACTTGGTTCATTCCTACCCCCATTGACATTTTATAAGCCTGCCGTAAGCCCACTCCTTGTTCGGGCCATTACGTCCCCGACGTCATTTCCCGCCCTCATCAAACCCGGGTTGTCACGAGTCCACCAGCCTTGGCTTGGTTCGTCCCCAAATCAAGCACCTACTAAGAAGGTTCGGTTCGACATGTCCTATACCACATCTCATTGTGGTTTGTAGGCATCCCGTATAGCTTGTCCCATACCAAGCGACGGTTTATCAAGGTACTACTTGATCCTTAATCTCGGATTTCAGTCCATTTTGAAATGTCCCCTGCCCCATTCACGGAGTCCTCAACTGTCCTTAGCGCATACTTCGACAGTTCGACGAAAAGTAGCTTGGTTCCTCGCTTGCTGCCCTACTATATATCCTAAGGCTTCCAACACCCACAGAATCCCGTTCACTCTAGGATCCTCTTGAGTGGCTCTTCCCCTAGGCACTTTCTAACTATGGTTACTCAATTTGC
This sequence comes from Rhodamnia rubescens, assembly GCA_021437795.1. Taxonomy (NCBI): domain Eukaryota; kingdom Viridiplantae; phylum Streptophyta; class Magnoliopsida; order Myrtales; family Myrtaceae; genus Rhodamnia; species Rhodamnia rubescens. Next base: position 182,036 of record JAILYA010000025.1, read on the forward strand.
AAGAACCTTACGGAACCCCTTTCGACCATAGTTGATACACCAAGAGAACTAAAGAATAGTAATTCAAAGGTCACTCAACAATCACAAGCACAAGGTTTGATACCGCTAACTATCACAATTCCCAGCATACCTTATCACTCCAAGCCATGACCAAATGGTTTAAGCCGACCTTGCTCGATACCACGTAACGGGGAAGTCATGCCCCGCAGCCATCGGGCACATCAACATCCCTCTTGGTCGTTAAGTTGTAACGTCCCGGGATACATCACCGATCCATTCATTTTATATTTTATTACGCGCATGCGGAACGTGCTACTTCACCAAACAATAAATATACAACGGAGATAGAATAACAAAACACCACATTAACATTAGCAAAAGATTACTTTTATTTATTTATATCATTAACCTTGGGAAGTATATATACAAACACAAGTCCTACCACGGGGCTACTTCCTACAACCACACAAAAGATACCAGTTTAGAGTCAAGGTTAACACTACTCCAAAAAGAGACCATTGTTCACGCCCTTTACTCAAATCCAAGCATAACGCTACTTCATAGCTAAAGGCCTGAAAAATGGCTAATAACAATGGGTGAGATATAAAATCTCCGTGAATTAACACCTAAGTCTCGAGCAGAGCGCTGATTGGATCGGGGTGGCCTAAACACACGGGACAACTGTCAATACAGTACTAATAGCTTGCAACCATCGCATTAACATATAAATCAAGGCACACAATCGGAACACTAATCAAAACCTTCATGCACAATGCATCCCAATATAAACGAGTATGTCAACACACAATCATAGGCAACCTTACTTTGCATTGGTACACGCCTTGCACATTACAACCACTTGTATATGCAATACAATGCAATAAATGTATGACACAATTAAAGCATATGTCGACTTTCTTGTGCATAGTGAACTCAAGCATTCTCTCATTATTACGGCCATTCATGGCATGCTCGGTCTCACAAAGGGGTCATTCGGCTCTGCCGGCATTTATTCATTCGATTAATTATGGTCGATCGAGGGTATGTCCGTCTTCCTACGAGGGTCTTCGACTTATTCGGGTCTTTATCCTTTCGATCAATTATAGCGGATCGAGGGTACGTCTATCTTCGTATGGGGTCTTCCAACTTATTTGGGTATTTCTCAAATTATCGCAACACTCATTCCATACATGTAGTAAATAAATTGCACGTGATTACAAACACATGATTCAACTACGAAATTCGGTATACTTTTATATCCATGAGGATTTTCGATCAATATAATAAATTATATACGCCAATTTATTTGGCTATTCCCAATATCGACATCACTATTTAATATCAAATGTTACACAAGAATATCGTTTATCAAAATAATTCGATAGTTTATCATGAAAATATCGATAGCTTATCATAAAATAGCTATACTTATCATAAAAATAGCGATAGCTTTTCATATAAATACCGATAGCTTATCATAAAATAGCGACGCCCAAACTTCAATAGCTTAACGCTAAAATCTCGATAGCTTATCGTCCAAACCTCGATAGCTTATCATCAAAACTTTGATAAATTATTGCCAAAACCTTGATAGCTTATCGTCCAAACCTCGATAGCTTATCATCAAAACCTCGATAGCTTATTGCCAAAACCTCGATAGCTTATCGCCCATGGTTAACTAACCTAACCATAGTTAATACAAGTAACTACGGTTAACATAAAGTAACTACAATTAACGAAAAGTAGCTATAGTTAACTAAAAGTAACTACGGTTACTTTAACTAACTAGGTTGACGAGCCCGACCGTAGTCAATTAATTTAACCCAACCATTATTAACTAAACTAACTCACAGTTAACATAAACTAATCTATTTCTAAACGCAATTAATGACCTAATTAGAGATTAGGGGTTAACTCACAAATTAATGGCCGGCGACGATGAACGATTGGCGGCGAAGACTTGGGCACGACAAAGGCAGCATGTGGCGGTGACGACTTACGGCGATCACGGGCACGGCGAGTAACGACTACCTATGGTAGTGCGGCTCGGATTGGCATGGGGCTCGCGAATCGATAGCTCATGAGCACACGGGGTTACGCAAATGGTATGGGGCTTGTGAGTCTCTTGGGTCCACGGGCGTACGGGGTTGGCGGCTCGCGGCGGTGGCTATGGAGGAAAATGGGAGGAGATGATGGTGGTGGTAGTTGTGGTGGCCGAGCAAAAATGGAGGGGGAAAGGGAAATGAAGGGGTTGATCGTGAGGGGTAAGGAAAAAGGGAAGAAAGAGAGAGAGAAAAGAGAAGAGAGAAAGAAAAAAATTGAGGTGAGGTGATAGGTAACAAATGGGGTGAGCTCACGGTTATGTCAATATTATTGGATTTCATCTTATATGGATAATATCCAGGGGTACAATGGTAATTTGGCTCATCGAGGGTAAAATGTACTAAAACTAAGGGCATTATTGAAAATCTCACAACTCGGGGTTCATTCGGGGCTAGGCTGAAGCGCAAAGGGTCTTAAGTACTATGACGTGACGGCTCGACTACGCAACTTGACTTTCTCTCGACCGACGGTACTAGATTATCCAAATCCCTTTTCATATGAATTACAATTGCGTCCAGCCATTATCCTTTAAATCTCAAAAATCCCATCTTATTCACCAAACCAAAATTTGAGACTAAAATGCATCGAATTTATTTTCTTACATGCCTCAAAATTTTGGGATATCACGGTCACACAACGCAAATATTACTCCAAAGACTTCTTGATTGATTGGTAAACACAATAATTATTTCCAAATGAAAAATTATACTTATGAAAACATTGATTTGGTTGTATGGGCAACTGAATCTACAAAAGATTCTAATCTCATTTCTCAAAGGCAACTTAATATTCTTTTGGCAATTCTTTTCAACGGCTTGATTAGAGATTGGTCCTCTAAAAGCCGTCGAACAGATATATTAGATGTGGAGGAGTATAAAAGGAGATCGAGGTCTCAAGAGAAGAGAGAGTCCGAATTTGAAATTCCAAAGTCTCGAAGAGTTTTAACCCTATACACTTATCTTTCTTGAGCTATAAACTATAATTCCTTAACTAGGCTTTGTTAGAGTGATTAAGTCTCGAGATGGTGGCCAACATGATTATCATCACTTATTATAAGCTCCAATCGATTGAATGTGAACGGCTAGCTTATGACCCGCATGGGTCAACCCGCGGCCCTCTCTGGACTTAGAAGAAAATAAAAGAACATAAAAACCGAACAAGAAAGCTAAAAGATAAAATAAAAGCTAAAGAATTTATATATATATATATTTTAAAATTATTAAAATTGTCCACAATGTTTTAGTAATATATTTTTTAAAAAATTACAAGAAGCTTAGTTTTCCTACATTTGTTAAGGATGGTGCTATTTTCACTCTCATTTTGGCTAAGGCACCCTCTTTTCAATCAATAGACCAAAATACTCTTCTATCTTTTCAAGTTATTGTTTTTTTATCAACTTAATCAGCATAGCTACCTTTATTTCTATTTTTGTTTTTAAATATCAAATTCATAATATAAATGTCAAATTACACCTAATAAAATATTATTCTATAATGCATCATGTTATCACTTTTCCTAGAGAAGTTATTTATTCTTAATTTATGATCTCATGCTTTTAATTAGAAAAGCTAATAAAATGGTAGAAATTTCTAGTTACAACGGCTTATGAACACATAACTAACTATCTATTTTTATGAAATAGTTTGAGGGAAACTTTATTACAAAGTTGAAATTTAAAATTCAATATAATCATCACTTATTTGTGCTTTTTTTCACATTTTAATAGGAATTACAATATAGGGTTAAAAATTTGTTTACACATTGTGCACTTTTAAACTCGTGTAAGTTGATCCATTTGCAATGAGATTGAATTTACAATCAATATTAATTCCTTTCTTTATATCAAGATTTTTTTTTTTTATATCAAGAGTTGAATAGCACGAAATTTCATATTTTTTCCTTTATGTGTTTTTCCTTTGTTAATACAAATTGAAGTATAAATATGTCGACATTTTATTATGCTTTTAACAAATTTATCTTTTCTATTTTGTGATCAATTTTACCTCTTCCTGTTTTTATCAAGATTGACTAAAAATAAAAGTAGATTTGTACATTAGCCTGATACAAAAGAAACATTTAATTGAAGAAAGAGAATGGTATTTTATTAAGTTAACTAGCAAAAAGAGTATCTTACCCAAAATGAGTGCGGAAATAGCAACGCCCATGATGAAATATAAAAATGTTTTAGTATTATGGGTCAAGTCAAGTGTAGGTTGAGTCGGTATGGGTCAACAAATTTAAATTGCATTAAATGTGTTATATGAATCAATTTGGGTGGGACTATGACCCAACCCAACTCACCCATTTGACAAGTCCACTTGTGCTTGGGTTGAGCCTTGGTCGACCACTCATGATCATGCCTAATTAATACCTTCCTAATATATAATTGCTTAATAAAGCCCTCGAATCAAGCCCTCTAAATTCTTTCCCAAGGTATAATTAAGCCCCTCTAATTAATAGACAAGTGTGAGCATAGTTTCCAAGAGCTTAAAACAAGCTAACTACGGCTCCTATTTTGACAATACCATTGGCCCTCGAGGTTTAGTGATCTATAGTGATGCTTCACCGAGAGGTTTAGGCTATGTTCGATACAACATGGAAAAATAATGATTTACGCATCTCGTCAATTGAGGCCTCATGAGTTGAATTACCCGACGCATGATCCGGAGTTAGCCACAAGTAGCTTTTACCCTTAAGATCCGGGAGACACTATCTTGTTGGTGAAAGGTTTCAAGTGTATACCGATCACGGGAGTTTGAAGTATCTCGTTCTCTCATAAGGGAGTTAAACATGAAGTAGCGTCATTGGATGAAGCCGCTTAAGGACTGTGATTGTGAGATCCTATAATTGGGTAAGGCTAACAAGGTTGCGAGATGCTTTAGGTCGAGAATCAATGATTGCTCAATTACGGCTCCAAGAATGGCATCTTTGGAACAAGTGAGAGATTCGGATTTTAAGTTAGAGGTAACCTATTTGTCAAGTCTTGTAGTTGCTTTGAGAATGGCTTAAGTACACTACAAGTGCCAAAACTTGTGTATGGCGCTCACTTTAGTGTCAAAACTTTCAAAAAGATTACTAAAGTGCCAAAATTTTCAAAAAATGATCACTTAAGTGCCGAACTTTGAAAACGATCACTTAAGTGCCAACCGTTTTTAAAAACGTTCATTTAAGTGCTAACTTAAGTGCCAACTTTTTAAAAAAAATTAATTTCAGTGTCAACTCCATCGAACCACGTCAACTCAAATATTAATAAAAAATAGCACATGTCGGATTTTGGCAAGCCACATCGACTCAAATTGGAGTTGACACTAAAGTGATCATTTTTAAAAGAAGTTGACACTTAAGTGATTGTTTTTTAAGAAAGTTGAGACTTAAATGATCATTTTAAAAGTTTTGGCACTAAAGTGAGCGTCGTACATAAGTTTTAGCACTTCTAGTGTTCTTTAGCCCTTTAAGAATAGAGCTAGAAATGCAGGTTAAGGTTAAGGCTTTGTAATTGACGGACCTGCCATTCAAAAGACCCCTCAAGAGGTTTCAGCTAAGAGAAGGGTCAACTTTCAAGTAGCCGAGAATGGAATAGCGAGGTTTCGATGACGTTTGTGTGTACCGCCGACGAAGATCTAAGAAAAGAGATTTTGTCGAAGCGCATCGTAGCAGCCTACCGCATTCATCCAGCAAGACGAAGTTGTAGCAAAATTTGAAGCAATACTACTGGTGGAGTGGTATAAACATGGACACAGCCAAGTACATGGCGAAGTGTTTGAGGTGCTAGCAAGTCAAGTTGTAAGACCGTAAGCTGGGAGGTTTTCTGCGGCCGTTGGAAATTTCGGAGTGGAAGTGGGAGCATATCACGATAAGCTTTGTGATGGGTTTGCTAAGAAGTCGGAGAGGTAAGGATTCGATTTGGGTTATGGTGGATAGATTGACGAAATCACCGCATTTTATTGAAATAAAGAAGGATTTTGACTTAGATAGATATGCGGAACTATATGTGTGAAACATAGTGCGACTTCATGGAGTACTAATGACGATCAATTCGGATCGTGATCCCAAGTTCACTCGCCACATTTTGGAAAAGTTTACTGATTACGTTGGGAATGAAGCTGCATTTCTAAAAGGACAATTCAAATACTCGAGGAAATGCTAAGAGCCTGTGTTTTGGATTTCAAGGGCAGTTGGGAGGAACAGCTACATCTGGTTGAGTTTGCCTACAACAACCGCTACTTGCAAAGCATCGGAATGGCACCTTTCGAAGTGTTGTAAGGCAGATTCTATAGAATGCCGAGTGTGTTGGGATGAAGTGGGCAAAAGAAATATCACTGGCCCCATGTTAGTACAATAGTAATTAGAAGCCATCAAGGTTATCATAAAAAGGCTTAAAACAGCTCGGACTCGCGAGTAAAGTTACTTTGACGGGAGGTGCGAGGCCTTTGGAGTTTTAGGTGGGAGATCATGTGTTTTTGAAAGTATCGCTTATGAGAGGGACATCTCGTTTTGACAAGACAGGGAAGTTAAGTCTAAGGTATCTATGATCGTTTGAGATTTTGGAATGGATTGAAAATCGGCGTATTGTCTTGCATTGCTGCTGAAACTTGCTTAGGTGCATAATGTTTCTCACGTGTCGATATTGAGCAAGTATGAGCCCGATCCCGCTCACGTATTGAGTTTTGAAGAAGTCGAGCTGGATGAGCGAACATCATACATGAAGCGCGATCATGGTGTGTGAATTTCTCGATGTCTTTCCTCAAGAAGTGTCGGGATCGCCACTTGAAAGAGAAGTGGAATTCTCGATTGAATTAACGCCTAGAACGGAACCGATTTCAAAGGCACCTTATAGGATGTACTTGTTGGAGTTAAAGGAATTGAAGGATCGGATGTAAGAGTTGCTAGACAAATGATTTATTCGTCCAAGTGCATTGCCCTAGAGAGCGCCAACGTTGTTCATGAAGAAAAAGGACGGGTCATTGCGTTTATACATTAACTATAGACAGCTGAACCAAGTTACTATCAAGAACAAGTATCCGTTGTTAAGGATAGACGACTTATTCAATCAGCCGCAACCGCATCGGTATGCTCCAAGATTGACCTAAGAACGAGTTATAATTAATCGAGAATCAAGAAGGAGGATATACCGAAAACGGCCTTTAGAACGTAATATGGGCACTATGAGTTCACGGTAATGCCATTTGGATTGACTAATGCCCCAGCTGCATTTATAGATTTGATGCATCGAGTGTTCAAGGAGTACTTGGACCGATTCGTCATTGTTTTCATTGACGATATTTTGATTTACTTGAGGAGTAATAAGGAACACGAAATGCATCTAAGGATTATCCTAAGGACTTTGAGAGATGTCGCGACCCTCCTCCCGCCTTTTCCGACGAGGGGAGATATCCGGGTTGACGAGCCGTGCTTTCGACCTAGTTGACGGTAGATCCCGGCACGCGGGTCCCTCCCAAAACCCATTTCTCGAATTGCGACGTGAAGAAGATATAGAAATGTCGAGATTGACCTCGGTATGGTCGGGTGACATGTGCATAGTGTACATGCATATGGAGTCGTCACCGATCAATTTTTTGAGGGTATGATCGGAACCCTACGGAACGGTCGGGAGAAACCGCTCAATTCTACGAAAACCGGAGAAGTGGGTCCGGGGACTTGATTACGTCGAGATTTACATCGACGCCCTCTCGGTTACGAGAGGTTGAGTGATTTTTTAATCTAAGAATTCATCTAGACGATATTCAAGGTGAGGTAGGTTCTGCGATCTAGAATTGTCATGCAGACGGGAATTTATATCCTACCAATCACAATCAGAAAATTAAATGCACAATCATGAATAATCACCATCAAATCAAGCAATCAAGCGAGCATGGCATATCTAGTATGGCCCTATCGGCCCATAGAAAGATCTATTCGAGTTCGGGATGGTTCGGGAAATTTTTTGGGCCAAGTGCCCAAAAGGTTAAAATGGTCATTTGGAAGGTTTGGGACCCAAAAATCACAAAATAGGGTCGGCCCAGTTGAATGTGGCCAATTTCCCATTTTTTGTGATTTTTCTGAATTTTTGGAATTTTTCTAATTTTGTTTTTTTTTATTTTCCGAAAATCAATAATTTTTCGGATCTATGTAAATCTACCCTTGGAACTTGAAATTTTTTCAATCCAAACTATAAGAGTCCCGAATCGATCTAGACATTGTTTTAGAAATTGTTTGGGAAAATCTGGGAATTTTTATGAATTTTATTGATTTTTTTGGATTTTTAGAAAAGTTTTATAAAATTTTTATTAATTTTTTGGACTGGGTCAACCCGATTAACCCGACCTTGACTCGACTCGGACCCGCTCTACCTAAAATGACGCCGTATTTATTTTCTAGATTTATTTTTTTATTTTTAAAACTATTTTCCTAATTTCGAAAAATCAAAAATTAAATGAACGGTTGCGATCAAACTCGGAATCAATCTCACCCGTTCACTCGCCCATGCCTACGTACGCCTCACCACACCGGATCACACCTAGCCTATACACAAAACGATGCCGCATCGCCACTAGATGAATGGCCGCGATTTAAACCTAGATCTAATCTGGACCGTTCGCTCGCCTAAACCCAAAATGACGACGCATCGAGCCCCTACCCCGAACGACGTCGCACACCGACTTATGTAAACGGCACCGTTTATATATATTTTTTTTATTTCTAGCTATTAAACGAAATTCTGGAAATAAAAAAGCTAATCTAACGGTCCACAATCAAACTATCGAATTATCGGGACCGTCGGATCTAATCCGACTAAGACTACTCGTGCCAACGGCCGAGCCGACTCGGATTCGAGCCGGCACCACTCACCACCTCGGACTCGACTCGTTGACCCGCCAGCTCGGCTTCATCTTCAACCTCTCGACGACTACCAAACGGACGACCGACATTTCTCCCGGCAAGATCTAACGGCGAGATCTCGACGGAATGACGCAAAACCACCTCCAATCTATTCGACTCAACGTGTAGATCAACATATCTCGGAATCGTGTAATTCTATCGGCTAAATCACGAGTTATGAACTACGCACGCATCGAAGTCGCGAGAACTCAATCGCGCGATTCGAGCACAACAGTCAATTCAATCACAGGGATTTACTCAAATGAAGTTTAGAAACCTTACCCGTAGGTCCGATCGACCTGATTTGGCCTAGGATTGCCTAGACGGGCTTCGACCGTGACCGGTAATAGAGGTTGAAGTTCACGGACTCGATTGGAGGTTTTTATGCAAAATCGAAACAAAAAGAAGATGTGGATATGATCAGCAATGTTCAAGGATCAAAATGCACACAATAATTGCAGCAATCATGCCTATAACGGTGCGATACCATGAACGTGCAGAGTGAAGTTCGAGAGGTAGACTCATCAATTTTGGAGGTCGCAGTCGATTGAGCTGGTGCGATCGCTTCCTGGAGTTGGTGCGAAGCTTTTGGACTTGATTATAGGCCTCGATTTGATCCGGATTGAGCGAATGAATAACTCACAATTCGAGCTCAAATTCTCGACCACACGGGCGGGAGAACGAGCTCTCTTTCTTTCTTTCTCTCTCTCTCTAGCTCTCGAGTCTATTGCAAACCGAATGAGCCTCCCTCTTGTTCGCGAAACTTCTCAATCTTTTTATACCAACTTCAAATTTTGGCGCGTCGGGGAGAGCTTCGCCGATCTTCTTTTGCACGTGCCCATGTGTGCGAAGGGGTCCAAATGGCGACGGCGATGGTGAGGAATTCCGTCCAACCTATCCCTCCCTCCGACGTGCGCGAATTGGACGTCGTATGATCAATTCTATGAAAACGTTGACTTTACGTGTTACCGGGACTTTGACCGCTTTGCCAACGCTCTTCCGGCGACCATTGATCTCGAGGTCGGGTTCAATCGACGCGTATCAACCTCGAGGAACAAGACGTCCACATTAATTGATTCAATTATCACCGATTGGCCTGTCAATTTGGTCGTCAAAATCGGTCGGAGGACTGTTCATTCGTGCGGGAGCTCGAGGAAGAAAATGACATTGTTTGGATCGGTTCGGCCGGTCCGATCGGCGGTCGACCGGTCCGAACCGATTCAAACTTGCAATTTTCGAAATTAATCAAAATCCGTGGGGAAGTTTTACAATTAAACCTCAAAATTGAACTAAGGGGCTCAAATTCTATCTAGAATTGTGATTTTACCCAAAAGTTCCCACCAATTTCTATAAAAACCCCAAATGTTTCAAAAATTGCAAATCGGGGAAAAGTTCAATTGGGCACTCAAACGATCAAATTGGATCAAACCACCTCTACCAATCGATTTAGAACATGTGAAAACCTTGGGAGGTAGTCCAATTTTGTTGCGAAAGTCCGTGGATTAAAAGTAATTTCAAAAATTGGAAATTCCAAGGACAAAATTGCAAAGAATAATTGGGTATTTTGCCCAATCCGTGCAATTCGAGCAATTGAGGGCGAAATTGATCAAATTGAAGTTGCAGAGGACTGAAATGGAATGTCTTGACTCAAGTTATGCAAATTTTACAAATAAAAAGACTCAAATTGCATTTTTTAGGCGAATTCAACACTTGGTGTTGTGAAGAAACACCTAAATTTGTGTTCAATTTTTAATTTTTCTTGAGGTCAATATGAAAAGGGAATTAAAAAATATATAGAAATTTTTTCTATATTTTTGTGACCTCAAGAAGTAGTTTTCGTGAATTTTCTTGTATTTTTCTATTTTCCAAAAATATAAAAAAATGAGAAAAATATGAAAAATTATTTTTTGTTCATAAAGGGTTCCTTATGCTTGGCCAAGGCCACCAAACTTGATTTTTCAATTTTTTGACTTTTATGAATTTTTGTGAATTTTATGAAATAAAACTAAGAAACATTCGATCAAAAATCAAGGTGTCAACAAGAGAACACTCGCTTTATGCTAAGTTTAGTAAGTGTGAATTTTGGTTAAATAAAGTATCCTTTCTTGGTCTTGTCCTGTCTAGAGATGGAATTTCTGTGGATCCCACGAAGATAGAAGCAATGATGGATTGGCCAAAACCGACATCCTTACCGAGGTTCGAAGTTTTCTAGGATTGATAGATTACTATAGGAGGTTCGTGGAGAAATTCTCTACTATAGCTACTCCTTTGACCGGGCCGACAAAGGAGGACAAGCGGTTTGAATGGACCGATAAGTGCGAAAAGAGTTTTCGGGAGCTTAAGCATGGACGGACAACCGCGCCGGTGTTTGACCGTACCTTCTAGACCTGGAGGATTTGAAATCTACAAGTGATGCGTCGCTAAAGGAATTAGGATATGTTCTAATGCAACATGGAAGAGTTGTTGCTTACGCATCGCAATAGTTAAGGTCTCATGAGATGAATTACCCGACGCATGACTTGGAGTTGGGCTGCGATGATCTTCGCATTGAAGATTTGGAGGCATTATCTCGTGTAGAGATAAGTTTTAGATTTATACGGATCATCGAGTCCGAAGTATCTATTTTCCCGGAAGGAGTTGAATATGAGGCAACGACGATGGATTGAGTTACTCAAGGATTATGATTGTGATATCCTGTATCACCCCGAGAAAGCAAATAAGGTAGCGGACGCGCTTAGTCGGAAACCAAACATCGCGCATTTGATAGTTAAAGAATGGACCTTACTAGAAGGAATAAGTGATTCGAAGTTTAAGTTTGAGGTTTACCACCTCTCGAGTTTGTTGGCTACGTTGAGGATTGAACTCTGAGATCCGAGGAAGGGATTAAAGCCTTGCAATCTACGGACCACGATACCTTAAAGATCCTCGAAATGGATGCAGCAAAGAGAAAACCTGACTTTCAAGTATCCGAGGATGGGATCTTGAAGTTTAGAGGACGATTGTGCATACCCAACGATGAAGGGCTTAGAGAAAAGATCGTGTCGAAGCTCATAGGAGTAAATACGGTATTCATCCGGGTAGCACGAAAATGTACCGGAACCTATATCAGCACTATTGGTGGAATGGAATGAAGGTAGATGTGGCTAGGCATGTGGTAAAGTGTCTAATGTGTTAGCGGTGAAAGCGCAACATTGTAAACCCGGTGGTATATTACAACCTTTGGAAATTCCCAAATGGAAATGGGAACATATCACCATGGATTTTGTTATGGGTTTATCGAGAAGTCGAGAGGTCACGATTCAATCCGGGTAATCGTGGATAGACCGATTAAGTTTGCTCATTTTCTACCCGTGCGAAAAGACTTCACAATGGATAAGTATGTTAAATTGTATATGCGATATATAGTTCGTCTTCATGGAGTGCTAGTAACGATTACATCGGATAGGGATCTAAAGTTTATGGCGACCTTCCTGGAAAAGTCTTCAAGAAGCTATGGGGACAAAGTTACAAGATAGTACTGACTTATCATCCTCGGACAGATGGATACCGAGGAGACAATTGAGACACTCGAGGACATGTTACGAGCTTGCATGATAGACTTCAACGGAGGATGGGAAGAATAGTTGCACTTGGTGGAGTTTGCATACAATTACGATTATCAATAGAGCATCGGAATGGCACCGTTTGAGGCATTGTATGGCAAAGCTTGCGGAACTCCAGTATGCTAGGATGAGGTTGGTGAGAGAAGCATAACGGGGCTTGAGTTAGTTGAGCGATCGGTTGAGGCGGTGAAGGTTATCGAGAGAAAGACTAAAAACTGCATGTAGTCGCCCGAAAAAGTTACGCCGACAAGCGACGCCTAATCCTTGGAATTTCAAGTGGGAGATCATGTCTTTCTCAAGGTGTCACCAATGCCAAGACTATCTCGATTTGGGAAGAAAGGAAAGCTAAGCCCGAGATACGTGGGTCCTTTCGAGATATTGGAAAGAATTGCGACTTTGGCCTATCGCTTAGCCCCGCCACCAAGTTTGTCGCAGTGCACAATGTATTCCATGTATCGATCTTGAGGAAGTATGAACTGGACCCAACTCATGTGCTGGATCACAAAGTCATTGAAGTGGACGACGAGTATCGTACGTGGAAAAACTAGTACGGATTAAGGATAGGAAAGAATAGGTCTTGAGGAACAAGACGATTCCACCGGTGAAGGTGATCCGGGAACACCATGGAACCGAAGGAGCTACTTGGGAAAGCAAGGAAGCGATATGGTGTTAGCACCCCCATTTGTTTGGTTGAGTTGGGCTTGTTGTAAATTTCGAGGATGAAATTTTTGTAAGGGGGAAGAGTTATGATATTTTGAATTTTGACCCATTTCAAAACTATGAATGAATGAAATGCCTATCGATGTAATTCAGTAAATCTCACTCGATTTGATTACTCTTGAGTTAACTAACCGAAAGGGAAAGGCTAATGAGAAATTAAGTGTGTGGACCAAAGAACTTGACCATGGATTAACGACTTGACCATAAGGATTGTCGAGGGAATATTTTGGGCCGGCGCAAGCTGATCTAAGATTGGTTTTAGAACAATTTGTTAGGGTTATGCAATTGGTTCGTGGGTGATACCGCTTGACCATAGTATAATTTGCGAATTAACCTAAACCGATTCCCGACGATCGCGTCCTTTAGAACTAGTAATTAACCCTCGCAATTACATGACCACCAAAGTCGCCATGGCTCGAATAATTCCTAAATGTGACAATAATCACGGGTCGATAAGCGTAACTCCTAAAAGCCGCCCGTTAGTTTGAAATACACCGAAATCGAAATTGAGGAATTTTAGCCATGAATTGGACTTCGAATTGGACATTGGATATTCGAGAATTGCAACAATCAAAGTTTGGACGTCACCTCATCGATGTCAATTAAATTCTAGGATTGTTCCCAAGAAATCGAAATTGGAAATTAGGGGATATAAGTTGGAAATTTACCTTTTATCCCGGATTAATGCTCATTCTTATAGTTTATAGAAAAGTTATTATGGTCTTGTATAGTTTCCCATGTGACCAAAATATCTAAGGACAAAGTGGTCTTTCGGCTTGAGTTGGAATTTACAAGATTGCCCCTCTTGATTTACATGAGACAAAAGATTTGAATTATTGGGTAGGGGCCCCCATTAGACATAATCCCCTAAATCTCTCAACCACGAAGTCTATCTTATCCTAGCCTATCCTATGACTCAATCTCCCTCTCTTGGCTTGTGAATGAAGTCTTGGGTTTTTGGAAAAGCAAGAGCTCTCAAGCTCACTCACTCTCCCTCTCCCTCTCCCTTCCCTCTCCCTCTCCCCTCCTCACCGTCTGCCATCTCCCTCTCCCTCTCGGTTTGCCCTTCTTTGGCTGGAGCTACCCCTCACTGGCGCCACCTCACACCACCACCGTGAACTAACCTCCTCCATGAGCCCCCCAAGAACCCTTGAACCATCGTCGACATCCACGATGCCGCACAAAACCGCTTGCTGCCCAAAGTGAAACCGTAGACTTGTAGAGCTGTTCTTGGAGTTTTCTTGAGTTGGTTCAAGGTAAGAAACCCCCTAAACCTCGTTTAGTATGTTAGACAACTTGTGGATGAAGTTGAGAGTAATTTTTAGTGGATTTTCATGGTTGATTACATGTGTATTTCAAGGGAACCGAACCTGTTTTCACCGACCAGACCTGGACCCTGGTTTATGCCACTTGTTTCGTGGATTTCCTTGGCTCAATATTTGGTAAGTTACTCTTAAAATTAGCCTAGGACTTTAGGCTACTAAAGGATGAATTAGAGTGGGATTCGTGGGTCTTAAGAGCTGTTCTTGCATGAAAAACACTATCAAATCCGAGAATCCCGTAATCCCGTTTTTCACGCGCGCCAAAAGTAAAATGGCTCGTTCGAGGTCATCCGGAGTCCGAATTGAGCCTCGTTTTCTATTACACGACCATAAGATCATGAGGAACAAGAATATAAGGTTGGATTGCCCAGATAAAAAATATAATTTTGTCAGTTTTGAGAAATTCGAACTGTTCATGTGGGGACCAGTTTTGCTTGGGGTATTCTTGAGCCAAAGATTGTGTGGCCTTGGCTAATTTGATTAATTGCTCTTGGTATTCTTAATCTAATGATGAGGGAATGACTTAATTGATGAGTTTGCGGCATAGTGGTCGATTCATGAGATGGCCTTGGTAATCGTGCAATCTCAAGTTCGCTTGAGCAAGTTTTATGATTGTGTTGTCCGAATGGTGTTGTTTAGATCACGAGCGATCTTGATCTCAAGTTGGCCAATTGAATAACGTATATGAGAATGCCCGTTACGATCCGAGAGCTGTTATTGCAGGGGGTCTATGGAATCACATATTAACCTAATAAGGTTAAAGCATGACCCAAGAGCCATTTTTTACGGGGGTCCTGGTAAACATATATGAGCCGGGCGTTATAACGAGGCGTTTACCAAATGCAAGCATGACCCGAGAGCCATTTTTACGGGGGGTCCAGGAAGATGAATTTATTCGATCCGGGCGTTACGACGAGGGTCCCGCCTAATGCAATGTGATTATGATGCTATGTCGTGGACGCTACGGCGAGGGTTAAAGAGCGAGAATTGAGGTTATTGATGGAGCGTACCTCATGCGAGTTATTAATTGATTAAATGCCTAAAGTACGAAGCCTAGTCCTAATTATGAGATTGTGACTTGAATTGGATGAAATCGAAATGCTTGAATGTCGTACCATTATTTGTTGTTTTAATTATTATGTTATTGCATGTGTTTAAAATTGCATTTCTTAGGATACGTCTAGAGGTACTATTGGCCTAGTCTAGGTATAAGAATGACTTGTTGAGATTTATTCCCACCCCGTTGTGGGATGACATTTTCGGGTCCCGAATGATGAAGTCTTGTGATTGCCATGAGTTTGACTTCCGAAGATGCCCTTTTGAAGTAGATGAACCCTTAACCTTACTTGACTGTATTTCTTTTTGTCATCTTAGAGAGTTGCTTTCTTATTTGGGATTTTAAACTCCTGTTTAGCTACGTAGGGTTAAGCTTCTTCTACTTTTGTTTTAGTAAAGGAAGTTGTATTTTGGAAATGGTAAGTTGTAACTTTTGATGTATAATTGACGCTTTTAAGCAATGTAGGAAGTAAGTTTTTAAATCTCTCTCTTTCATCTTGTGTCATCTTGCTTTAAATGTTTGGAATTTCTGCTTCGGCTTGTGTACTTAATTTCGCGCTAAAGACGCACGCCATTGAATCTTGGAGAATAATCAAAGTAAACGGTCGTGGCGGGATGTTATTGAGCCCGAAGGGTTCGAGGCGTGATACACACTCTCTCTCTCTCTTGCTTGCTCTTTACAATTCGTACAAGTCGCTAAGGCTAATTGACGGCAACATTCGGCCTCGCCATATTTGGACAAGGCTAAGCTCGCCTAGCTATGGCTTCGTAGCAATGACAATGGTGACTCCATGGCTAGGCAAGCTCCGTGGCTTGGCCTTGCCCAACGGCTGCGGCGCCGGGCTCGCGTAGTGGCGGCGACGGCTATGTTTTCCATTGATCTACAACTTCAGCTATGGGTCAAGGGAGGAGAAAACCCAAAACAAAAAAGAAAAATAAAGAAAAGAGAAAAAAAGAAAAAAAATTGAGTTAAATATTAAAATATTATTAAAAATTGTCACGTCAACGATACGTCACTGATGGACTGAATTGGCACAAATGAAAAAGGTTTAGAACTAAATTGGCACAAAAAAGGCTTATGACTGAATTGGTTCAAAATTAAAAGGTTTATGACCGAATTTGCACAAAATTAAAAGGTTTGGGATTGAATTGACAAAATTAAAAGATTTAGGACTGAATTGGCAAAAATGCAATAGATTTTGACTCTTTTTGACAATTTTTCATAAATTTACCGGACTTTGACATAGACACAGAATGAACTCATTACGCGTTCATGAATGTACATCAATATAGTCGCTTTCATCATCCAATTGGGATGTAAAGAATCACAAATACTTCAACATAACTATATTGCATAACAGACCCAAAATTTTGAAAAAAAAATCTTTGCTAATCCTTCTGGCAATGCTCTTATTTGGCGGGGGAATCCTCACCTTTGCTTCGTTGGCATGAAAAGAACTTAAAATTTGCCTCTCCTGATATAAAAGTCACCATCGGGTACCTACCCACAGGTGAGATTATCCTCTGGCCAGTCAGGGACTTGGTTATCATGATGAGCTTGACCAACGAGAAGATGCTTATAAGTAATAACTTAAAAGCCATCGCAAGCGCCAATCTCAATTTGAACAGTTATTCAAGTGAGAGAAAAAAAAGAATCTGCATTGGAGCAATTAACAATTGGAATGAGGTCGACCACCCTTTTTTAAATCTTTTAATACTATTTAGTTATAAGAAAGGCAGACAAAATGATCGACTGTTCCATGGATTGCCGCTAAAAGCGCATTTAGAACCTACCTTTAGTGATTGAATCATGTAAGGATGAGGTGGATGTTGTCTTAATGCCTCCAGCTCCCATGAAAAATTGACCTTAGTATCAAAACTCATGATGTCTTAAGCTGAACAATGAAAAAATAATAATTAGGGGCCAATGTTTAGTTTGAATCTATTTCAAACATTATAAAGATTACATTTTCTAACTTCCGCGCTGTCGCAGCCCTTCATGGAACTTTTCACGTTGAATTTCACCAATGACAGCTTGTGGTGGTCGACTTGGACGAAGTTGTCTCTTAAGAGGGGCATGTTCATTATAAGAAATATGCAAAAGGGTGTTAGATTTTAAAAAATAAAAACTAGCAAACTCTTGATAACATAAGGCGACAGATAAGATAAATAAGGATTATATTAGCACACACCGGGAGCATGCTCTGAGAGAGCTTCCCAATATTACCTAGTTTGAGCAAGTTAGACGGCCAAAATGACCAGAAATTGCAATTTTTAACCATGTATGACCTCCCTCAAATCTGTCAGGATAATTACAACTATGAAAAATCAAGTGGTGTGAGATCATGGAATTTGGTCGTAAGCTTTCGAATGCCGTGAAAATCACTTCGATTAGAGTTTTCCCAAGGGAAAACGGCAACTTTTTATCTTAGTTGTCTGATTGGCTCATTTAACCAAAACCCGTGATTCGGACTTATTTTCGAAATTCAAACAAATGTTATGGTAAATTTGAGTCGCAAGCTTTCTATGTGAAGGAAAATCGAATCAATGATCGGCCAAGTTGGCAATAGCACATGCAACTTAACGCTCTATAACCAAAAGTCCTCCAATTAAATTTGTTAATCTAAACCATTGCTCTCGACACAATTGCAACAATTATATCTCCAGACTTTGATCACACAATTAAAATGCCCAAATCAACTCTACAAACCCTAGACAGTGCTCTAATGCGAATTTGGCGCAATTGAAATCAAATGTGAGGGGATAAATTTAACAAAGAGATCAATTAGGAATGAAAGAACACTAGAAATATACTTGGTTCGATCAACTATCGCTCAAGATTTACAGAATTACAATCAATCGCACATATGCTTTCCAAGCCCTACACAAATCCTTGGAAGCTTTCATGTTTCCCTGATCAAGTCTGTTTATAAATCCCTAAGTGAAAACCCTCTCTACTGTGATTGTGTTCTAACGGGAAATAGGCCAGAGCAAGACTTAAAAAACGTGTGTTTCCAAGTATGGTCCTCCAGCTTGACATGCAGCGCCAAACAACAATTCTAGGGAGTAGCCAAGCGCCCAACCATGTGTGGCTGGTTGCTGGCCAAGTTTGGTTGATGTTGACGCCTAAATTTGGCTATCATAATTAGTCCTTTATTGCATAGAAAATTAATATATCATTATCATAATTTGCATATGACGGAAAACCTCCAAAGATTTTGATACTGAAAAAACCACTCCTTGTGGTCTGATAGAAACGAGTGTTGTTCTGCTCAAGTGCCATCTATATCAATGAATCTATCACTAGCGTCAAGTGAAAGAACTCAAAAGATTAGATGGACCTTAAGGTTGAACAAGCCAAGAGAACGGGAAGTTCAGGAGGACTTGGAAGAACCAATGGAAGAACAGGTCCGTGGAAGTCTCATTCGTGCATATGCTCAGGAAGGTTGATGGAATATTGTTAGCCAAATTAATGGGCAGAATCGTGAAGAGTTTGATAGAAGCTACCGCTCATATGAAGCCGAGAAGATTATTATTAGACACGTTGGATAATAAACGAAGACCTGGATATTCCTTGTATGGTTATTACTTATTTAAAGGAATTTGACAACCAATGACAAGTTTGGAATTGCAAATTCATTCACTACGAGGACAATCCAATAAATCATCCACTAAACCGTTGAAGAATGATTATTTCCTTAATTCGAGTCTCTATTCTTGGAAGCAACGAGATTGTCGGAAGACCTAATTGTATGCGCGAATGGATCTCTAGTGATTTCATTATTATCTACAATGGCTAAATTGATTATATTGAAAATTTCATGGCTAGTTACATTGGTGCAGGAGTTTGTGATGGCCAAGCAAACTCGATACCTCCATACTTTGTTGGAACAAATTACAACTACTGGAAATGCAAGGTAAAGACATTTATGAAATCAACGGATCCAGGAATATGGGAAGTTGTTGAAAATGGTGTATGTCCTATTCCAGCAGTTTCATTAATAATCTCATATTCTTCCTCTGACATTGGGGAAAACATAAGAGAAACAAAGGCAGTTCAAGACACGAACTCCGCCCAGAATTTAGCAAGCTTATGATGCAAAAGCTCTATATGTTGAGAAAACTTTCTAATAGATTTTGAAGTTGATAAAACAATCCTTAGTATCTAAATTTAATAAATAGCATCTGAGCATTCTTATGCCGGTGATTCTTGAGAAAAGAAGTAATAGCAATGTTGTTTATGCTTTTGGACTTTATAAGTCGAATTATGCAACTATAGTCTAAAGTAATAACTTTTTGGATGTTACCACATGGATATATTCATCCGTCAAGTCCCCGATACGTTGAGGAACTATAACACGACTATTCTCAAAGTATTTGATATCCTCATACCCTATTTTGAGTGCCGGACTCATATTCAGATTCAGACGACTACTGAGTATCAAACTCAGATTGAGCCGCAAATTATTTACATCATAATGGCTAGTAATTTGGCTTGGATTTCAAATTTGGAAAATATTAATCTTGAAGATTGTCTCTGTCATGCCCCGCATCCATCGGGCATGCCAACATCCCTTCTTCGGTCGTTAAGTTGTGACATCTCGGAACGCGTCACCGACCCATTCATTTTATCTTTTATTAAACGCATGCGGAACGTGCTACTTTCCCAAACAATAAATATATCCAATAGTGATAGAATAGCTGGACATCACATCAACATTAGCAAAATATCACTTTTATTTATTTATATTGTTAACATTGGGAAGTATATATATACACACACAAGCCCTACCTCAAGACCACTTCCTACAACCACACAAAATATACTAGTTTAGGGTCAAGGTTAACACTATTCCAAAAAAAGACCA
Organism: Rhodamnia rubescens; assembly: GCA_021437795.1. Classification (NCBI taxonomy): domain Eukaryota; kingdom Viridiplantae; phylum Streptophyta; class Magnoliopsida; order Myrtales; family Myrtaceae; genus Rhodamnia; species Rhodamnia rubescens. Next base: position 202,586 of record JAILYA010000025.1, read on the forward strand.
ACGTCCACGTCCTCCACTCGGATCTAGCGTAACGCTACTCCATAGCTAAGGACTTGAAAAATGGTTAATAACAACGAGTGAAATATAAAATCTCTCGTGAGTCAACACCTAAGTCCGAGTAGAGCGCTGATTCGCTCGGGGTGGCCAAAACACACATGACAACTATCAATAACGGACCAATAGTATGCAACTATCGTCACGCTTTATCTACCATAGGATCAAGCACAACTCGACAATCAACCATCAATCACATGCCAGCTTACTCGCCTTGGCTCACACATTATACAATACTCAACGTGGCATTCACACACAAATCAAGGCACACAACCGGAACACTAATCACAACCATCCCGCACAATGCATCCCAATATACACAAGTATGTCAATGCACAATCATAGGCAACCTTACTTTGCCTTGGTACGCATCTTGTACGTTACAACCACTTGCATATGCAATACAATGAAATAAATGTATGACACAATTAAAACATATATTGACTTTCTCGTGCACAACACGCTCAAGCATACTCTTATCATTACGGCCACTCATGACACGCCCTTCTTACATGGGGGTCTTTCAGCTCTGCCGGTATCCGTTCATTCAATCAATTACGGCCGATCGAGGGTATCTCTATCTTTCTACGGGGGTCTTCGGCGGGAATTTATCCAATCGATCAATTACGGTCGATCGAGGGCATGCCTGTCTTTCTACGGGGGTTTTCCGACTTATCCGGGAATATTTTCAATCGATCAATTACGGCCGATCGAGGGTAGGTCCGTTTTCCTAGGGGAGTCTTCCGACTCATTAAGGTATTTTTCCTTTCAATCAATTATAGTCGATCGAGGGGACGCCCATTTTCATACGGGGGTTTTCCGACCTATCCGGGTATTTTTCGAATTATCGCAACTCTCATTCCATATATGCACTAAATAAATTGCACATGATTACAAACACATGATTCAACTACCAAACTCGGCATACTTTTATATCCATGAGGATTCCTAATCAATATAATAAATTATATAAGCCAATTTATTTGGCCATTCCCAATATCGATGTCATGATTTAGTATCAAATATTACACAAGAATACATTTACCAATATAATACTTGATTGCCGAAAATTAACTTAATTAATTAGAGAATATTAATTATCAAAATAATTCGATAGCTTATCATAAAAATATCAATAGCTTATCATAAAATAGTGATAGCTTATCATAAAAATATCGATAGCTTATCATATAAATACCGATAGCTTATCATATAAATACGATAGCTTATCATAAAATAGTGATAGCTCAACATAAAAAAATAGCAAGAGTTTATTGCCCAAATCTCGATAGCTTATCGCCAAAACCTCAATAGCTTATCGTCCAAACTTTTATAGCTTATCGTCAAAACTTGATAGCTTATTGCCAAAATCTCGATAGCTTATCATCCAAACCTCGATAGTTTATCGTCAAAATCTTGATAGCTTATTGCTAAAATCTCCATAACTTAACGTCCAAGTTTAACTAACCCAACCATGGTTAATAAAAGTAACAATGGTTAACATAAAGTAACTACGGTTAACGAAAAGTAACTATAGTTAACAAAAACTAACTACGGTTACTTTAACTAACTAGGGTTGACTAACTTGACCGCAGTCAACTAACCGAACCGCGGTCAATTAACTTAGCCCAACCATCATTAACTAAACTAACTCACAATTAACATAAACTAATCTATCTTTAAACGTAATTAATGTCCTAATCAGAGATTATGGGTTAACTCACAAAATAATGACCGGGCGGCGAAGACTTGTGCACGACAATAGCGGCACCCGGCGGTGATAACTCACTACGATTATGGGCGCGGCGGCAAAGACGACCTCGGGTGGTGCGGCTCGCGGCTCGGATTGGCATGACGCTCGTAGATCGGCCACTCACAAGCGCACGGGGGTCATGCAAACGGGCACGAGGCTTGTGGGGCTCTCGAGTCAACGCCACGGGGTCGGCGGCTCGCGGTGGTGATCGACGGAGCTCAAGGGCGGGCGGTGGCTATGGAGGAAAATGGGAGGAGATGATGATGGTCGTGGTGGTGGCCGAGCAAAAATGGAGGGGGAAAGGGAAATGAGGGGGTTGGCCATGAGGGGTAGAGAAAAAGGGAAACGAGAGAGAAAAAAAAAAGAGAAAGAAGAGAATTGACGGTGAGGTGATGGGTAAAAAATGGGGTGGGGCCCATAGTCATGTCAGCATTAATGGCTTCCGTCTTATATGGATAACATATAGGGGAAAAATAGTAATTTGACTCACGGGGGTAAAATGTACTAAAACTAAGGGCATTATTGGAAATCTCACAACTAGAGTTCGGTCAAGGTTAGGCTCGAGCACAAAGGGTCTTAGTATTACGACGTGATGGCTCGACTACCCGTATTTGACTTTCTCTCGACCGATTCTACTAGATTATCCAAATCCCATTTCAGATCAATTACAATTGCATCCAACCATTGTCCCTTAAATCTAAAAATACCATCTTAGTCACCAAATCAAAATTCGAGACTAAAATCCATCGAATTTATTTTCTTATAGACCTCAAAATTTCGAGATGCCATAATCTCCCCTCCTTAGGAAATTTCATCCCCGAAATTTGACCTTTAAACTCCTTCCTTATCAAATGCAAAACCCTTCCCCAAAATTTGGCCTTTAAACTCCTTCCTTATCAAATGCAAAACTCTTATAGTCATCATCTCACTAAACTATGAGGCTTTACCACACTTTCACTGCGCACTATGATTACTTATTTTCCTTAATTGCCATATCTTGTAATCTTAATCTTATTTTGGGTCATCACCGACCTTACTAACTCATAGATTCAACTAGCAAACCACAATATGTCATATACTCATAACTTGCCACTACGAACCTTTCACCTTCATTTTCATAACTCTTTGAACAATATGCCTACTTGTGATTCTATTGGTTACGGTCTTCGGACAAAACACAATTTCGAACAAGTCCGACGCAATCCTCGGATCTCTAGGAATCAACCTCTAAGCAATCTGTGACACAATCTAGACCTCTATAGGATACATTACTGTAGGCACATACAAACAACACATCCTTCACACAAATAGGATCTTCTCCATCAACAACCTTGGAGGTATCACAATAGACTTTCACCAACTTCCCACCAGGCGGTCTAGTTATTTCCATGTCTTTATCCATGGTACTTCAATCCACTCATTGTTTTGTCATTCATCACTCCGATCTTAGAGATGTAATGCTATGCATTTTCGAAAAGAAAAAATATATTTTTCACTTTGAAAACTAATTTTAATGCAATGTATCTTTTCATAAAGGTTAGACTTAGCATAATGCCTAGACCCCTTTTCAAAGCGTAACTTGGTTCATTCCTACCCCCATCGACATTTTAGAAGCCTGCCGGGAAGCCCGCTCCTTGCTCGGGCCATTCTGTCCCCGACGTCATTTCCCGCCCTCATCAAACCGAGTTGTCACGAGTCCACTAGCCTTGGCCTGGTTCGTCCCTAAATCAAGCACCTACTAAGAAGGTTCGGTTCGACATGTCCTATACCACATCTCATTATGGTTTGTAGGCATCCTCATATAGCTTGTCCCATACCAAGCGACGGTTTATCAAGGTACTACTTGATCCTCAATCTCGGGTTTTAGTCCATCCCGAAATCTCCCTACCCCATTCACGAGTCCTCAACTGTCCTTAGCGCATACTTCGACGGTTCGACGAAAAGTAGCTTGGTTCCTCACTTGTTGCCTTACTATATCTCCTAAGGCCTCCAACACCCACAGAATCCCGTTCACTCTAGGATCCTCTTGAGTGGCTCTTCCCCTAGGCACTTTCTAACTACGGTTACTCAATTTACAAGAACCTTACGGAACCCTGCTCGACCATAGTTGATACACCAAGAGAACTAAAGAATAGTAATTCAAAGGTCACTCAACAATCACAAGCACAAAGTTTGACACCGCTAACTATCACAATTCCCAGCGTACCTTATCACTCCAAGCCATGACCAAATGGTTCAAGCTGACCTTGCTCGATACCACGTAACAAGGAAGTCATGCCCCGCAGCCATCGGGCACGCCAACATCCCCTCTTGGTCGTTAAGTTGTGACGTCCCGGGATGCATCACCGATCCATTCATTTTATATTTTATTAAGCGCATGCGGAACGTGCTACTTCCCCAAACAATAAATATACAACGAGATATAGAATAATAGAACACCACATTAACATTAGCGAAAGATTACTTTTATTTATTTATATCATTAACCTTGGGAAGTATATATACAAACACAAGCCCTACCACGGGGCTACTTCCTACAACCACACAAAAGATACCATTTTAGGATCGGGGTTAACACTACTCCAAGAAGAGACCAATGTCCACGTCCTTTACTCAAATCCAGGCATAACGCTACTTCATAGCTAAAGACACGAAAAATGATTAATAACAATGGGTAAGATATAAAATCTCCGTGAGTCAACATCTAAGTTCGAGCAAGCGCTGATTGGCTCGGGGTGGCCTAAACACATAGGACAACCGTCAATAACGGACTAATAGCTTTGCCATTATCGCCACACTTTAACTACTACGGGATCGGGCGAAATTCGACAATCAACCAACAATCACATGCCAGCTTACCCCACCTTAGCTCACACATTATACAAGTACTCAACATGGCATTAACATATAAATCAAGGCACACAATCATAACACTAATCAAAACCTTCATGCACAATGCATCCCAATATAAACGAGTATGTCAACACACAATCATAGGCAACCTTACTTTGCATTGGTACGCGCCTTGCACATTACAACCATTGTATATGCAATACAATGCAATAAATGTATGACACAATTAAAGCATATGTCGACTTTCTTGTGCATAGTGAACTCAAGCATTCTCTCATTATTACGGCCATTCATGGCATGCTCGTTCTCACAAATGGGTCATTCGGTTTCGCCGGCATTTATTCATTCGATTAATTACGGCCGATCGAGGGTACGTCCGTCTTCCCTACGGGGGTCTTCCGACTTATTTGGGTCTTTATCCTTTCGATCAATTACAGCAGATCGAGGGCACGTCTATCTTCATACGGGGGTCTTCCAACTTATTTGGGTATTTCTCAAATTATCGCAACTCTCATTCCATACATGCAGTAAATAAATTGCACATGATTACAAACACATAATTCAACTACCAAATTCGGTATACTTTTATATCCATGAAGATTTTCGATCAATATAATAAATTATATACGCCAATTTATTTGGCTATTCCCAATATCGACATCACTATTTAATATCAAATGTTACACAAGAATACATTTACCAATATAATACTTGACTATCGAAAATTAACTTAATTAATTAGAGAATATTAATTATCAAAATAATTCGATAGTTTATCATGAAAATATCGATAGCTTATCATAAAATAGCGATAACTTTTCATAAAAATAGCGATAGCTTTTCATATAAATACCGATAGCTTATCATAAAATAGCGACGCCCAAACCTCAATAGCTTAACGCCAAAATCTCGATAGCTTATCACCCAAGGATAGCTTATCATCAAAACTTTGATAGATTATTGCTAAAACCTTGATAGCTTATCGTCCAAATCTCGATAGCTTCTTGTCAAAATCTTGATAGCTTATTGCCAAAACCTCGATACTTACTTATCGCCCATGGTTAACTAACCTAACCATAGTTAATACAAGTAACTACGATTAACATAAAGTAACTACAATTAACGAAAAAGTAGCTATAGTTAACTAAAAGTAACTACGGTTACTTTAACTAACTAGGTTGACAAGCCCGACCGTACTCAACTAACCCAACCGTAGTCAATTAATTTAACCCAACCATCATTAACTAAACTAACTCATAATTAACATAAACTAATCTATTTCTAAACGCAATTAATGACCTAATCGGAGATTAGGGGTTAACTCACAAATTAATGGCCGGCTGACATTAACGAACGATTGGCGGTGAAGACTTGGGCATGACAACAAGAAGCATGTGGCGGTGACGACTTACGGCGATCACGGGCACGGCGACAATGACTACCTACGGTAGTACGGCTCGCGGCTCGGATTGGCATGGGGCTCACGAATCGATAGCTCACGAGCGCCCGGGGGTCGCGCAAATGGTATGGGGCTTGCGAGTCTCTTGGGTCCACGGGCGTACGGGGTTGGCGGCTCGCGGCGGTGGCTATGGAAGAAAATGGGAGGAGATGATGGTGGTGGTAGTGGTGGTGGCCGAGCAAAAATGGAGGGGGAAAGGGAAATGAAGGAGTCGATCGTTAGGGGGTAGGGAAAAAGGGAAGAAAGAGAGAGAGAGAAAGAGAAGAGAGAAAGAAAAAAATTGATGGTGAGGTGATAGGTAACAAATGGGGTGAGGCTCACGGTCATGTCAAGCATTAATGGATTTCGTCTTATATGGATAATATCCAGGGGCACAATGATAATTTGGCTCATCGAGGGTAAAATGTACTAAAACTAAGGGCATTATTGAAAATCTCACAACCGGGGTTCGGTCGGGGGCTAGGCTCGAGCGCAAAGGGTCTTAGTACTATGACGTGACGGCTCGACTACGCGACTTGACTTTCTCCGACCGACGCCTTCTTGGATTATCCAAATCCCTTTTCATATGAATTACAATTGTGTCCAACCATTATCCTTTAAATCTCAAAAATCCCATCTTATTCACCCGGACCGAAATTTGAGACTAAAATGCATCGAATTTATTTTCTTACAAGCCTCAAAATTTTGGGATGTCCGAGTCTCACAACGCAAATATTACTCCAACACTTCTTGATTGATTGGCAAAGACAATAATTATTTCCAAATGAAAAATTATACTTATGAAAACCTTGATTTGGTTGTATGGGCAACTGAATCTACAAAAGATTCTAATCTCATTTCTCAACGGCAACTTAATATTCTTTTGGCAATTCTTTTCAACGGCTTGATTAGAGATTGGTCCTCTAAAACTCGTCGAATGGATATATTAGAAGTGGAGGAGTATAAAAGGAGATCGAGGTCTTGAAGAGAAGAGAGAGTCCAGAATTTGAAATTCCAAAGTCGAAGAGTTTCAACCCTATACACTTATCTTTCTTGAGCTATAAACTATAATTCCTTAACTAGGCTTTGTTAGAGTGATTAAGTCTCGAGATGGTAGCCAACTTGATTATCATCACTTATTATAAGCTCCAATTGATTGAATGTGAACGGCTAGCTTATGACCCGCATGGGTCAACCTGGTGACTCTCTCGGACTTAGAAGAAAATAAAAGAACATAAAAACCGAACAAGAAAGCTAAAAGATAAAATAAAAGATAAAGAATTTATATTTTATTTTTTATTTTATAAAAATTATTAAAATTTTCCACAATGTTTTAGTAATATAATTTTTTAAAAATTTACAAGAAGCTTAGTTTTCCTACATTTGTTAAGGATGGTGCTATTTTCACTCTCATTTTGGCTAAGGCACCCCTCTTTTCAATCAATAGACCAAAATACTCTTTTATCTTTTCAAGTTATTGTTTTTTTTATCAACCTAATCAACATAGCTGCCTTTATTTCTATTTTTGTTTTTAAATGTCAAATTCATAATATAAATGTCAAATTACACCTAATAAAATATTATTCTATAACGCATCATGTTATCACTTTTCCTAGAGAAGTTAGTTATTCTTAATTTATGATCTCATGCTTTTAATTAGAAAAGCTAATAAAATGTTAGAAATTTCTAGTTACAACGACTTATGAACACATAACTAACTATCTATTTTTATGAAATAGTTTGAGGGAAACTTTATTACAAAGTTGAAATTTAAAATTCAATATAATCATCACTCATTTGTGCTTTTTTTCACATTTTAATATGAATTGCAATATAGGGTTAAAAATTTGTTTACACATTCTGCACTTTTAAACTCGTGTAAGTTGATCCATTTGCAATGAGATTGAATTTACAATCAATATTAATTCCTTTCTTTATATCAAGAGTTTTTTTTTTTGTTGGATTTATATCAAGAGTTGAACAGCACGAAATTTCATATTTTTTCCTTTATGTGTTTATCCTTTGTTAATACATATTTAAATATAAATATGTCGACATTTTATTATGCTTTTAACAAATTAATCTTTTCTATTTTGTGATCAATTTTACTCTTCTGTTTTTATCAAGATCGACTAAAAATAAAAGTAGATTTGTGGATTAGCCTAATACAAAAGAAACATTTAATTGAAGAAAGAGAATGGTATTTTAGTAAGTTAACTAGCAAAAAGAGTGTCTTACCTAAAATGAGTGTGGAAATAGCAATGCCCATGATTAAACATAAAAGTGTTTTAGTATTGTGGGTCGAGTCAAGTGTAGGTTGAGTCGGTATGGGTCAACAAATTTAAATTGCATTAAATGTGTTATATGAATCAATTTGGGTGGGACTATGACCCAACCCAACTCACCCATTTGACAAGTCCAGCTTGCGCTTGGGTTGAGCCTTGGTTGACCACTCATGATCATGCCTAATTAATACCTTCCTAATATATAATTACTTAATAAAGCCCTCAAATCAAGCCCTCTAAATTCTTTCCCAAGGTATAATTAAGCCCTCTAAACTCTATCAATATACACTTGCGTAAAAATGAAAGCAAAAAGTAGTAAAATCGGTAAGAATTGATAAAGCCCCACAATAATGATAGGCCCATTTAAGAGCCCATATTATAATTTAGTCTTATCATACGGCATAGTTAATGTTAGTGTCAAGACGACAGCCATGGATGTGATTAGCGAGGTACATGCTAGTGCCTGCAAAGTGGTTCTTGGGCTTTAAAGGGGGAGGAAGAGATTCTGCTTGGCCCGTTTATCAGGGGGCCCGGTCCTTATGAGCTACGACCAGAGTGTGCTCATTATAAGTGGCCGGTGCCCCTTTGCTTTCATTAATGTACACAGGCAAAACTCAGCATCACTATTTTAGATCGAGTTAAGAATTATATATATAGAATTTGAAAAACTTAAACATAGAGAAGTATAGAAGCGCACAGATTGATGTGTACAAAACAAAGTGATGATGAAGTTTGCTCCTTAAGCACATAGAATTGCGGAAAGGTAGTGTATGTACAAGTCATATGGAAGCGAAACAAGAGAGGGCATAAGAAGAGGACCGGGCGATTCTAGTAGGCTCGGATTGCCACTCAGCTGGCAAGAGCAGCCCCGAGTCACTAGAAGGCAAGACTTGTGAATATGGAGAGTCTGATCCACCGGAAATCAATTCGAAAAAGGGTCCTTGCCAAAAGGGCTTCTTCTCACAAGTGTCGTATCTAAGCTTTGTTGAACATAGTTTTGTTGTTTTCATATAGTGATGTGAATGGGGACGTAGAACCTAGGCACATACCATCGAAAAATAAAGCCGTATCTACATATGAAGATCTCGGTGTGTGCTCATCACCGATGATGATGTATGATTCAGTGATAAACTGCTGATCATTTTGCTTGGAAGCGATCACGGATCTATTATTGAAAGACAAGTGTTACTTGCCTCTTTCGACTGTGCTCTAATGATGTACCTTGATTTCTGGATTTTGGTTTGTTTTGCGGCTCTTTGGGCTTGCTTTGTTGTGGTGATTTATGAGATTTACTATGGACCCTTTCATGTATCATTCTAATCATAATGAGTGGAAATTTCTCGTGAGAAATAAACTTGGAAAATGTCGATGTCTAGAAGTAGCAAATTCTCCAGCTCAAAAAAAAAAAAAATAGAAGTAGAAAAGTCCAGACTTCCAGAACTTCAAGAAATAGCAAAATCTCCATTTTTCTAATGAACGTTTGGTCACTTGGGATGAAGAGTAATGGGGATAAAAAATCAGAATGAAAAGTGTTATTTTAATTGGCTTTCACGAACATAGGGGGACCTGGGGATGAAAGGAAGTGAATCGGAATGAACGAATCTAAATGGTAACTTTAAATTAGATCAAGAAAACTTGATATGATAGGTACTTATTATGACTATCTTTATTTTGCTTACACTAGAGGTAAATTACAAAGGTTACAGTTTTGTTACAAGAGTTACCATACATGAAAGTTTGAACATCAATTAACATCCGATTCCTAAGTGTTTATTGCGATGGCTCCTATTCTGTTCCATTGTTTCAAATCATAAATCGAACAAGCAACTTTCTCTAATCATGTTGTCTACCCTCTAGAGGGGAAGATTGTTAAAAAAGTCCTTATTGTAATTTTGTCAATTTAGTCACAAGCCTTTTAATTTTATTAATTGAATCATACACACTTTCATGTTTTGCCAATTGAATCTATTTGATCAATTTTGGCGAAAAATTATTGACTTAAACGTCGGCTGTCTTATGTGGCTTAATTGACGATGACGTGAATATTTTTCTATAATATTTTATTTTTTTTTTCAAATTGTTTATTTGTTTATTCATTTTTTCTTTCATTCTTTCCTCTACCCGGTTATCGGGCCTCGGTGATGGAACAATTGGCCATAGAGGAGGGTCAACGAACCTTGCCCCGCCACTGGTGAGGGTCAAACTCGCCAGATTTTGCAAGGTCGAGCCTCACCTAGCCACCTCACTAGGGGTGGGCAACGCTCACCCTTGCTAGTGGTCGGTTGGGGGAAGCTTCACCAAAGGCTGGTGAGGTCGACCTTGCCGGCCAGAGGAAGAAGGTAAGGAAAAAGAAAGAAAGAGAAAGATGAAAAAATTAATCAAAAGTTCTAAAAAGTAATTAAAATATTATTGAAAATTGTTCACTTCAGCGATAGCCATGCCACATAATATGGCCAACATCCATATCCACAATTTCCCGTCAAAATTGGCTTTAATTGACAAAACGGGAAAATGTTTATGACTCAATAAGCACAATTAAAAGATTTATGACTAAATTGGCAAAAGTGCAATAGGTTTAAGACTTTTTAAATAATTTTCCCCTTGTGTGTTTAACCTTGACAAGATGCACATGGAGGGACGAATTTGATGTTCTTCTAAAGGGATTAGTCAATTTGAAAGTTCGGACGCCCCGTATTACTATAACACTCCCTTGGTTCATCGTTTTGTGGTTCGTATAAATCACGAATTTCATGAGACCACAACTCACATTGGACAAGACATCACCAGCAGTTTCGCAATAAGCTCATATATACATGCATCCAGACTAAAACTCATCATATTGGAAAGTCACTCAAGCCAAGGCGTACTTGAAATAATATGTTATTAGAATAAAGATGCTTTCCCCCAAAAGAGATACTCCTTTTAACCAAAATCAAATCCCTCGGGCTTTCTCGTGTTTCATGATTAAGCTTTTTTATGGGGGGTGACAACTCAACCCCATATCTCGATAAAGGTCCTTTTGTTTATCTCTAAAGAAGCTCTGTTGCTGATGTTTTCCTGCGAGCAATCAAGTCTGGCCTTTGACAAATTTGAATCTGTCTCGCTGGGTGCTATTAGCGAACGGGATTTTACTTTGTTTGACAGAGGGAAGGGAAAGGAAACGGAAACGGAAACGGAAACGGAAAAGGAAACCTACGAATTTGGAGTTTATATGCTGTTGGGGAAAAAGTCACAAGCAATTCTAAACTATGTCCATTGTTATACATTAACCCTAACCTTTATCGATGACACCGAAAATACCAAACTTATATTCATGCGACACATTTACTCTAAATTTTTTATTGTGACACCAAAAACCCCAAGCCTTTTTTTTTACACAAAAAACCCTAAACTTATTGGGGTGTTATGTCACACGCCTACAAGTTTAGTGTTTTTGTTATAACAAAAAAAAATTTGAGGTAAATTTGTCACAACATGCATAATTTGGAATTTTTGGTGGCTTTTTTCTCAATATTATTTGTCATTTCATAAATATTAGCTATTGATATGTTTTGAATATTTTCAATGGGAGACACCTAAAACCTCTTTCAATACAGACATATCGACATATGGAATTGTATATTACTCCTTATAAACTTTTGAGATAATTTCTTTCTTCCAATTTCAAAAGTTAGAGGAATAATTTTTTCAAGAAAGACGAACTAACATTTTGGCTTTACAAACATGCATAAGAAGGAAAGAAGAAAACACAAGGATTTGAATTGATTAGGAAATTAATATTTCGAGAGAAGATTAAAGTACGCGTAGAAGAGGAGAGAAAGTCGATAAAAGAAATAAATCAAGTTGCTTTTTCAACCATCATCATTAAAATTTTATCATTGCACAAATAGCATTGTCAATCTTCATTGCATTTCCAATTTTCTCTCCACTTTCTCTCTATTTGTTTCTATACAAAGACAAAAGTTATAAATGGTACTTGAACTTTTATTAAATATTCAATGTAACTTGCAAACATTTTTTATTTTCTACTCATTATTGTTGGTCCTGGGAAGGTAAAATGGAAATAGAAATGCCAATTATGACATTCACTCAATGGACCATGTTCCCTTCCCCGTCTCCCGCTACAAAATCTTGCCTTGTCTCATGGATGGGTTGAAAAAAATTAACTTATAGATTACTTATTTCATTTGGATAAAGTGCAACTACAGAAGTTTTCAAAACAATAACTGATATCCACACTATTTTGGATAAAGTGTTCTAAGAGTTTTCAAAAAATCACTAATATCCCCTTAAAATGCTGCGAAATTTTCAAAGCAAATAACTGATATCCACTTTATTTTGGATAAAGTGCATCTACAGAAGTTTTCAAAACAAATCAACTAATATCCACTTTAAAATGCACTGCAGAAATTTTCAAAGCAAATCAACTGATATCCACATTATTTTGACTAAGGAGCCTAAACAACACTACCAAAATTTTAGTCCAAGGCTTCCTATCTCAAATTTTTTGCATTATTAGTGTTTTTTGCATTGTTACCCAAAAGAAATGATATCAAAGATTGATTTTATTGAACCAAGTAAGCTCCAACCATCACAAAATAGTCAATGTGGGACAATGTGAGAATAGAATATGAGGAAAAGAATTGACCGTCATTGCTTACGTAGAGAACGTTCAAGCTTGCGTCTCCAATAAGAGCAATTTATGTACGGAGAAAATTTCTTAAAGTTTTTTGGTGACTCTTCATTGATTTACCAAAAACACATACATGAGCATATTTATTGTAAAAAGTTATATGTTACGGGCGGATTCATGGGACAGGGTGGAACGGGAAGGCTAATGCTTGCCTTGCAGCGCCTCTGCCCCTTCGTGGGCCCCGCCAAATGCCCCTTGCAGTTTTGCCTCGTCGAAGGCGGTGCCCCATGGGGCAAAGCTCTCTTGCCCTTTTTTGGGATGGGGGAGGGTGAATCGGATTTGGATCATTTAACATTCGTGACGCTCACATTTTTTCCCCATCCAATGAATTCAAGACGCCACGTTAAGATTCAAAATTTTCAAATCCCAAAAAATTCGGCCCACATTTTTCCCTCCATTTAAAGATGACTGGCTCAAATTTAACCGTCATTTTCATTTAGTGTCACGGAAATCTCAATATTAGGCGATCCCAATCTAGTTGAGCCAATTATACGAGAGGATAGATAGTGCCATCCTCCCCCAACATGCTTAAGTTTTTATCTCGCATAATCATTTATGGTCCAATTACTGTTAACATTGTTGTTAAATCGATTAAAAATAAGAATTATCGATGCGTGCAAGCACCGTCCTTAAAAATAATTTCGCCTCTTGGAGTGCAAAACTCGGTGCGTAAGGCTCTAGCGGATATCCTCCCCAAATAAAATAGATCTTCTTCTATATTCCACACTGAATATAAAAAAGAGCAGGAACAATGTTATGTGTATAGCCTAGCGAAGAAGAGATACTAAAGAAATGACAATTCTTGTAATTTTTTAGACACACTTTTTTAGTTGTGATTTGAGAATTTATATTCAAACAAAAAGGACCGTTAGGAAATAGCGATTAGGAAAGAGCCCTTAACAAAAATGTTACAAACTGTTATAAGACCATTAGTAAACGATTAGAAAACTAATCATTAGAAAAATCGTTATATGTCCGTTGAAAATCGACCATTAAAAAACCATTATACGACCGTTACAAAATCGACCGTTGGAAATAATGATGGCTAATCATTGCTATCATTATTTTATCAAAGCCATTGTAAAATAATATTTTAAAACTATTGAAATATTCAACAATCCCCACATATTTCAAAAAGTATTGAAAAGAAAAAATAGAATAATCTTTGGGTTATTGGAGCGTAATGCATTGGAACTAGTGCGATGAGGCTATGAACCATCCCTATAAAGAATGAAATATATTTCACGAAATGATTGGTGAAGTATAAAACCTCTATGAACCAATAATTCCTTTTTGTGAATTATGATTTTCACCAATCACATTACACTCCCACAAGGTTTGTTGTTCGACGTGGTTTTGTGCTAATAGGCTATACGCGTGCTTGGTTTATTCATAAATGCTCTAGAGATTATAACCAATAATTCTCATTGGAGCGGCCTCACTCTACACTTATATAGATGATTCCATCAAGTGCATTTTGCAGCTTAATACACCACCAAAAATGGCAATGGAATTCATTAAGAGCTTCACTCAACCTCTTTTTCCTTGCAGTCTTGCACTATTTTCACCTTAGGAGGGACATAAATTTTTCTAATGCATCACAAAATCAACAAGTGACTTGTTATTACCCATATGAACCTAATTCATGGGATCACCAATCACATAGATTGTGTTACCATCATTGTTGATTTTCCTCAACCAACTTAAGTCCCATTCCCTCGATGTATCAAAAATTAATTTCTTTCCCAAAGGTTTAGTCGGAGAATTGACCAAGTTCACTTCGACTTTACATAATCGATGGACTTTGTCTCGTCCGAATCCGAAATCCAGTTAGCATCACTATATCCTTCTAATATAGTGGAAAATCCACTATATAAGTACCATAGTCTATGGTTCCTCTCAAATATTTCATTACTTTGCTCAAGGTAGTCCAATGATCACAATTGGGGTTCTATGTATATCCGCTCGGTCTACATACATCATAAGCTATACGAAGTCGAATATGGCTCATCAAATGCATCAAACTCTCAATAATCTGGGCATACTTAGACTGAGCCACATTGTCTTCTTTATTTTTCACTAATTGGGTATTAGAATCATAAGGAGTATACATAGATGTGACATCAAAGTGCTCATTTTTTTAAGTAGCCTCTCCACGCAATGCTCAAGTAAGCATTAGGGCACTATCATTTCTTACGATTCTAACACCCAAAATAACATTAGCTTCTCTCAAATCCTTCATATCAAATTTAGAAGTCAAGAAACATTTTGTTTCATTCACAACATCAATACACGTACAAAAAATAAGCATGTCATCAACATATAAGCTAATAATCATACATTCACCATCATCGGTTCTTGTGTACACACATTTATCAACTCCAATGGAGAAAAATCCATTATTAATTGGAACTTGATCAAATTTTCCATGCAATTGTTTTTGCGCTTACTTTAAGCCATATAAGGATTGAAGAAGTTTACAAACTTTAGTTTGCTCACGGGGAAGAATACAACCTTCAGGTTGCACCATGCAAATTTCTTCTTCTAAATCACCATTTAGAAAAGCTATTTTAACATCCATTTGGTGCACAACAAGTTTGTACATTGAAGCTAATGCAAATAGAACACGAATAGAAGAAATTCTTGTTACTAGAGCAAATGTATTGAAATAATCAACATTTTATTTGTGAGTAAAACCTTTTACAACCAATCTTGCTTTATATTTATCAATAGAACCATCGGGGTTAATTTTCCTCTTAAAAATCCATTTACAATCAATCGGTTTTACACCGGGTGGCAAATCAACCAATTCTCAAGTTTCATTTTGTAAAATAGAATCAATCTCAATTTTTATGGCATCTTTCCGAAACTACTTTCTTTAGAAAATATGGTTTCACAATTATTTAAAGGATCATTATCAATAAGATAAGTATAAAAATCATTTCCAAAAGAAGTTTCTTTTCTTATTCTTTTACTCCTCCACAATTCATCATTTGAATTTTCAAAATCATTTTTATGAGGAGATGTAGGAGAAACAGTATCAATCCATAATGGAAAAATATGCTAAAAGAATTTTGCATTCTTTGTCTCAACAATTGTATTACTATCAAGCATATCACTTTTTAATACAGGAAATCTATATGCATCACTATGTTCAGCATAACTAATAAACACGCATTCGGATGTCTCAAAGCCTATTTTTCTTTTCTTAGAACTAGGAAGCATAACCTTAGCAAGGCAAACGCCACCCTCGCCCCGCTTTCAAATATTTTAAATTAGGAGAATAAACCTTCCATAATTCATAAGGTGTTTTATCAATTTTCTTATGAGGTATTCTCGTGTTAAATGTGATAAACATATAATATTGCTTCACCCCATAAATTATTAGGAGCTTTAGAACTAACAAGCATAGAATTCATCATTTCTTTTAATGTCCTATTTTTCCTTTCGCCACACCATTTGATTCAAGAGAATACAAAGGTGTAGTTTCATGAATTATTCCTTTCTTTTCACAAAATTCATTAAACAAGACATATTCTCCACCACAATCCAATCTAACTCTTTCTATCCTTTTTTCTAATTGATTTATACCTCATCTTTATACATAAAGAAACACATCAAAAGCTTCATCTTTATGTCTAAGTAAATAAACTTTAGTAAATCTCGAATAATCATCGATGAAAGTCACATAATACCGCTTACCTCCTCCAATCATAGTTTGTTTTAAATCTCCTAGATCAATATGAACTAATTCGGATACTCTGTTTACAAAAATGCAAGACCTCTTAGTTAATTTTGTTTCGTGACACCCTAGGAATCGATCTCTTTTGGTAATAGAATACAGTTCATGAATCACCTGTGAATTCCAGTTTGTTGCTTGAGAGTGAATTCCGAGAATTAAACAATGGAAATTGAGAATACCCTGAGTCATCGGTCAAATTAGTTAGGGTCCAATCGATCGATCGTTTCGTGTTAGGATTGAAATTCTTGAACCTAGACTTTGTTCTAACCAAACTAGATTGAGTTTGGACTTGAATACCCTTCCTGGAATTGTTAATTGCCTAAAATAACCTTAGAATGACAATTGACTAAAATGCCCTTGACATTTTGAGAAATGACGAAAACGCCCCTAGGGTCTCTATCAAAACACTTATGAAGGGGGACCCACCTTATCACTTAAGCCCCCAGTGGTAAAAAAGGAGAGGCCACCTACCTCCTTGGTTGGCCACACCTTATCCTCTACCCCTCCCCCACAACCGCCTCTCTCCCTCCTCCATATCTCTTTTCTCTATCCTTTTTCTCCCTCCCTTTCGGTTTGACCGCCACTATCGCGACCCTCAATTTTTTTGTTTCGGAGCGGGCGGGGGGTTAATGAGTCGTGCCCTTTTCGGACCCCGGTTGATAGCGGGATCTTCGGCGCGCGGGTTTTTCCCAAGACCCATTACTTGAATCGCGATGTGAAGAAAATTTTTATTGAGAACGACCTTTGTGTGGTCGGGTGGCATGTGCATAATGTACATGCATTTGGAGTCGCCTCCGATCAATTATTGGAGGGTATGATCGGAAACCCTATCGAGTGGTCGGGAGAAACCATTCGATTCTACGAAAACTAGAGATTTGGGTCCCAGGGACTTGGTTACGCCGAGATTTACATCGACGCCCTTTCGGTTATCGAAGTTGAGTGATTTTCTAACCTAAGAATTCATGCGAGATGAAATTTTGGGTGAGATAGGCCCTAATGATCTAAGGTATCATGCAGACGGGAATTTACTACCCTAACAGTCACAATGACAAATTTAATGCGCAATCAAAATAATTATAGCCAAATCAAACAATCAATCAATTAGACACGTCTAATAGGGCCCTATCAGCCCATAGAAATATCAATTTTGAATTCCCGGGGTGGTTCGGGAAAATTTGGGGCGAAAGGCCCAAAAAGGTAGAACGGTCATTTTGGGGGGTTCGGGAACCAAAAAATCACAAAATTGGGGTTGAGCCAGTTGAATGTGGCCATTTCCCATTTTTTGTAATTTTTCAGAATTTTCTAATTTTTCTAATTTTTTTGGAATTTTTATTTATTTTCTAAAAAAAATTGGGAATTTTTCGGATCAGTATAAATTGACCCTAGAAGTTTCGAAGATTATTGATCCGGACTATAAGAGTCCCGAATCGACCTAAGTATTTTTAGAAATATTTTGAAATAATCTAGGAATTTTTATGAATTTTCTATGAGTTTTACAAATTTTTTGGATTTTTTAGAAATTTTTACTAATTTTTTATTAATTTTTCAGACGGGGTCAACCCGACCACGACCCGGCTCGGACCCGCTTGCCACTAAAACGACACCGTTTCTATTTTTCTATATATTTTTATTTTTTAAAACTATTTTGCGTAATATCCGAAAATACGAAAATAAATGGACGGCCATGATTAAGTCGAAAATGATCTTGACCATTCGCTTGCTCGCGCCTACGTGTGCCTCGCCACACCTTGAATCATCCGCCTAACCTATGCAATGAAACGACGCCGGATTTGGCTGTATACTCTAAAATGACGACGCTTGTTTTATTAGTCGCTCGTTCATTAACCTAAACGGCGCCGTTTCTATTTTTTATTTTCGATATAATAAACGAATTATCAAAAATTACAAAAAATCTAATCTAACAGCCGAGAATCAAACTAACCTATTAATCATGACCGTCGGATTAAATCCGACTCAGCTTATTCGCGCCAACGGCCGAGCTGACTGGACATTGAGTTGGACCTATCACGACTTGACACCTCAAACTTTGACTCGTTGACCCTGCCACCTCATCTTCGTCTTCTACCTCTCAACCACGAACTCAACCAACGGCTGACGCTTCTCCGAAGAGATCTAATGGTGAGATCTCGCCGGAATGACGCGAAACCACTTCCAATCGACTCGACTCGACGTGTAGATTGACATATCCTAAAATCAAGCAATTTCATCGGGCGAATCACGAGCTATGAACTACGCACGATTGGCCACCGCCGAGTTTGAACATGCTGAATCAAGCCAAATCAAATCGATTCATTCATACACGAGCATCATAGGAAGTTCGGGAAACTTACCTCGAGCTCCGATTGAGCTCGCAATGGCTAGAATCGCCTAGTCGAAGTTCGACCAGGGCCGCGACCGGTTGAAGGCTCGACTCGGGTGTTTCGAGCAAAATCAATGCAAAAGGAAGATACGATCGTGGTCGGTGATGTTCGAAGATCAAAATACACACACTAATTCAACCGATCGGGCTTGGGATAGTGCTACACCATGAACACACGGAAAGATGATCGAGAGGCTCGGCTCACCATTTCTAGAGATCTCGAATTGATTGGATTGGTGCGATCGTTTCTTCTCGGCTCGGGCGAACTTCGGTGGCGGTTGCGAGCTTCGATTCAGCCTGGATTGGCCGGTCGAGCAACTCACGGTTCTAGCTCCGGCGAGCGGCAATGTTGATCGCGAGACTCTCTCTCTCTACCTTTTCTCTCTTTCTCTCTCTATTATGTTTCTTTGGCGAGCACGAATGAGCCTCTTCTTGATTTGGGAAGCTTCTCATCCTTTTATACTTGATTTTGAAATTTAGCGCGTACGGACGAGAGCTCGCCGAGCCTCCTTCGTGCCTTGGCACATGCCAATTGGTCACCGAACGGCGACGAAATAAGTTAAGATTCCGTCTATGTCCGTTTGGCCCTCCGTCGATCACAAACGAGCACGAATTGTACTTAGACTTGGAAATGTCGACTTTACGTGCCACCGTGACTTTGACCGGCTCGCCGGAGCTCCTCCGGCGACCATAGGCCCTATCGTTGGTAGCAATTGATGCGTCATTGCTCGCGGAAAAAAACCCCCACATTAGTTGATCCAATTAGTATCGAATTGGTCCTCAATTTGATCGTTGAATCTCATCTCCCAAACCTGCAAAACGGCGCAAGTCCGAGGAAGACAATGCACGTTTTGGACCAGTTCGACCGGTCCGACCAACGGTCGATCGGTCTCGAAGCAGGTTTCAGACTTGAAAATTTCAAAATTAATCAAAATTGGTGGGGAATTTTCGCGATTAAACTTCAAAATCGGACTTAGGAGCTTGAATATTATCTATAAATGTAGTTTTACCCAAAATGTTTCACCAATTTCTGCAAAAAAAACCCACATTTTTCTAAATTCCCAAATTAGGGACAAGTTCAATTGAACGCTTAATTGACCAAATTGGACCAAACCACCTATGCCAATCGATTCAAAATGTATGAAAACCTAGGGGGACGGTCCAATTTTAGCACGAAAGGCCCTCGATTAAAAGTAATTTCAAAAATTTGCAAGTTGAGGGACTAATTTGCAAGAATTTTAAGAATTTTTGCCCAATTCATGTAATCCGCGCAATTGAGGCTGCAATTGATCAAATTGAAGCTTGGAAGGACTGCAATTGAATGTCTAGACTCTAAATGTGTGAAAATTACAAATAAAAAGACTCAATTTGTATTTTTTATGCGAATTTAATCCTTAGTGTTATAACGAAAAACCTAAAATTGGATTCACTTTTTGATTTGTCTTGAGGTCAATATGAAAAGAGAATTAAAAATAAAAATATTGGACATTTTTCTGTATTTTTTTGACCTCAAAAAGTTATTTTTATGAATTTTCTAGTATTTTTCTATTTGTCCGAAAATATTAAAAAATGTGAAAAATATGAAAAATTATTTTTTGTTCAAAAATGGTTCCTTATGCTTGGCCAAGGCTCCCAAACTTGATTTTTCAATTGTTTTAGTTTTTATGAATTTTTGAGAAATTTTTTAAAAATAAAAGTAAGGAAAATTGATTAAAAATCGGAGTGTCAACGTCTGCCCCTCTTTGAAAGTAATCTCGGTTAGAGGTTGCTTTCAAAGACAAGGTGACACCTGAATCTTTAGTCGACTTTTACTGGGGAAAAATCTAAAGAAAACAAGTCTTTGACATTCAATTGCCTTACCTTTCTTTGTTGAAGTTCAAGATTCCGAGGAGGGATTATTCCGCTTATGCTCTTTTATGTGAAAGAGAAATAGGAAGAGAGAGACTTACCTGTGGCTCACCTGTTAGTGGTCTGAAAATTATCAATCCGAGGTCGTGAGGACGAGTGCATAGAATTATCTTCGAGTAGTTTGTGAGGTTTCATAATGATCAATGTCCATTTGATGTCGAGTCGTGGTTTCAAGGTTTGGAAGGAGGGTTTACCCTTGTAACAAAGGGATTTACTTATTAGAATGCAGATTGGCTATCTTGTAAGAAGGAATTCACCATATGGAGAAATTGGCCGTCCTGTAAAAAGGAATTCACCGATTAAAATAGGTTGGCTATCTTATAGGAAGGAGTTGCCTGATTAAAATGAGGTTGGCTATCCTTTAGGAAGGAGTTCGCCGATTAAAATGAGGTTGGTTATCCTGTAGGAAGGAGTTCCCCAATTAAAATGAGTTGGCTATCCTATAAGAAGGAGTTTGCCGATTAAAATGGGTTGGCTATCCCGTAAGAAAGAGTTCGCCGATCAAAATGAAGTTGGCTATCCTATAGGAAGGAGTTCGCCGATTAAAATGGGTTGGCTATCTTATAGGAAGGAGTTCGCCGATTAACATGGGGTGGCTATCCTGTAGGAAAGAGTTCGCCGATTTAAATGGGGTGGCTATCCTGTAGGAAGGAGTTCGCCGATTTAAATGGGGTGGCTATCCTGTAGGAAGGAGTTTGCCGATTAAAATGGGTTGCTATTTTGAGGAGTTCCCAAAATGGGGTGGCTATCCCGTAGGAAGGAGTTCGCCGATTAAAATGGGTTAGCTATCCTATAGGAAGGAGTTCGCCAATTAAAAATGGGTTGGCTATCTTGTAGGAAGGAGTTCGCCGATTAAAATGGGTTGGCTATCCTCTGGGGATTCGCTTATTAAAAAGGGAGGGTGCCATTTCGAGAACCTAAGTTTACTAGTGTACCTACGAAGTTCAAACCCGATTTTCAAATTTCAAAGGAGAGGGATTCGAGGACTTGGGGATGCCGGAAGACTTGCAGAAAATTTAAGTTAGTTTGATCTTCTAAAAATGTAGTTATTTCGAGGATTTAGGAACACCAGGGAACCCGTAAAAAATCCAATCAAACATCATTAGAATGGCTTTCGAGTAATCCAATGGGTTGAGACCCTTGGATATATGATAAAAGAATGGTAATTCCAAATTCGGGAGGAAACTTAGGAATTCCAAACAAATTTTCAAAGTGTATTTGTGAAGGAAACGTGTTCAAACACGAGTTCAAATCTCCACGGGGGGTGAATTTTGAATGTCGGCACCCGAGTATTCTACAAAAAGGTTGTCTTAAAAGTTTTTCAACAAGATTTTCCTTCATCCAAGAGGGCTTCTCACCATTTAGGAAGGTTTTTCTTGAAACTTGAATCCGCTCACAAGAAACCTAACCTTGAGGTTTCGGGATCATTTGAGATGTATACAATCCAATTGATCGAGAAGGCATTTAAAAGGGCCCGTAATTCAAGCTAGGTTAAAAGTTTATCAAAGGATTTTCATTTCAAGGCTAAGAAGTGAATTTTAATCATAAACAACTTCTCCGGAGTTTACAAGTCAAGAACCCTAAAGACGCGATAAGATAGGATTGTACTTACCTCTTTAAGCGGTAGCTTCCTATGTGATCTCTTGCATCAACCCGAGACACCTCTAGATCGAAAAGTTTTTGGTGACAGTCTGTAACTTGGTTCAAGGTTGGCTTTTTGAGAAAGGCCATATTTTCAAAAGAGGGGTAAACTTGGGTGATCACTTTGATATTTTTACAAGCAAGTTACATGCTTTGAGGAAGTTTCATGCACATTCTTTCTTCAGTTGACTTTGAGGATTTTCCTCTTTTCATCATGATTTTTGAAAACTTTGCTCTTTTACGGTGACACTTTTTCATGGGCTTTGCCTTGCTTTTACCAGGCACTTTGCTTTTGCTAACCCTTTTGTTTCTTGTCATCGATCGGCTCTTTTCGAGACCATGATAAAAAATTCATCCGATTACGCTTTTGACTTTTCACTGGTAATTCCTTTGTTTTGCCCCAAGTATATGGAGGTGATCACTAACAATGATTTAGAAATGAAGATTATGAATGCTCAAATTGGCTTATCAAAGGATAAGTGTTTGGGTGTATAGGAATGAAATACTTTTTTCACTTAAAGGTGTTCCAAGTCTCTACAAGAAATCACTTGAAGCTATCTAAAAAGATTGATGCAAGTTAGCACAATAAAGTCTTACCTTAATCTTTTGTCCGAGGGATCCACCAATGAACCTCCAAATATGCCTCGGTGTGGGGTGGTTCTTGACATGGTTTTATCCAAAAAATATCTTTCCTTTTGGTTCGGAATGGTTATCAAGGGATATAAGTGTGTAGATAATTTTGAAATGGAAATGCCTTTCGTCATTTCGATCCATGTAATCACCGCGAATGATCCCTACATCCCAAGATTAATCTTTTCGCTCTATCATTTTCACTTATCGCTCAAGTGTATCGGGGACGTGTTTGAGGATAAGGTTTGCCTCTTTTCATGTGAAGGAACATCCTCTTGGAAAACTTTCAAAACCTACTCTTTTGTAGGATCTCAAGGTGTTTTCATCAAAATTCAACATTTGCAAAAGTTTTCATCAAAAGGTGTATTCAATAGGTGTTTCGAAACTTGAAAGGGGTGTTTTCTTTCAAAAAAGCCTTACGGCTTTGCAAATTAAAATTTTGGATGTTAAGCACAATAATATTTCCAAATGGAAGTGAGCATTTTTCAAGAAGAGAGCCCGAACTCGCCTCATTCCGATGTCGATTCCCGTTTCTTACATAAAAAAGGAAACGATCGAGTTAGAGATGTTCGAAATTTAAAATCAAAAATGACTCCCTTGTTTGATCAATCACTTTACGAGATCCTTGATGACTCCAGGCTTTATTGCAAAAACAAACATATGCAAATGCATGTATGCAAATGTCATGCGAATGCAAATTTCATGTGACTCGGATTCGCTCATTAATCACTTCGAAACTTGATTTCATTTCAAGGATAATACTTCTTCACGGCATCGCATTTACCGGACTTGCCAATTCTTCTCCATCCATATTTACCAGAATAAGAGCTCCTCCGGATAAGACCTTCCGAATCACGTAGGGGCCTTCATAATTAGGCGAAAACTTACCTCCCTGGGTATTGAGTATTTGGGAGCATTTTCTTCACAACTAGCATCCCCGCTTCAAAATTTCTAGGGCTTGACTTTCTTGTTAAAAGCCCTGGCCACTTTCTCCTAGTAGCTTCGACCATGGCAAATGGCCTTTAGTCGCTTTTCATCAATTAGATTTAATTGCTTGTGCTTCGCCGGTTCCACTCACCTTTTGAGAGTTCTATCGAGACATGACCCTTAAAGAGGGGATTTCAACTTCTATTGGTAGGATTGCCTCCATACCATATACCAATGAGTAAGGGAGTTGCCCCAATTGAAGTATGAATCGAAGTTCGATAGGTCATGAGAGCATATGGCAATCTTTCATGCCGGTCTCGATATTTCTCAATGGTTTTGGCCAATATCTTCTTGATGTTCTTGTTTGCCGCCTCCATAGCTCCATTCATTTGTGAGCGGTAAGGTGAAGAATTGAGGTGTCGTACCTTAAATTGATCCAACAAGTGATCCACAACTTTGTTGTTCGGATTAGAGCCATTATTCGTGATGATTGCTCTTGGGACTCCATATCTTGAGATGATATCCCGTTTGATGAATTTAGCCACACCGTTTTTGCGGTGACATTGGCATACGAGCTGGCTTCAATCCATTTAGTAAAATAATCAATGGCTACCAGAATAAAACGATGTCTGTTTGAGGCCTTTGGGTTAATAGGCCCAATCATGTCGATCCCCTACATAGAGAATGGCCAAGGTTCGACATTTGATGTAGTTCATTGGGCGGCGCGTTTATCCTATCGCCATATACTTGGCATTGATGACAGGACCTAACTTGTTGATTGCAATCGACTCGATAGTCATCCAAGTAGTACCCGAGTCTCATGATCTTCTTGGCTAGGAGATGGCCATTCATGTGTGGTTCACATTCCCCTTCGTGGATTTCTTTCATAATGAGATTTGCTTCTTTGACATTTACGCACCTTAGCAAGACTGAATCGAAGAACCTCTTGTATAGGACACCGTCCACTGAGGAAGAACTTAGAGGATATCTTGCTGATGTATTTCTTATCTTACGGTTGATCGTTTCAGCGGGAATTCGCCTTTGAAGCGGGTAATTTTTGATGTCATGATACCATGGTTCTTCATCGGGTTCTTCTTCAATGGCCATGCAGTATGCGGGTTAATCAAGGATGTCAATCCTTAACGGCTCTATCTCAAAGCCATCTTGCACTTGTAACATGGCCGATAGTGTGGCCAAAGCATCAGCAAAATGATTTTGAGTTCTTGGTAGATATTCGAATGTGATTTCCTCAAAATGGTTGATCAACTCTTCGAGAAATTTATGATAAGGGATAAGCTTAGGATCCTTTGTTTTCCACTCTCCCGAGTTTGTAAAATGATGAGCATAGAATCTCCATATACCAGCAGCTTCTTCACCTTTAATGAAATGGCCACTTGTAATCCGAGGATGCAGGCCTCATATTTTGAGATATTGTTGGTGCACGGGAACACCAACTTGGCCGAGACGGGATAATGTTGATCTTCGGGGGATATTAAAACGCCCGATGCACGATCCAGCGAGATTTACCGCACCATCAAAGTATATTGTCCACTTGTCTTCAGATATATTTAGAATTTGGCCTCCATTGTTTTGCTCTAAAACGTCTTTGAGAGGATTTTCAGCCAACATATCTGCGATCGCTCTTCCCTTGACAGATTTTTGGGGAGAGGTTTTAATGTCAAACTCCGAAAGGAGTACTTGCCACTTGACCATTTTTCTCAATAAAGCTGATTTTTCCAAAAGATACTTGATGGGGTCGTTTTCGGTGACCAATTGGATATGATAATGCAAGGTATCTTGCCCCAATCTATGGAGGGCCCAAACCAGTGCTACGCAAGTTCTTTCTACCGATGAGTACTTGGCTTTAGATGTGGTGAACTTTTTGCTCGAGATAATATATGGCCCGTTCCTTTCGATTCTTGGGGTTAGTTTGGGCAAGTAGAGCTTCCAAGGATTCGTCATGAACCATCAAATATAAAGTCAAAGGAACATTACGGATAGGAGGTACCGATCTGGGGGTTGTACCAAATATTTCTTGATCTTCTCGAATGCTTGTTGACACTCGGAATCGCATTTTACTTTCGTGCCTTTCTTTAGAAGTTTGAAGAAGGGCTTTGTTGTTTTCGAGAATTGTGATATGAATCGGATATGTAATTCAGCCTTCCAAGTAGATCCCGTACTTCCTTACAAGTAGAATGAGTCCTTATCTCCCATATAGCCTTGATCTTGGAGGGGTCGATTTCAATACCACGATCGCTACGACAAATCCCAGCAATTTTCCAAATCGGCGCCGAATACGCATTTCGCGGGATTCGGTTTGAGCTTGTATTTCTTTAATCTATCAAATAATTTTCTTAGCACTTGAACGTGATCTTCTCCGGGTTTAGACTTGGCAATCATATCATCCACATAGACTTCCACTTCCTTGTGTATCATGTCGTGGAAGAGGGTCACCATAGCTCTTTGATATGTTGCCCCTGCATTTCTTAATCCAAAAGGCATGACTTTATAGCAAATGATTCCCCATTGGGTGACGAATTAGGTATTGATCTTGTCTTCCTTTTTCAGCATGATTTGATTATATCCCGAGAAGCCATCCATGAAAGAGAATAATTGAAAGCCCACGGTGCTATCAACCAGCACATCAATGTGCGGTAAGGGAAAATCATCTTTTGGGTCGGCCTTGTTTAAATCCCGATAATCCACACATATCCGGATCCTCTCATCTTTCTTCTTAAGCGGCACGATATTGGCGACCCAATCGGCATATGGGACAGCTTCAATGAACCCCACTTTAAGCAACTTCATCACTTCTTCTTTAATCTTATCGGATAGCTCGGGGTTCATTCTCCTGTATGGCTGATTAACCGGTGTGCAGAGCGAGTTTGTAGGCAAAGCATGTTCCACTATTTCACGATCCAACCCTGGCATGTCAAGCATATGACCAGGCGAAGATATCTTGATATTTCTTAAGTAATCTTTGTCATTCTCGAGATATCGATAGCGAGATAAATGTCTCTCTATTTTTACTTCCTTTATACAGACTCGATCTCCTCAGATTGACAACAATGGGCTCTTCGGAAATAGGAGGCTTAGATTCTTCAAAACAATCCCATTCCCTCTTAATGTCACTCACATCTCGCTTCTTCTATATCAATCTCGTATGCATAATCATCGAGCTGATCTAAGTCACATATTAACCTGTTATGCATGGGTGGGATGACATGCCTCAAATGCATCAAGAATGGTTAGTATGTAGAAAATAGAATTACAAAATGCATGATCTATTTTGACAAAATATTTTTGAATTCCTTTTTGAAATAAAAGAAGAGAATACGAAGGAGAATTAGTCCTTGATTTTTCGGACGTCCTGGTTCTCAAAATGCCGTTTTAAAACCCAACATCATATGGCGGATCGGGCCTCAATTTCATGGTGTAAGCAATTGTCATCATCGGACCAAAGCGTTGTTCCATATGTCTTTAATAAAACTGGAGATGATTTTATTGATAGATGCAACTAATGACAAGACAATACCGCACTTCTTGAATCATAAATCGAGATCCATAGAGTGCTTAGAAGAGAAAGCAAAAAGCTTTAGAAACAAATCCAAGAATTGAAATGCATTAAAGGCAAAGTTTAGAAAGAGCCTTTTACTCGGGGGTGGGAAAGTCGTCATCGAGCCACTCAATGATCACATTCACCCGATTGTCCAAGAATAAATTGAACAAGTCTCGGCTCGCATCTTCGAAATATCCTCGTCTTCCAGCCATTTACCTTCGTTGGAGAACACTTCGGACAAGGGATTTTCGAACATCTTCCCTCTAGCTTTCCATGCATTAGTGCTAATGAAACAACCACCTCGGTGTCCACGGCGTCCATGGTCTCCATAACATTTGTTTCGATCTCGGCCTCGACCTATACCGCGCTCTATTGTCTCTTTATAGCCCGGGCACCAACCTTATGGTCATTTGAATCAAGAGTTAAGGGATTACGGATCCCTTGGTCATAGGATTCCCTAATCCGGTACCGAGAATGAAACCATTTGTGAGTAACACTTTTCCCCGCCATAGTCGCAGATCTTGACATCTCGGGATAGCTAACTTTGCATCGGATGGTACATGCATAACAGATACGATGTCAAAGGTGTGATAGCTCAACTCATCCTCCTTTGAAGGCTCAATGTATGGGACCACCCCTTTCGGGAAGCTCGATGTCCCACTTAACCGTGGATAGTGATTAGTTGGCCTCTAACCACAAATTTCACCTTTCGATGTAGGGAAGAAGGTACCGCTCCGGATACATGAATCCACGGTCTTCCAAGAAGCAAGGTGAAGGCACTAAGAATATCCAGAACTTGGAACGGTATAGAGAAGGTTACCGATCCGATAGAAATGTCCAGTTCAATCTCTCCCACCACATTCTTGGAAACTCCGTCAAACGACCGGATAGTGGCTTTGGACGTCTTGACAAAATCTTCGCTTATCCCCAAGCTTCGAGAGTGTTCAAAGGACACAAATTAAAAGCCGAGCCGTTGTCAATTAAGACATGAGGTACCTCCTTTTCATGGCACCTTTCGGCGATATAGAGGGTCTTGTTGTAAACACGCCCTTCTCTCGGGAAGTCTTTATCCGAGAAGGAAATCGATCCTTTAAAAGGATGGCTCCCACGAAGTCTCCCAGTTGAACTTCATCGATGGTCTCCGGAACGTGTACTTCATCTAATACTTTCAAAAGGGCATTCTTGTGCTTCTCGAAATTCTTGAAGAGGTATAGTAAAGAAATTTGTGTGGGCATTTTTCGAAGTTGTTCTACAACTTCGTACTCACCGGTTCTCACAATGGATCGTAGCTTTTCAACCTCCTCTGCAGTTGGTGCTTTCTTCTCGGATTCAGCCTCTTTCGGGGGATAACATCTTCTCGATCTCATGACTGCGTTAATCTCATCTGTTCCGTAATCCCAATGTACCGCCTTTGGGTCATATTCTTCCACATGTGGCAATTTGATCTTCACCGGCTTGACTTCCTCCCCGAGGTGATTCCAATGTTGGCGATTTTTTTGAACTAGAAGCTTCCCAGTTATCCATCTTGTTCAAGTCAATCACAAAGCGAATCGAGACATCTACCATCCCAATCATCTCATCTTCATGGATATTTTCGAGATTATGTTCGGGACATGGCCTCACCGATATGGCATTCTCTTCATCCAGACGCCTTTATCTTTCCCTTCGACCCTCGGGATAATGCCCTCAATTCTCACGCCGATATTCACTAGATGTTGGAAGGAGGAATATGTGTATACGTACATGCGGTCAAAATACTCCGCCGGAAGTGACTTGAGTATGAACTCTAGCATTTCCCTTTCCAATAGCGGCGGTTGCACCATCATAGCATGCTTCTTCCACCTCCCGGCGAATAGTTCGAAACTCTCATCCTCACCTTTTTTCGATATTTAATAAATTGGCCTTGGTGAAATATCCTCTAATCCCGGCTTCAAAATGTTGTATGAAGTGCTCGAGAGCTCCTCCCGGCTCGGGACCCAATCTAGGTCGATTGATCGGAACTAGGCTAATGCTAGGCCCGTCAAACTATGCTTGAAATTCTGGATTAATGTTTCATCGTCTTCATGATGGCCCACCATTTAGCGGAGGTAATACGAAATATGCTCCAAAAGGACACCCAATACCGTCATACTTCATGCGGAAGG
Source organism: Rhodamnia rubescens (assembly GCA_021437795.1). Taxonomy (NCBI): domain Eukaryota; kingdom Viridiplantae; phylum Streptophyta; class Magnoliopsida; order Myrtales; family Myrtaceae; genus Rhodamnia; species Rhodamnia rubescens. Next base: position 232,593 of record JAILYA010000025.1, read on the forward strand.
TCACCCTCAAATTTACGCCTTGGGGCGAAATATTTCTAGCCTAGGTGATTGGCAAAATTAGCTCTTTCAATTCATCCACTTTCTTTGAAATATTGTCGCCTTGTTCTTGCAATAGAGCGATCCTTCTATTTTGCGTCTCCATGGTCCGTCGTATTTCCCTGGATCTCGCATGTTTTCTTCTATTACCGCGGTATTGTTTTTTATCACCGATTGTGACAATTCAGCTACCATGTTCGTCAAATGATGCATGTGGGTCTCAAAATTAGAAAGCCGCATATCGACCTCCCGATTTCCCCGTTCATCTAGAGGAACTTCTTGATTCTTAGTTTCATCGATTGTCCTCACGAATTCTTCACTTTCGGGGTCATCCATGCCACCCCAACCGTCGGGAACTATATCTCCAACGTCCACGAAAAAACTCGGTGGTGCCGAATATAGGACTTTGAAGTTATAACCGCCGCTATCTTCTCCGAGATTATCAACTATCTCACCTCTTTCTAGAGCCCGTTGCATGAATTTTCTATCGCCTCGGCGAGCTTTTCTTAGACGGACTTCATATTCGTCTAACTCTTCAACTTCTTTAACATCCCGGAATGTTCATCAAGTATCCCGAGGAAACTTTCCAGGTCTTTCCTCTCGTGGCTCTCAAGATAAACTCCTCGCTACCAAGTCTACGGTCACATAAGTCCCTTTAAAAGTGACATCTTCCATTCTTCCAATGACACCCGGATTGATTAGCCGTTCTAAACATGCCTCCTTTTGTTCCCGGGAAATATTTTCTCTTTTAGGTTATTGTGTAGCCAGGGGTTAGGATTTCTCGCATTCGATCTACATCCATTATGAACTCTAGGGTCTCTTTATCTTCATCGTCAAATATCGTGTTTACCTCGCGATGTTTAGGTAGAGGGTTCTGTTGTACATCCGGTTCGAGTCTTATCGAACTCCATGACTTTACCATTAATCAAGGCTTGTACTTTATACTTGAGGGCGAGACATTTATCCACATTGTGTCCCCTTTCTCCCATATGGTACACACAAGTCTCGAGTCTCATCAAACTCGGGGAACCTTGGAGGATTAGCTCTAGGTGGCTCTTTTTTGCGACCAATCGATTTTACAGCAACATGGGTAACAATTTGGATAACGGTCGAGGTAGCGGGGTGAAGATAGGTTGATTTCTTCTTCTTGGTTCCGGTGGTTTAGGAGCGGTCCAGGAAGAAGTTCCTTGGCTAGGGGTAGACGGTGAGAAATTTTTGGGTTTATGTGGGTTAGGGACAAACGCCACATCGCTAGTTTGCTCCCTATTATCCCTTCTCAAGGGGTATTGGCGTCGAAAGGTGACTCATGTATTTTCTTCTCCCGCAACGCCCATTCATGACGTTCGCCACCTTAATCAAGTGTGCGAACGTCCGACACCCAAAGGTGTTCAACTTGTTGAAATACTCGAAAGGGCAATGCTTTGAGGAAGAGGTCTATCGGTTCTTCTTTAGGGGACAGGTGGTTTCACTTGCACGGCCAAAGCTCTCCACCTTTGGGTGTAAGCGTGAACGGCCTCATTCTTGCCTTTTACGGTCCTCAAAAGATCTTCCCTTAGTAAGGGTTGTCGTTAAAGTGTTAAACTTGTACTATCGAAGGAACTCATCAGCTAGCTTGTCCCAATCGGCGAGCCTTTCGGGCTCCGGCTCAATAAACCATGCCAGGGCTGCCCTAAATAGGCTTTCTTGGAAGGTGTTGACTAACGGCGGGATATTGTCCGAAAATTGAGACATGCGGCGCGAGATAGTACTTTAGATGCGCTTTGGGACACCCGGTCTCGTTATACTTTCTCACGAAGTCCGGTTCCTTGTAATCGGCAGGAACCTCGATTTTCTCAAAAGGTGTTACCTTATCAAACCTTGAGAGCTCATATCCCTAACTTGCCGGGCACTTCTCGATCTTGGCGAGTCTTTTAATTTCTTCCTACATTTTCGGGGCTTGTTTTTCTTTCTTTTCCAAGTCAATCACAATTGGAGGCTCTTTAGGCGGTCTCTCCAAATTTGGAGAAGGATTTACTGATAGGAGCCGGGTTAGCACTTGTACCATCCGGCAAGCTCGGAGGAACTTGGGAGTTTGGATCAGCGAGGTATCTCCCCGACTAGCGATTATCATCGCATTCATCTCTTCCACCATTGTGGCTATCATATTCATCCGGTTCTTCAAGTTACCCACACGCGGTGCGAGCTCTTCTTGCTCCATTCTTAGTTGGCACGTATTGCTATGAGTCCTCGTGTTTATCAATCACTTATTTTTCAAGACATTAAATCAGTACCAAGAATATTCGAAAATTTGAGAGGGCTGATCCGTGGTAATTGTGCTCTCTATATGTATGCATGAAATGCTCATAAAAGGAATATTATGCATTTACTACGGACCAAATTGTTTAAAAGTGTCTAAAAAGACAATAAATATGCCGGACTAAATGGGAAATGGATCTATCCAAGCTAAGGACGCTTGCATTCTTCCTGCTCCTCCGACCCATCGGAATCCCACAAGTATGGGTCTTCTCCCTCTTCGACATCCAAAGTTCCGGATCTTCGAGAATGTACGGCTCCACTCCCGGGACATACGGTAGCATGTACTCGGGTTCGTAGGACTCCACTTCTTCGATGCGAGGAGATACGCACTCAACTACATACGGCTCAACCGATGATCGGCGATACTCCTTGAATTTCTGAATATACTCCTTGGAGGCCCTATGAATATTCATCTCATCATCCAAGTAATCGGGCCATTCAACTTATTACAATGGGGAGTTCTTCAAAGCATGGAGAATGAGCTTGATCCGAACCCGATACAGCTTCTTTGCCTCCTTGGTGAGCTTTTCTTGTGCCATATCGAGCAATAAGATCCCAGGATAAGCATCCGGTGGCACTTATTGCAAAACTCCAAATTGTCTCACCACGCAAATGGGATAATATGCTACCGCATCAACACATCCCAATAGAGGAATAGAGCTATCATCAACACCAATAATGCGAGCTTCCAAGATCTTAGGCCAAGTCAAGCGCCATCGGATATGCTCGGGCTTGAAATCATTCAATAGCTCAACCCATTTATTAAACGAATGTTTGGGTACGAGGGATTGACACTTGAGGAAGGATCTAAGGGGGGTGAACATGTTCGTTGATCTCATAACACCCTACCCGGAGTTGGAAAGTTTTTATGTGAGAAGTGAACCACATGTGGAGTAGTCCATTGGATACTTGAAAAATGGTTTTTTTGGAAGTTTTGCAACGGTTTAGAGAGAGGAAAGTTTCAGCTAGAATCATGTATGAGTAATTCCAACGGCAACATGCTTGTCTGGCTATATGGACTATGAAGGGGTCAAAAGTAGTCCTAGAGGTAGGGAATAGGACAAATGCAAAGAAAGTTAGGACGAACACTTTTCCCGATTTATGACCGGTTTCGACGGATAAGGAAGAATAATTGTCGAAAAGGAAAGAGAATGTGAATCTACCAGAGTTGGACTTATAGACCTTCTCTATTTCGGAGGTTTTAAGATGAAGAAAGCTTGATAGAGAACGAGTAGGATCCATGTCCAAAAGTGGTTGAGCTATATGGTCATCGAACTTGACCCCAATGATAGCGGAATATTCTTCGAGCGTAGGAGTCAACTCAAGACCTTGGAAGTTGAACGTCATTGTGTGCATGTCCCATGCCTTAGCCAAAGCTTGAATAAGAGCCGGTTGATAATCCACTTTAATCAAGTCCACTAGCTGGCCTAATCGTCCTTCAACATATGCTTTTTTGACTAGGTTGAGCGATCCCATCATAGAGAGAGTTCTTTGTGAGGCACCGAGGATGACTTTGATGTCTCCATTCCCCATGATCGAAAAATGAAAAATGATGATCCTAAAGTCAATTACAACGGATTAAAATGAATATGCATGAAATGTGATGTAAATGCACTAACCAAATTCCATGCCATCTTTTCGTAACATGAGGGTCAATTACTCTCATTCGACCCAAATAAACCAAATGAGGTAGTTATGGACCAAATCTCACCCAAAGATGGCATGTAATCGATTAGGATCGTTTAAGTGCAATCGGGGTAGAAAGTCACTATTACAACTTTAAATTCAAAAGCCCACGGAATTCTCAAGTCTAATATAATTAAGCCCAAAAAGCATGTAAAGATGTTCGACCAATATATGTGGATGAAAATACACAATCGGCTCCAAAGGAACATAATAAACCCAGGAAATGCCCCAAAGTCCAACTAAAACTAGGTAGTTGAAGCGGTGTCCTCGTCATATGATATCTCAATCAACCCGGGAGGATCAACATCTTCTTCATCATCGAGATGATATGACGATGATTTCCTTCTTCTTCATTGTCGAATGACTCGGGGTCGTTTTGATTGCGCGAGGTCGTCTCATTAATTTCGCATATGATTCTTGGATCCTCTCTTTTCCTCGCTTGAGCTCCAAATGGCGTGCACAATGCGTATAATCACAGCTTTCACCACGGATGTGGTTACGTCCATCGAGTTCCCTTCCATGGACAAATCCAAAAACTTGAAAGGTGGCGGACACTCGGTCCTTGCGTCGAATAGTCCTCCGCTCCCATGCGAGCATATCGGAGGATATCAATATGATGTTGGGGCGCCATCTATCCTAAAAAGGAAAATTAACCTTCAACCCCAATTACTTAAACGATCTTATAATTTTCGTGATATGCTCGTGAAAATTTTATGCATGAATTAAATTTACAAAAAATAAAGAGGGTAAAAAGCCTTACCAACCGATGTTACTCTTTTATTTTATTTTTTTTATTTTAGGTATACCAACCTTCTATTCACATGCGCATGAGACAAGTGAGGTTCAACTCTAAAGAAATCAAAAAGGGCTCGGGTATGGACCTAAAAAGGCTCCCGTTATACGAATCGATGAGCCACCCACAAGCGCAATCAAACAACAAGTGGATAGGATCATTAATCTTGCATAGCGAGCGGGATTAAATATGGTCAACCCAAGTGTAATCAAACACGGGAGCTTCGCATACCAATCCCTATCTATGGCGACCTAAAAAGGGTGATTCGCGGCTCGGGTTTAGGCGCTTGTGTGTGCAGTGTCGTGATCCTTAAAATATGCAAGACATGCACACGATTATATCAAAACACCGCTTTAATATGGGCGTAAATAAACACACAACTGCAAAATACCATATCTCGCACAAAATTGATTAGCATAGACGTCACCCCTTAGAACTCCCATCTGCACCAACATTTAACACTTTTCATTAGTGAACGTACCTCACCTTCAAGAGCATCTTCAGAAAAATGGGGTTAGAAAACACTCAACATTTTTATCGGCTTAAGTCCTCTTAATGATTTCGCAAGTTAAACTTCTCCCCGGTGGAATCGCCGATCTGTCGCGACCCTCAAATTTTTTTTTTTTCGGAGCGGGCGGGGTTAACAAGCCGCGCCCTTTTCGGACCCCGGTTGACGGCGGGATCTTCTTCGCGCGGGTCTCTCCCAAGACCCATTGCTCAAATCGTGATGTGAAGAAAATTTTATCGAGATTGATCTTAGTATGGTCGGGTGGCATGTGCATAGTGTACATGCATTTGGAGTCTCCGAGCATCAATTATTGGAGGGTATAATCGGAAACCCTATCGAGCGGTAGGGAGAAACCGTTCGATTCTACGAAAACCACAGATTTGGGTCCGGGGACTTGGTTACACCGAGATTTACATCGACGCCCTTTCGGTTACCGAGGTTGAGTGATTTTCTAACCTAAGAATTCATGTAGATGAAATTTCGGGTGAGGTAGGCCCTAATGATCTAAGGTATCATGCAGACGGGAATTTACTATCTATCCTAAGGTGGGTAGGGTAGGGTAGGGTTTCCATACTACCCTACCCTACCCGACCCTTAAGAGAGGTTTTTTTATTTACCCCGACCGAACCGGAAATGAATTAACCAAAAAAAAAAAGGATCGGGTCGGGTCGGGTCGGGTCGGGTCGGGTTTAGGGTTTATTTATTTTTATTTTTTTGCCCCTGTTTCAAATGGAACCAAAGATAATCATGAGATACAAAAGGGTCGGGCAATAAATTTGATAAATAATGAGAGAACTTTTTAAGAAAAGTTAATAATTTAAAAGAGCAAACGTTAGTAACTAATTCAAATACGAGTTAGTAATGTAAAATTAATCGGTGACTTAATCGTACATAAAAAAAATTGGCAATTAAGATAGATATTGAGCTTGATTACACTTCAAAATATAAAATGCATGGTACATTGAAGTATCTGTTAAAAGTGCATTGAGTCCTAACTACACGACATTTGAGGGCACACACACGCCTTGCTCCCGCTCATTACTCTTGATCATATTGCCTCATGTAGTATGCATTCTTCTCGGGTGCCACTGTTAATAACAAATGAATATGCTTGGAATGGTCTTTCTTTCCTTTATTTCAACTGAATAAAATTTACAATAAGAATAAAAATTGGTTTAACATGTACCCTTTTCACATTGATTTATGTATATGGCACTACATAGGAATCAATCTAAGTCCAGAATTTGAACCCTTTTCTGCTCATCCTTAACCAATATATTAGAAAAGGCGTCGCAAATTTATCGATCCAACTCGAGATTTCCTGTCACAATATACATAAACTTGAAAGAAGAGCACTAATGGGAACAACCTTCAGCCAAATTCCGGCACGCCGAGCATGGCAAAAGACCAAGATGTGGTACCTAGACTTGCACCACTCAAGAGAACAAGATGAGGACATATATATATAAGCATGATCTTTCGCGATGTAAACCAAAAGATGATCAAGATAATCTAAACATTGTTCCACCGTCAAGAATCAATAAAAGCAAGGCAATAACAATTACCTTATGATAATCACCTCAATCATTAGAACTTCTAATTCGAAAGCATTCACGGGAACTTTGTCATATTGTAGTACCAATGACTAGCCAAGGGAAAATAATCCGAGTACAACCTCAAAAGTCCAAGGACATAATAATAGCCGACCTTCTCAAACATCAGTCGGCTCTCTTTATAGACAAAAGCTTCATCAAATCCAAGTTTATACTTACAGGTTGACCCAAAACATTTTTCCCATTTTTTAACTTCTAGTTATTGCTCGCAACTGCACTTAATAGAACGGAAATGCGTTCATGACTAACACACTTGTCAAAGGCACACTTCCAACCATGCAATTGAAACATGAACAAGGAAATTTACAATAAGAATAAAAATTGGTTTAACATTGTACCAATCTCCAACTCAATCACCATCATCAGAGAATTCAATACCGAGTTTAGCCATTGTCGTAGTTGGCAACTCTACATTAAATTCACATTGAAAATGAAAACTAATGTATGCTTGGAAATATAGGAAAGTATAAATATTTTACAACAATGTTTTTTCACCGACTCAAAGATTACGAGTTTTCTAAATCCTCTTCAATCGTAAGTCAAAGTCGATCGTAACCAATCTTGAGCACAAATAATGGCCTCCACCTGCTTGGGGTCAAGGAGCTACGAAACACATCAAGCACACGACCTCTGCTAAAGGCACGTCGAGCGGGCGCGCTAAAATATCTCGAGCAATGGAAGAAATAATAGGATATCTTGAAGAATTTACTTTCCACCAATTCAAGATATCAAAGTCGGCAATATCGTTCACATCCTTCCTCCAAATACTTATCTAACTCATTTTTTGCAAATATTGCTATCGTATGGCTAAGAAAATTTATAATTTTCTTTAACTTCCAATCGGCATCCACAAAATGAGCAGTGAGGCACATATAACTCATATTTTGACAAGAAGTCCAATGTCGTTGTTAGACATACTCTAGGAGATGTCTCGGAAAAATAGGTCTTCAATTTACTTCTTTCCTCCATGTACAAATCATAACAATCACGCCTCAATGTGTTGCGTGTTGGGATTAAGAAGTTTGGCTGATTCTATTCACAAATCGCCGAAATCCCTCATGCTCTACAAACTTGAAAGGTAATTCAGCAAGAATAAACATGGTCGCTAATTCTTTCTACCAAGATCTTGGTCAAATTTCCATGGACTAGACTAACTACTAACCGCAATAGGTTGACCCGCACTTCTTTGCCTTTTTCGCACGTTTGCATATGGGTATTTTTTACATCTAGCTAGATGATGATGCATCGAACTAGTCCCGTGACCACTAACACAACCAATACGAACCCTACAATAGTTACATTCGGCCTTTGCTTCATCGGAACCCGTGTAAAATGTTCCCACACTACGATCTCTCAAACTAGAAAGATTCGTTTACATACTTCTATCCTTATAGAACGCAATTGTTAATTACAATGTTACTTTTCTATGTTAATTAAAAGATAGAAAAACCCATCGCTCGAACAGGGTGTATGTGTTATGTTATAAATGTAAAAACGGAATGTAAACAAGCCAGTCGATACAATATGTTTTGAACCCAACATCGCACAATCAAGAAATTAACGAACAACAATAGCAATTTAATATGGCCAAATCGGCCCGTGGGTAGACGACACCAAATTGGCAAAAACATCTTCTTTTCATTTAGACAAAACAATTTGAAGAGAGGAGGACCAAAAAAAAAAAAAACCACGACCATCGAAACAAAATAGACTCGTAAGCACCGTTCGCGTGTTCTTCCTGAGTCAACGCACATGTTTGTTTTTCTCCTAAATTATTCAGTGTAAATAAAGCTGCAAATGTGAGATTCTCTACCTCGAAACCAGAGCGAATTCGAAATTAATGCGCAACAACGATTGAAATGAAGATACATTATGTAGCGTAACTTCACGGCAAAACCAAGATCTCACAAACCAAAAAGCAAAGAACATCAAGAATCTCGACCCGATAAGACACCGACCTTGAACCAAAAAGCAACACGACACGAGCACCGAAACCCAACATCGCACAATCAAGAAATTAAAGAACAACAAAAGAGCGAGCTAAAGAAACAAAGAAATTTCGAGTTCAATCTTGATAATTACCGATGAGCAATTGAGAGTGAGCGAACTCGGTGAGTCAAACCAGGCAAAACGCGATTCCTTAGGGTTTTCTAATCGAAGGGAGAATGATTACCGTAGATGCAAGGAAGTGAAAAGCTCGAGGAAGTGCGATGCTACATAAGAACGCGTCGTATGGAAACTCGTGGTAAAAACAAACTCTATCCTCCCAATTCCGAGAATATTGTCACAACAAATAAAATTTGGGTCGAGATCACCGTGTCGAGCTTTCAACGGACTATCCTTGTATCCTCATCTTCAAATGGGCTTTCCATCTTCATGGGTCGTACTTGATACCATTATTTGTAATGGGAAAACTTCTTGACCATCCGAATTCAACTTCAAAGGAAAGGAACACAACAATAAACACCCAAAATCGCACTTGCGGGAGAAATCGCCGAACTTTAGAGATCGAGATAGGGAGAGAGAGGAGAATAACCGAGCATATCTCGCACCTGACAAGAATAACAAGCGATAACTAGAAAGCACAACTAAACGCCCGAACATGCGAAAAGCTCGAATTAGATTCATTCCATTTCCTCTTGTGCGGACATCAAACATTCAAACTCATATAAAAATGGAAGCAATGGACAAAGATGTCATCCCAAACCTCGTTCGCCCCATCTCTAAGTTACAACACCAGCTCGGGTTCGCTAATGCGACTCAAAGCCTCGGTAATGCGCATCAACCCATACGCCAGGGAGAGAGAGAGAGAGAGAGGGGCATTACCGAGAGCAACATTGAGGAGAGAGAGAGGACGGAGTCGCGGACACGGGGAGGGCGATAGATCTTGGGCTCGTGGAAGGCAATAGAACTCGGAAAGCTTGGAGAGAGACAGGCGCTGCCGTATAGGTTTTACGGATATCGGCCCATCGATTTGGGGAATGGGCCGGGGCCGGGGTTATAACCCTACCCCCTACCCTATCCAAGTCATTAAAATACCTTATGTTATCCGAATCTTTCTTTACCTTACCCTAAAATACCTCAAAATGGTGTGGTCGGTAAGGTGGTCATCCACCCTACTACGATCATAATGAGAAATTTAATGCGCAATCAAAATAATCACAGCCAAATCAAACAATCAACCAAGTAGATACGTCTAATATGGCACTATTCGGCCCACGAAATATCAATTTTGAATTTCGATGTGGTTCGAGAAAATTTGGGGCGGAAGGCCCGGAAGGGTAGAACGGTCATTTTTGGGGTTCGGGACCCAAAAATCACAAAATTGGGGTCGACCCATATGAATGTGGCCATTTCCCATTGTTTGTGCTTTTTCAAATTTTTCTAATTTTTTGGAATTTTTATTTATTTTCTAAAAAAAATTGGGAATTTTTCGGATCAGTGTAAATTGACCCTCGAAGCTTCGAAGATTATCGATCCAGACTATAAGAGTCCCGAATCGATCTAAGTATTTTTAGAAATTTTTCGAAAAAAATCTGGGAATTGTTATGAATTTTGTATGAATTTTACAATTTTTTTGGATTTTTTAGAAATTTTTACTAATTTTTATTAATTTTTCGGACCGGGTCAACCCGGTCAACGTCGGTCAACCCGACCTTGACCCGGCTCGGACCCGCTCAGCACTAAAACGACACCGTTTCTATTTTTCTATATTTTTTTATTTTTTAAAACTATTTTCCTAATTTCCGAAAAACAGGAAAATAAATGGACGGCCGAGGATTAAGTTTGAAAATGATCTCGACCGTTCGCTTGCTCGCGCTTACGTGTGCCTCGCCACACCGAATCACGCCCAACCTATGCAATGAAACGACGTCGGATTTGGCTGTATACTCTAAACGACGTTGCTCGTTCATTAACCTAAACAAAGGCCGTTTCTATTTTTTATTTTCGATCTAATAAACGAATTATCAAAAATTACAAAAAATATAATCTAACGGCCAAGAATCCAACTAACCTATTAATCATGACCGTCGGATTAAATCCAACTCAGCTTATTCGCGCCAACGGCCGAGCCGATTGGACATTGAGCTGGACCTATCACGACTTGACACCTCGGACTTTGACTCATTGACCCCGCCACCTTAGCCGTCTTCTACCTCTCGACGACGCCCGAACCAACGGCCGACGCTTCTCAAGTGAGATCTCGCCGGAATGACGCAAAACCACTTCCAATCGACTCGATGCGACGTGCAGATCGACATATCCTAAAATCAAGCAATTTCATCGGGCGAATCACGAGCTATGAACTAGGCATAGTCGGCCACCGCCGAGTTCGAACATGTAGAATCAAGCCAAATCAAATCGATTCATTCATACACGAGCATCATAGGAAGTTCGGGAAGCTTGCCTCGTGCTCCGATTGGGCTCGCAATGGCTAGAATCGCCTGGTCGAGGTTCGACCAAGCCGCGACCGGTTGAAGGCTCGACTTAGGTGTTTCGAGCAAAATCAATGCAAAAGGAAGATGCGATCGTGGTCAGTGATGTTCGAAAATCAAAACGCACACACTAATTCAACCGATCGGGCCTGGGATAGTGCTACACCATGTACACACAGTAAAGATGATCGAGAGGTCGACTCACCGTTTCTCCTAAAGATCTGGCGAATGCGAGCTTCGATTCAACCTAGATTGGCCTGCCGAACAACTCACGTTCGAGCTCCGGCGAGCGGCAATGTTGATCGCGAGACTCTTTCTCTCTACCTTTTCTCTCTTTCTCTCTCTATTCTGTTTCTCCGGCGAGCACGAATGAGCCTCTCCTTGATTCGCGAAGCTTCTCATCCATTTATACTTGATTTTGAAATTTGGCGCGTACGGGCGAGAGCTTGCCGAGCCTCCTCATGCCTTGCCACGTGCCAATTGGTCACCGGACGGCGATGGAATCGGTTAGGATTCCGTCTATGTCCGTTGGCCCTCCGTCGATCACAAATGAGCACGAATTGTACTCGGACTTGAAAATGTTGACTTTACGTGCCGCCATGACTTTGATCGGCTCGTTGGAGCTCCTCCGGCGACTATTGGCCCCACCGTTGGTGGCAATCGATGCATCCTTGCCTGCGGAACAAAACCCCAACATTAGTTGATCCAATTAGTATCGAATTGGTCCTCAATTTGATCGTTGAATCTTAGCTCCCAAACTTGGAAAATGGCGCGAGTATGAGGAAGACGATGCATCGTTCGGGACCGGTTCGGCCGGTCCGACCAATGATCGAGATCGGTCCGAACTCGGTTTAGACTTGAAAATTTCAAAATTAATCAAAATTGGTTGGGAATTTTCGTGATTAAACTTCAAAATCGGACTTAGGAGCTTGAATATTATCTAGAAATGTGGCATTGCCCAAACGTTTTCACCAATTTCCGCAAAAAAACCCCACATTTTTCTAAATTCCCAAATTAGGGACAAGTTCAATTGGACGCTTAATTGACCAAATTGGACCAAACCACCTATGCCAATCGATTCAAAATGTATGAAAACCTAAGGGGACGGTCCAATTTTACCACAAAAGTCCCTCGATTAAAAGTAATTCAAAAATTTGCAAGTTGAGGGACTAAATTGCAAGAATTTTAAGAATTTTTGCTCAATTCATGCAATCCGCGTAATTGAGGCTGCAATTGATCAAATTGAAGCTTGGAAGGACTGCAATTGAATGTCTAGACTCTAAATGTGCAAAAATTGCAAATAAAAAGACTCAATTTGTATTTTTTATGTGAATTCAATCCTTAGTGTTATGAAGAAACACCTAAAATTGGATTCAATTTTTGATTTTTCTTGAAGTCAATATGAAAAAATAATTAAAAATAAAAATATTGGACAGTTTTCTGTATTTTTGTGACCTCAAAAAGTATTGTTTATGAATTTTCTAGTATTTTTCTATTTTTCGAAAATATTTAAAAATGTGAAAAATATGAAAAAAAAATTTTTGTTAAAACAATGGTTCCTTATGCTTGGCCAAGGCTCCCAAACTTGATTTTTCAATTTTTTGATTTTTTTTAATGAATTTTTGAGAATGTTTTAGAAAATAAAACTAAAGAAAATTGATTAAAAATCGAGTGTCAACAACCACCGACCACCACCAACCACCAACGACCTCCCCGACCTCCCTCCAACACCCTCAGCCATCGCCACAACCCTTCTCCAGCCTTCTCAACTCCCGTCGACCACCATAGGACCGCTATACATCGCCACACCAATACCGAACGGCCACACACAAAGACCGGCGTCCGGTCTCGTTCCCTATCGCTGTCCCTGCTTGCTCCCTCGATTTCGGCAATTGTTGCTGCTATTTTCGACGAGCACCTTCTACTACTATCCACCCACGGCCTCCCTGACCTCCTTCCGACACCCTTAGCCATCGCCGACCGGCCTGGAGTCCCAAAAGCCCCGCAAGCCACCTTGCCACCATTCGATTCTACTACTAATTTCGATTTCTATTTGAGGGAAACGAAGCTCGTTCTAGTGACAAACAGTCCCCATACCACCCTCAACTTCTTTACACACCTACTTCTACCTTCATAGGACGTCGCTAACCAACGAAAGCCTCGGGATCAGCCTTGCAATTTGAAACTGTACACCTCACCGTCAAACCATCTTGTTAGGTGCCGATGTAAGGAATCGAAACCATCCTACTGCCACCACGATATCCCGTAGACCCCGCTAGACCTCCTTGAACCATCATGGAGCCGTTTGCTCATCCGTAGAAGGCCATAGAGGCCTCGAACAACCTCTATCTAAGGACAGCTTACCCGATGTTCTGTTTCGATTCGATTTAGCATTAAACATGCTAGTCGCTGCTCGTTCGAGCTTCGATATGACCTTGCCAACTCGGGTGGCTCTCTATTAGGTCTTGGCCACAAGCTCTAGTCCTTACTCCCTAAGTCTCGATTAGGAAACCAAGTCGCTAAGGCCCGCCATTGCTATTGTAAAACACTTCATTGTGAGTTAACCTCTAATCCTTGGCTAAGTCATTAATTGTGTTGGGAAGTAGCGTGATTAGATCATTTGGGCATTTAGATAGATCAATTAGGGTCAATTTAGGTTAGAAAATGGATTTCGATTAAATGACCCTAATTGAAGAGGCTAGTCGATTACGATTGCTTGAGACTCAATTGTTTGATTCCGGGACACTCCTAAAGGAATGAAGTTGGTTCTCAAAGTGCGTATGCTTACTATTGAATTGATTGTTCATGCTGACCGTTTGGTTATCTCGATTATGCAATTGTGTGATTGATTGATTGATTGATTGGTGGCTGAAATGGACGGTTAAATGTAGCTACTTGCCATGCATTTACTTGCAAAGTAGTAGGGGTAGCATTGTGCATCCATACGACCTCGTGTGACTCAAGATGCATGTATTAGCATGGAAATGGCCGAGGATCGAGTCCGGACCATATCGCATGAGCATTCGACATTAATTAAATATAAAAACTGGTTGTTTGTCGAATGATATGAATGGTCATATGATGGAAAGATGATGCGACGCCTTACAAGTTTGTGACTTGCCTATAGCGTGAAATCACGTGACTTGTTAGATGCCCGACTCTCTAGGTATGGTACATCGTTGGTATGGAGTATGGATAGATTATCGGATGCTAGTTGTAGCTTGAGAAGGGCGGATGCTCCCTTGGGAATGCCTACTTACTGTACCTAGAATGCCCCGTACATGGGGTCCCCGCTTATGGATACCTTCACCAGATAGAATATGGGATAATGCTTGGTTTACGTAAGACACTTTGTTAAGGCATAGTATAGGTTTCATTAATTGTCGCGGATCATCGATTAATAAATGCGCTTCGTGTGGTATCCAACATCCGGTTGATGCTTCGATGCATTACAATTATCTAAATAATCATTACTTGATTAAGTTTATCCTAGGTTGCATTCATGTTACATTATGCATGATACCTCGATAGGTAAGTCGCTTGTGATTGATGTACCTATCTTGTGCCAAGTAATTGATTGGTAAGACACCTTGGATCGAATCATCGTCTTAGCCGAGCTTAGACGTTGACTCATTGGGATTGTATCTCACTCCTTTGTGGTTAGTATTTTTCGGGTCCAAGGTAAGATGTCAAACCAAAGAACATCCGATCAAGTTTGGGATTCCTACTCACACGGGGTTTCAAGTTACACGCCACCCAATTCCCCGGCACAAATAAGGTTTGGGAAGAACGCGTCATGATGATCTACGTAGAAGAGGGATTGGAGGATTTGGTACCTCATCCCTACAAAGCAAGGGTTCTTCGTGATGGCGATCGTGTTCTAAACCCTTCTTGGGATCCTTCGGTTTCGTGGGTAACCTTGATGGTGAGATAGTGGATCCCAACTATACAAACCCTAACTACGTTCCTACGCCCCCATCTAACTATGGCGGAGGTTGGCCATCGCTAACGTCATATGCTTGGGATAGGATGCCGACTTAGTTTCTTTTTGGGAGTAGATGGACGATTGACCCGATCCGACCCTTATCCCTTTTGACGGTTTTAGATAGCCGCTCCGGAGTGTGGAGTTGTACTTGATTATGGCTTTACGGGGTTAATCGTGATCTGTTTTGAGTATTGTAATGCTGGTTATGTATTTCGATATCCTACTATTACGAATATTTATATATGACTATCCCGGTTGCTTTACTTGTCCCGGGAGTTACACGTTTTCGCAAACAAATTATATTGTCGTGGGTCGATAACATACCTAGGACGTTGCCATTACGACTCGAGGTGAATTAGTAGAGATATTGCATTCTCGAGGATCAAGGTGTGACATCCCCACCCAAGGTGGTATCGAGCAAGGTCGACCCGATCTATCCGGTCATTAGTCGGGAGTAATAAGGGCGATGAAAAATGGGATAGTTAGTAGAATTTTACGCATTATGCAAGTGATTGCTATTTGTGTTTTAATGTTTTTGGATTGCCTTCTTATCACGCTATGCTCAGGGGGTGAGCATGACTCCATACAATACCAAAGATAATGAGCGAGCGCAATGGAAGAACACCCTGGGTAGGCCTACCCGGTAGAATCCAAGAGTCAATGAAACCTTGGGAGGTGAAGGAATATCTCGGTGACTTCTTAGACGAGATCCGAGGATGATCGATAACATCCTAGAAGCACTTGGGGATTTGGTAGGACAATGGACGAGAAATCAAATGCCGCAGCCGCTAAGGCACCCTAAGTAGTTCCTTTAGCTATAGACATCAATGAAGGTATGCAGATGCATAAGTTAGTGGAATCATTTTGAAGTTGAAGCTACCTAAGTTTGCGGGAGAAGGAAACCCCGAGGTTACTACCAAGTGGTCAAGGAGCTAAAAAAGACGTTTGCCTTGCTAATGTGCATGGATGAGGACAAGATCAGCTATCTATCAAATGCAAGAAAACACAAGCAATTGGTGGTAGCCATTCAAAGGACGGATCTTCCCCAAAGGCCCAATTTTGAGGTGGGATACCTTTGTGGAAGCCTTCTATGGTAAGTATTTTTTGGATTGCACTTAGGAATAGAAGCTAAATGAATTAATGCGTCTGTCTCGTAATCGGATGACAGTGGACCAATATGAGGCAAGATTTACAAAGTTGTCTTGATACGCTCCAAGAATGGTTGAGAATCCCGAGGATAAAGCTAGGAGATTTAGGAATGGTTTGAGACTCGAGATAAAGGACATATTGGGTCCCTTTAACCCAAAGGACTATAACAAGCTATATGAGAGAGCCCAATTGGTAGAAAGGAGTTTGTTAGAAAGGGGTGCCTCCGCTTCTAGTTCATGTTTTGCCCGTTCGAATAGGAGGGATGCTCGGTAATGAAAGAAATCGATGTCTAGCAAGCATGACTCATATTCCGCTAAGTAGAGTAGGTGCGATTAGCAAGTCGACATATCGCCAAGGTGAGGAGTGTCGTATGTACCGTTAGAGACATTGACCTAGATAGGGCCCAATGAGGATCCGAGCATGTTATAGGTGTGGTTAGCTTGGTCATCAAGTGAGAAATTACCTTCAACGCCAAGGAAATAGGCCACAAGAAGGACGCCTGGAGGATATGCATTACGGAACGTTTCGAATTGACCTCCGGCACAATGAAGGGTGTTTGCAGCTACTCCGAGAAGAGGAGAAGAATTTGTCAACCGTTACGTGTATGGTTCTCTTCCATGACCAAGTTGCCTATGCTCTATTTGATCATGGTGCTACACATTCCTTTGTGGCTAAACAATTTCTTTGAACTCATCGGTCTAAATCCGTAACCGTTGAGTACCGTGTTTAGGGTTTCTACGCCTTTGAAGGATAGTGTAATAGTTGCCGTAGGTTGTCTTGGCTGTAAACTTGTGGTAAGTGGTCATGAGGATAGGACAGATTTGATTATGCTCGAGATGTATGATTTCGATTTGATAGTCGAAATGGACCGGTTGAAGAAGTCAAGGGCTACCATGGATTGCTATCATAAGGTGATTCGATTTAATCCCCCGAATGGTGCGGCTTCGAATTTGTGAGTAATCGAGGACAAACCTCGACAAAAATGATTTGGTCGCTTGAGACGACTCGATTATTAGAAGATGGTTGTTATGGTTATTTGGCGTACGTGGTTGACATATCTTCCGAAGAACCTAAGTTAGAAGATATACTTATAGTGCGAGAATTTCTCGATGTTTTTCCTAAGGAATTGCCTAGTTTTACCACTAAAAAGGGAAATTGAGTTTGTGATCAAATTTATCCCTAGAACGAAGCCAATTTCTAAGGTACCATACAAGATGTCCTCATCTCGAGCTCAAGGAACTCATGGTTTAGATGCAATAGTCATTGGATAAAGGATTTATCCGTCCTAGTGCATCGCCTTTAGGGAGCACTTGTGTTGTTCATGAGGAAGAAAGACGGATCATTGTGATTATGCATTGACTATAAACAAGCTGAATCGGGTAATGATCAAGAACAAGTACCCTTTACCAAGGATCGATGATTTGTTAAATCAATTGCAAGGAGCTTCGGTATTCTCTAAGATAGATCTGCGAACGGAATATCATCAATTGCGGATCGGGAGGAAGATATTCGAATAAGGCATTTTGGACGCGTTGTGAATATTATGAGTTTACAATAATGCTGGTCGGATTGACGAATGCTCCAGCCGCTTTTATGTATTTAATGAATAGGGTATCTAGGGATTACTTGGATCATTTTGTGATCGTGTTTATAGATGACACTCTAGTGTACTTAAGCGGCCTTGAAGATCATGAACAACATTTGAGGATAGTTTTGGAAATTCTTAGAGTGCATCAGCTATATGCCAAGTTTAGTAAATGCGAGTTTTAGTTAGCTCGATGGCATTGCTAGGCCATGTAGTATCTAGAGAGGGTATTGCCATCGATCCGTCAAAGATTATTGCGGTGATAAACCGGTCAAGGCCAACGACAAGAACTAAGGTCGAAGTTTCCTAGGGTTAGGAGGCTATTACAAACGATTTGTGGAAAGGTTCTCAATTATAGCCTTACCTTTGATACAATTACTCAAGAAGGACGTAAAGTTTGAATAGACGAAGAAATGCTAGTGTAGTTTTTAAGAGCTTAAGCACAAACTAACTACAGCTCCTGTTTTGACTATCCCATCCTATCCCGGAGGATTTGAGATCCACAATGACGCTTCGCTCAACGGTTTAGGTTGCATCTTAATGCAACACGGAAGAATGGTCGCCTATGCTTCTCACCAATTAAGACCTCACGAGATGAACTATTCAACACATAACTTGGAATGGGTTGCGGTTGTATTTGCCTTGAAGATTTGGCGACATTATGTGAGTGGAGAGAGATTTCAGGTGTATACCGATCATCAAAGCTTAAAGTATTTATTCTCACAAAAGGAACTAAATATGAGGCAACGTCGATGGATGGAATTGCTTGAGGATTACGATTGTGAGATTTTATATCACCCAGGCAAGGCGAATAGGGTCGCGGATACCTTGAGTAGAAAATGAGTGAATGCTCAATTACAGTCGTAAATGGAGTTTATTAGAGAAAGCCGGAGACTCGACTTCAAGTTGGAAATTAGTCACCCATCAAGTTTAATTGTGACTTTGAGGATCGAGCCGGAAGTACAAGTAAGGATTAAAATCTTACAATCGATGGACCCCACCGTCCAAAAGATCCTTCGAGATAGCTCGACCAAGAAAAGCACCAATTTCTAGGTAACTAACGACCGAACTCTAAAATTTCGAGGACATTTTGTCGCACCGGATGACGAGAAATTAAAGAAGCACATCTTGTTAGAAGCATATTGTAGTAACTATAGCATCCACCCTGGAAGTACGAAGATGTACTAAAACTTGAAATAACATTATTGGTGGAGTGGTATGAAAGCCGACATTGCTAAACATGTCGGCGGGTTAAGGCGGAATATTGTAAACCCGGGAGGATTGCTACAACAACCCTTAGAAATTCTAGAATGGAAATGGGAACACATCACGATGGACTTCGTGATGGGTTTATCGAGAAGTCGAAAGGACGCGATTCAATCTAGATCATAGTTGACAAATTGACAAAGTCAACACACATTATGCCCGTTAGAAAGGATTTTACCTTAGATAGATATGCAGACCTATATGTAAGGAACATCATAAGATTATATGGAGTTCCGGTGATGATCACTTTCGATCGTGATCTTAAATTCACCGCAACGTTTTGAAGAAGTTTACAAATGCCCCGGGGAACAAAATTCCAATTCAAGACGGACTATCATCCACATATGGATGGTCAGTCTAAAAGGACAATCCAAACACTCGAAGATATATTGTAAGCTTGCGCCCTGGATTTCAAAGGTAATTGGGAGGAATAGTTACATCTCGTCGAGTTCGCCTATAACAATAGTTATCAAGAATGTATTCAAATGGCCCCATTCGAGGCTCTATATGGTAGGCCTTGTAGGACACCGTTATATTGGGATGAAGCTGGAGAAAAGATTACGGGTCCCGAGTTAGTGTAACCATCAATAGAAGCCGTCAAGATCATTAGAGATAGACTTAAGGCGGCCCAAAATCTTCAAAAGAGCTATGCCGACAGGAGGCGTGGGCCTCTGGAATTTCAAGTTGGGGATCACGAAGTTTCGGAAGTTATCACCTATAAGAGGAACATCCTAATTTGGCAAAAAGGGAAAGTTGAGTCCAAGATATGTTAGACCGTTCGGGATTGTGGAATGAATTGGAAGTATGGCGTATCGCCTTGCATTACCGCCCGGACTTGCTCAAGTTCATAATGTGTTCCACGTCTCAATGTTAAAGAAATACGAGCTTAACCCCGCTGGTGTACCGAGTTACGAAGAGATCGAATTGGACAAGCGAGAGTCGTATGTGGAACACCTAGTCGGGATTGTGGATCGAAAGGAACAAGTACTCCGAAACAAGGTGATCCCCCTGGTCAAGGTAATCTAGCAACATCACGGAACGGAAGGAGCCACGTGGGAGAGTGAAGAGATTCGATACGTACTTATCTAAATCTTTTCGAAAACAATTAGTAGTAGTGCAAATTTCGGACACGAAATTTCTCAAGGTGGGGAGAGTTGTGATGTCCTAGGAATCCGATCTCTTTTCGGTAATAGAATACAGTTCATGAATCACCTGTGAATTCTAGTTTGTTGTTGGAGAGAGAATTCTTGAGAATTAGACAATGAAAATTGAGAATTCCCCGAGTCGTCGATCGAATTAGTTAAGGTCCAATCCATTAATCGTTTCATGTTAGGATTGAAATTCTAGAACCTAAACTTTGTTCTAACCAAACTAGATTGAGTTTGGATGAGAATACCCTCCTTGGAATTGCCAATTGCCTAAACTAACCTTAGAATGACAATTGACCAAAATACCTATGACATTTTGAGAAATGACAAAAATGCCCCTAGGGTTTCTATCAAAGCACTTATGAAGGGGGACCCACCTTATCATTTGAGCCCTAGAGTTAAAAAGGAGAGCTACCTACCCCTTAGCCGACCACACCTTATCCTCCAGCCTCCTCCCCCTAATCGCCACTCTCCCTCCTCCGTATCTCTCTCTCACTCACTCCCTTTTTCTCCCTTCCTTTCGGTTTGACTAGCCATCGACCAATGCCAACCACCCACGAGCCCTCCCGACCTCCCTCCAACACCCTCGCCCACCGCCACAACCCTTCTCCAGCCTTCTCGCTCCCATCGACCACCATAGGACCGCCGCACGTCGCCGTACCAGGCACCGAACGGTCACAAATAGCCCCGACGTCCGGTTATGTACCCCGCCGCTGTTGTTTCTTCTATTTTCGACAGCAATTGCCGCTGTTTGCGACAAGCACCGACCACCACCAACCACTCATGACCTCCCTTGACCTCCCTCCGATACCTTCAGCCATCGCCGACTAGCCTAGAGCTTGAAACAGCCCCGCAAGCCACCCCGCCGCTGCCCGATTTTGCTGCTATTTTCGATTTGTATTTGAGGGAAACGAAGCTCGTTCTAGTGGCAAATGACCCCGACACCACCCCAACTTCTTTACACACCTATTTCTACCTTTCTAGGACGTCGCCAACCACCGATAGCCTCGAGATCAGCCTCACAATTTGAAAATGTATACCTCACCGTCAAACCGCCTTGTTCGATGCCGATTTGAGGAATTGAAGCCATTGTCGCCTCTTACGACCTCCTACCGCCACCACAATATCCCACAGACCCGGTAGACCTCCTTAAACTAGTATTAAGCCATTTGCTCGTCCGTAGAAGGCCATAGAGGCCCGACCAACCCATGTATAAGTAAGGAAAGCTTACCCGATGTTCTATTTCAATTTTGATTTGGCATTAAACATGTTGGTCGCTACTCGTTCGAGCTTCCACATGACCTTGCTAACTCGGGTGGCTCTCTATTAGGTCTTGGCCATAAGCTCTGGTCGTTGTTGAGTGGAATCGACGCTCGTTACTCTCCAAGTCTCGATTAGGAAACCAAGAGCTCGCCGAGGCCTGCCATTGCTATTGTGAGATACTTAACGTGAGTTAACCTCTAATTCTTGGCTAAGTCATTAATTGCGTTCAAAAGTAACATGATTAGGTCATTTAGGCATTTAGGTAAATCAATTAGGGTCAGTTTATGTTAGAAATTTAATTTCCGTTAAATGACCCTAATTGAAGAGGCTAATCGATTACAATTACTTGAGACTCGATTGTTTGATTTGGGACACTCTTATAGGAATGAAGCTGGTTCTCAAAGTGCGTATGTTTGCTATTGAATTGACTATTCATGTTGACCGTTTAGTTATCTCGATTATGCGATTGTGTGATTGATTGATTGGTGGTTGAAATGGACAATTAATTGTGGCAACTTGCCATGCGTTTACTTGCAAAGTATTAGGGGTAGCATTGTGCATTCATATGACCTCATGGGACTCAAGATGCATATCGAAGCATGGAAATGGCCGAGGGCCCAATTTGGACCATATCGCATGAGCATATGACATTAATTAAATATAAGAACCAGTTATTTATCGAATGATATGAATGGTCATATGATGGAAAGATGATGCGACGCCTAACAAGTTCGTATCATGCCTATAGCATGAAATCACGTGACTTGTTAGATGCCCGACTTTCTAGGTACGATACACACGGCTGGTATGGAGTATAGATAGATTGTAGGATGCCGGTTGTAACTTGTGAAGGGCCAATACTCCTTTGGGACTGCTTACTTGTGCATGGAATGCCTTGTACATGGGGTCACCGCTTGTAGATACCGTCTTCGATAGGATAATGGACAAAGCTTCGATTTACATAATACACTATTAAGGCACGAACGATGGTTTCATTAATTGTCACGGATCATCGATTAATAAATGGGCCTCGTGTAGTGTCCAACGCTCGATTCATGCTCCGATGCATTACGATTATCTAAATAATCATTACTTGATTGACCTAATCCTAGGTTGCATTCATGTTACATTATGCATGATACCTCGGTGGTAAGTCACCTGTGATTGATGTACCTATCTTGTGCTAAGTAATTGATTGGTAAGACGCTCTAGACGAATCATCGCCTTAGGTGAGCTTAGACGTTGACGCTCCTACGTCCCCATCTAACTATGGCAAAGATTGGCCGTCACCGACGTCGCGGGCTTGGGATAGGATGCTGACTTAGTTTCTTTTTGGGAGTAAATAGACGATTGACCCAACTCCGATGCTTGTCCCTTTTAATTGTTTTAGAGAGCCGCTCCGGAGTGTGGAGTTTTACTTGACTATGATCTATTTTGAGTATTGTAATGCTGGTTATGTATTTCAATATCCTACTATTACGAATATTTAGATTTGACTATCCCTATTGCTTTACTTGTCCAGGAGTTACACATTTTCACATGCAAATTATACTGTCGTGGGTCGATGGCGTACTTGGGACGCTACCATTACGACCTGAGGCGAATTGGTAGAGATATTGCGTTCCGGGGATCGAGACGTGACATCCCAGCCCAAGGTGGCATCGAGCAAGGTCAACCTACTCCATGTGGTCATTAGTCCGGAGTATTATGGAGCGATGGGAAATGGGATAGTTAGTTGGATTTTACACATTATACATGTGATTGCTATTTGTGTTTTAAAATTTTAAGATTGCCTTCTTATCAAGCTTCGCTATGGGGTGAGCAATACTCCATACAATACCCGCATAATGAGCGAGCGCGGTGGGAAGAGCACCTCGAGGTAGGCTTGCCCGGCAGAATCCAAGAGTCAACGAAACCTTGGGAGGTAAAGGAATGTCTCATGGACTTCCTAGACGGGATCCGAGGATGATCGATAACATCCTAGAAGCACTTGGAGATTTGGTAGGACAACGGGCGAGAAATCGAAATGTCACCGTTGTTGAGGCACCCCAAGTAGGTCCTTTAGCTATAAACGTTAATGAAGATATGCAGATGCATAAGTTAGTGGAATCATTTTTGAAGTTGAAGCCACCTAAGTTCGCGGGAGAAGGAGACCCCAAAGTTGCTACCTAGTGGATCAAAGAGCTAGAAAAGACGTTTGCCCTACTAAGGTGTACGGATGAGGACAAGATCATTGTAGCCATCTATCAGATGCGAGAAAAACACAAGCAATTGGTGGGAGGCATCCAAATGACGGATCTTCCCTAAAGGAGCAATTTTGAGGTGGGATACCTTTGTGAAAGCCTTCTATGGCAAGTATTTTTCGGATTGCACTCGGGAATAGAAGCTTAATGAATTCATGCATTTGTGTCGGAATCGGATGACAGTGGATTAATATGAGGCAACATTTGCATAGGCGTCTCGATACGCTCCAAGAATGGTAAGAATCCCGAGGATAAAGCTAGGAGATTTCGGGATGGTTTGAGACCCGATATAAAGGACGTATTGGTGCCCTTTAACCTAAAGGACTATAACAAGTTGTATCATAGAACCCAATAGGTAGAAAGGAATTTGTTGGAAAGGGCTGCCGTTGCTTCTAGTACACGTTTTGCTAGTTCGAACGGGAGGGGGATGTTCGGTAAGGAAAGAAACCGATGTCTAGTAGTAGGACTCGTATTCCGTCGAGTAGAGCAAGTGCGATTAGCAAGCCAACGTATCGCCAAGGTGAGGAGTGTCGTATGTGCCGTTAGAGACATGGACTTGAATAGTGCCTAATGAGGACTAGAGCATGTTATGGGTGTGGTCGGTTTGGTCATCAAGTGAGGAATTGCCTTCAACGACAAGGAAATAGGCCATAAGAAGGACAGCCTGGAGGATATGCACTACAAAACGTTTCGAATCAACTTCCGGCACAAGGAAGGGTATTTGTTGTCACCCTAGAAAAGACGAAGGATTTGCCAACCGTTACAGTGCACGGTTTTCTTACATGACCAAGTTGCCTATGCTTTGTTTGATCCTGGTGCTATACATTCCTTTGTGGCCAAACAATTTGTTAAACTCGTCGATTTAGATCCGAAACCATTGAATACCTGTGTTTAGGGTTTATATGCCTTTGAATGATAGTGTAATAGTCGCCGTAGGTTGCCTTGATTTGTAAACTTATGGTAAGTGGTCATGAGGATAGGATAGATTTAATTATGTTGGAGATGTATGATTTTGATTTGATAGTCGAATGGATTGGTTAAAGAAGTTAAGGGCTACAATGGATTGCTATATAAGGTTTTTTATCCATGAATAGTGCTGGCTTCGAATTTGTGGGTAGTCGATGAGGAACCTCGATAACAATGATTTTCTCACTTGAGGCAACTCGATTGTTAGAAGATGGTTATTATGGTTATTTGGCGTTTATAGTTGACATATCTTCCGAAGAACCCAAGTTAGAAGATATACCTATAGTGCGAGAATTTCTCGATGTTTTTCCTAAGGAATTGCTCGGTTCAGCACCGGAAAGGGAAATTGAGTTTGTGATCGAATTGATCCCTAGAACAGAGCCAATTTCTAAGGTACCATATAAGATGGCTTCATCGAGCTCAAGGAACTCAAGGTTCGGATATAAGAGTTATTGGATAAAGGATTTATCCATCCTAGTGCATCGCCTTGGGGAGCACTGTGACATTCCGAATTCCAACCCCATTTCGAAGTTTATGAATAAAATGAGTATCGATGTATTTCAGTAATCTCGCTCGGAATTGATCACTCTAGAAACGACCGACCAAAGGGGAACGGCTAAATAGGATAGTATGAGGACTAAAGAACGCGGCCGCGGACTAATATCTTGACCATAAGGATCGCCGATGGTACATTCTAGGCCATGCGGGTCGATCTAATATTAGTATTAGAACAATCCGCTAGCGTCGTGCGAGTGGGCCGCGGGTGATTCCGCTAGACCATAGCATGATTTGCGGATGACCCTAAACTAATTCCCTGACGATCGCGTCCTGCCAAGATCGTCGGTTTCCTCGCGATTACATGACAACCTGGATCGCCGTGGTTCGAATAATTCTTAAACGTGATAAAAATCACGGGTCGATACACGTAGCTCCTAAGAACCGCCAATCGGTCCGAGATACACCGAAACCGGGATCGGCTAATTTTTAGCGCGAAGTGGACTTCGAAATCGACGGCCGGGTATTTGAGAATTCCAATGCAAATAAATTGGACTTCGCCTCACCAGAGTTAATAAGAATTTTATATCGCCAAGTATGAGTTAGAAAAAGTGAAAATCAAACTGCGAAGCGGAAGTGCACTCCGGTCCCGAATTTCATTCGAGATCTTGAGAAACCGCGAAGGAAATTCAGCCACTTCACCTATCCCCACTACTTCAACCAAAATTATCAATATTTGGAGAGAGAAGAAGTGCTCTTAATTGCCCAAGTTCCAAGACTCATAAAAACCCTATTTTCCTCAAAAACCCCATACTAACTTCCACTATTCATGTCATATAATCACCCCATCACCTTGTCACTCTTGATGGATTGCTAGTCACTCAATCTCACCCTCTCCCTTCTCTTGTGGAACCTTGGTTTGATGGTTAAAGCTTGGCTTAAGTTGGATTCATTGCTGAATGGTTGATTTTGTTGGAAAAACCGAATCAACCACCTTTGAGTTCAATTCTGGTCGCGCGAGGTCGCCGCTCATCCGCTGAGTTTTCTTCGCGAAAAGGACTTGTAAGTGGCTCTAATCCTTCCTTAGGCTTATGGGATATTAAGGGGCTTGTTAGGTTATGTTTTAGAGCAATAAGTGGGCGGTTTTGGGCGTAAAATGTGGGGACCAGTTCTGGAAATGAATGGCCTGTTGTGATCCGAAATTTAATATTGGGAAATGAGCATGTTTGGGGCTAGTTCGGGCTTGTAGTGATGGCCTAAAATGGTGAAGACCGAAGATTGCATGATGAGTTCGAGTTAGGTACCATTTAGGCGTGATTGGGTACTAAAATGTGCAATATGCTTGCTTAAGGTTTGATGGCCCTTTTGTATTGCGAAATTGTGAAATTTTCTGAGTTGGGAACATAATGTGTTCGGCCATGTGTGTGAGATGTGTTATAATGTGTTGGAATTGGTGCCGGATCGAGTGTAAATTCGGTTGGAATTGAAATGGGGCTCTACGTGGTTTAGCCGGGCCAAGTAGAAATTGGTGCATTAAGAATGTGTCATAGTACTTTAAATTGATATGCGAACTCTAAATATATCAATGTGGGAATCGGCTAAATTGTGATGCGCGGAACCATGTATTAGGTAGCGTGATCAAATTGTTATGAATTGAGCTTATCTCGTTATACTTGATCATGAAGTTAGTAAATAAGACGCCCGAATGTGGCAAGATGAATACTAGTACCTCGATGCATACTAACGCGGAGTTTATAGCCGATTGTATATTACTATGACATATCTTCTATGCACTCATACCCCGATGCGTTAAACGCGGGGTTTGTGCCCGTCCCGATGCATTAAACGCGGGCCCGACTTGATGTGTTATTACGTGGGTCTATGAATTGAGCTCATAACTATGTATACTTATTAAGCTCGATGCGTTATCACGCGGGCCTAAATACCGAGAATCCGTTATTAAGACCGATGCGTGTTTATGTGGGCCGATTATTGAAAGTGTGTGTTATAGGCCCGAGGCATTGGGACACGAGCTTGAGAATTGACTATTTGAAATTGATGCCACGTATGATCGATTAGTGATAGTGCCTAAGTTGAAAGCTCCGTAGTAATCGTGACTTCATTGTTGCTTTAGGGATTTATGTTGTGCCGGTTTGAGCTAGTCATATGTGTAGAATAATTTGTATGTGATTGTCTAGTTGATTGTGGTAGTTAGTTTGCTCGGAGGTACCATACCCTAGGGTCGGCTTAGATCCACCTTCTCGGGATGTAATCTCACCCCTCTATGGGACCCACTTTTCAAACTACCGACCCCGAAGATGCCGCAACCACTTTTTGGGATACCGAGACGGATCGATCGCATAGTGACGAAATATGTGATAGGCGATGGTAGGGTGCACTATAGGAACTATACCACCGTATGGATAGACGTAGGACGTGGAGCTTGGGAGGAGCATACCTTTTTGGCCTGGACTCAGGGAGCTGAAGAAGGGAGGGGCGGACCTCTCCAAATCTACGTTGTGCCCTACGACGAGGACGAGCAAAGAGACCTCATGGAGTTGGACCTTGGCTTGCCCTGGGGTGGAGAAGTCGTTGACCCGGACGTCGATCCGATGGAGGCGGAGAAGTCTTGAAGAGCCGATGGAGGCCGACCCAAAAGATGTGCCACCACCAGCAGAGGGCGCGAACCGAAGGCTAGAGTAGGGCCACTTAACCTTTTTGGTATACCCTATTGATGGATGTAGTTTAACGTAACGCCTACCCTCGGTTGTCGTATATTTTGTGGGAGCCCTTTTTACCCCCACCGCCTGTCTCTCCCTCATGATCCTTATGTATTTCGTTCCTATGCGTTGTAAGAATGATCGTCTCTATGTTATAAAATCTCCTTGTCTTTCGAAGTCATTCTGTTTAATTTTATCATTAGGGTGTTGTGTCGCTTCCGCATGTGCATATGGCATTACGTTAAGTTTATCGCAAGATCGATCCAGGGAAAGATAAGCGTAAGTTCGCCAGGTTGAGGGATGTGGCGCGCTCGAAGGATCTCGGGCGTGACAGCACCTATGTTGTTCGTGAGGAAGAAAGACGAATCATTGCGATTATACATTGATTATAAACAATTGAACCGAGTAACGATGAAGAACAAGTACCCCTTACCAAGAATCGATGATTTGTTCTATGAATTGCAAGGAGCTTCGGTATTCTTTAAGATAGATCTCTGAACGGGATATCATCATGCGGATCGGAAGGAAGATATTTAGAAGACGGCGTTTAGGACGCGTTATGGATATTATGCGTTTACAATAGTGCCATTCAAATTGATGAATACTCCTATCGCTTTTATGGATTTAATGAATAGGGTATTCGGGGATTACTTGGATCATTTTGTGATCATGTTTATAGATGACATTCTAGAGTACTTGAGGGCCCCAAGATCATGAACAACATTTGAGGATAGTTTTGGAAACTCTTACACCGCATCAATCGTATGCTAAGTTTTGTAAATGCGATATTTGATTAGCTCGCGTGGCATTCCTAGGCCATGAAGTATCTGGAGAGGGTATTGCCGTCGATCCGTTAAAGATCGAGGCAATGATAAACTGGCCAAGGCCAATGACGATAATTGAGGTTAGAAGTTTCCTAGGGTTGGTAGGCTATTACGGACGATTTATGGAAGGGTTCTCAACTATAACCTCACCTTTGACACAATTACTCAACAAGGACGTAAAGTTTGAATGGACAGAGAAATACTAACGTACTTTTCAATAGCTTAAGCACAAACTAACTACAACTCCTATTTTGACTACCCCATCCGATCTTGGAGGATTTGAGATCTATAGCGACGCTTCGTTCAAAGGTTTAGGTTGCGTCTTAATGCAACACGGAAAAATGGTCGCCTATGCTTCTCACAAATTAAGACCTCACGAGATGAACTATCTAACACCCGACTTGGAATTGGTTGCAATTGTGTTTGCCTTGAAGAGTTAGCGACATTATCTCGATTGAAGAGAGATTTCGGTGTATACCAATTGTCAAAGCTTAAAGTATTTATTCTTATAAAAGGAACTGAATATGAGGTAATGTCGATGGATGGAATTGCTTGAGGATTACGCTTTTATGATTTTTTACCACCCAAGCAAGGCGAATAGGGTCAGCGGATGTCGTGAGTAAAAAATCGGTGAGTGCTCAATTACCGGTCGGTGAATGGCTTTTACTAGACAAAGTCGATACTCGACTTCGAGCTGAAAATTAGTCACCTATCAAGTTTAATTGCGAATTTGAGGATCGAGCCGAAAGTACAAGTAAGGATTAAGACCTTGTAGTCGACGGACTCCACCTTCCAAAAGATCCTTCAAAACATCTCGACCAAGAAAAGCACCGATTTCTAGGAAACTAATTATGGAACTCTAAAGTTTCGAGGACATTTTGTCGTATTGGATGACGAGAAGTTAAAGGAGGACATCTTGTCAAAAGCGCATCTAGTAACTATAGCATCCATCCTGGAAGAACGAAGATGTAAGAACTTGAAACAACATTATTGGTGGAGTGGCATGAAAGCCGACATAGCTAAACATGTGGCAAAGTGCCGATATGTCGAGGTTAAGGCACAATATTATAAACCTAGAGGTTTGCTACAACCCTTAGATATCCCGAGATGGAAATGGGAACACATCACGATGGACTTCGTGATGGGTTTACCTAGAAGTCGAAAGGACACGATTCAATCTAAATCATAGTCGCCAGATTGACAAAGTCAACATACTTTATTCTTTTTTAGAAAGGATTTTATCTTAGACAGATATGCAGACCTATATGTAAGGAACATCATAAGATTACATGAAGTTCCTGTGACGATCATTTCAAATCATGATCTCAAATTCACCACGGCGTTTTGGAAAAGTTTACATAATGCCCCGTGAACAAAATTACGTTCAGACGGCCTATCATCTGCAGACGGATGGTGTCCGAAAGGGCGATCCAGTACACTCGAAGATATATTGCGAACTTGTGTCCTGGATTTCAAAGGTACGGGAGGAATAGTTACATCTCACCGAGTTTGCCTATAATAATAGTTATCAATAGAATATTCGGATGGCGCCATTCGAGGCTCTATATGGTAGGCCTTGGGACACCGTTATGTTGGGGTGAAGTTAAAGAAAAGAAGATTACGGGTCCCGAGTTAGTGCAACAATCAATAGAATCCGTTAAGATCATTAGGGATAGACTTAAGGCAGCCCAAAATCGTTAAAAGAGCTACGGCGATAGGAGGCGTAGGCCTTTGGAATTTCAAGTTCGGATCACGTGTATTTGAAGGTATCACCTACAAAAATCCCATTTGGCACGAATTAGAAATATGGTGTATCGCCCGCATTACGCCCGAGCTTCCTAAAGTTCATAATGTGTTCCACGTCTCAATGTTAAGGAAGTACGAGCCTACCCCCCGGTCAAGGTAATTCGGCAACATCACGAAATGGAAGAAGCCACATGGGAAAGTGAAGAGATTATGAGACGTACTTATCTTGATCCTTTCGAAGACAATTAGTAGTAGTGTAAATTTCGGGGACGAAATTTCCTAAGGTAGGGAGAGTTGTGACGCCCGGGAATCCGATCTCTTTTCGGTAATAGAATACAGTTCATGAATCTCCTATGAATTCCAATTGGTTGCTCGAGGGTGAATTCCCGAGAATTTGACAATAAAAATCTAGAATTCCTTGAGTTGTCAATTGAATTAGTTAGGGTCCAATCAATTGATCGTTTCTGTTAGGATTGAAATTCTTAAACCTAGACTTTGTTCTAACCAAACTAGATTGAGTTTGGACGAGAATACCCTTGCTGGAACCGCCAATTGCCTAAACTAACCTTAGAATGACAATTGACCAAAATACCCTTGACATTTTGAGAAATGACGAAAACGCCCCTAAGGTCTCTATCAAAGCACTTATGAAGGGAGACTCACCTTGTCACTTGAGCCCCCAAAGTAAAAAGGGAGAGGCTACCTACCCCTTTACCGATCGCACCTTATCCTTTACCCCTTGCCCACAATCGCCTCTTTCCCTCTTCTATGTATCTCTTTCGCGCACTCCCTTTCTCTCCCTCCCTTTCGGTTTGACCGGCTATCAACCACCACTAATCACCCACCATATCCCCTTACATCCCTCCGACACCCTCGGCTACTACCACAACCCTTCTCCAGTTCCTCGGCTCCCGTCGACCACCACAGGATCGCCGTATGCCGCCATACCAATACGAAACGGCTACAAATAGCTATGGATCCAGTTCGTTTCTTGTCGCCGCTGCTCCCTAGATTTTAGCAATTGTTCTCTGCTGTTTTTCGACTAGCACCGACCACCACCAACCATCCACGACCTCCCTTGACCTTTCTCCAACACCCTCGCCATTGCTGACCGGCTTAGAGCCTTCCCCGCAAGCCACCTTACTACCGCCCGGTTCTACTTCTATTTTCAATTTCTATTTGAAGGAAACAAAGCTCATTCTAGTGGCAAACAGTCCGACACCACCGTAACTTCTTCATACACCTACGTTTACCTTCGTAGGACGTCGCCAACCATCGAAAGCCTCGAGATCAGCCCCGCAATTTGAAACCGTATACCTCGCCGTCAAACTTCCCCTGTTCGGTACCTATTTGAGAAATTAAAGTCGTTCTCGCCTCCTATGCCTCTTACCATCACCACGACATCCCGCAGACCCTCGTTAGACCTCCTTAAACCATCATTAAGCCATTTTCTCCTCCGTAGAAGGCCATAGAGGCTCGAATAGCCCCTTTCTAGTTAAGGATAGCTTACCCGATGTTCCATTTCGATTCTGATTTGACTTTAAACATGCTGGTCGCTGCTCGTTCGAGCTTTGACATGACCTTTCCAACTTGGGTGGCTCTCTATTAGGTCTTGGCCACAAGCTATGGTCATTGTTAAGTGGAATCGATGCTCGTTACTCTCCGAGTCTCGGTTAGGAACCAAAAGCTTATCGAGGCCCGCCATTGCAATTGCAAGACACTTCACTTTGAGTTAACCTCTAATCCTTGGCTACGTCGTCAATTGAGTTCAAAAGTAGCGTGATTAGATCATTTAGGCAATTAGGTAGATCGATTGGGGTTGGTTTACGTTAGAAATTTCATTTCGGTTAAATGAGCCTAATTGAAGAGGCTATCGATTACGATTGCTTGAGACTCGATTGTTTGATTTCGAGACACTCCTATATGACCGAAGTTGGTTCTCAAAGTGCGCATATTTACTATTGAATTGATTGTTCATTCGACCGTTTGGTTATCTCGATTATGGAATTATGTGATTAATTAATTGGTAGGTGAAATAGATGGTTAATCGTGGCTACTTGCCCTGTATTTACTTGCAAAGTATTAGGCGTAGCATGTGCATCCATATAACCTCGTGTGATTCAAGATGCATATCTTAGCATGGAAATGGCCGAGGGCAGTCTAGAGCATATGGCATAAGAACCAATTATTTGTCGAATGATATGAATGGTCATATGATGGAAAGATCATGCGCCACCTAACAAGTTCATGTCGTGCCTATAGCATGAAATGAAGTGACTTGTTAGATGCTCGACTCTTTAAGAACGATACCTGGTATGGAGCATGGATAGATTATCGGATGCCGGTTGTAGTTTTTGAAGGGCCGATGCTCCTCGGGAATGCCTACTTGATGTGCCCGTAATGCCCTGTATATGGGGTCACCGCTATAGATGCCGTCGCCGATAGAATATGGAACGATTCCTGGTTTATAGAAGACACCGTTAAGGCACAGTTGGTTTCATTAATTATCGCAATCATCGATTAATAAATTGGCCTCGTTGGTGTCCAACGTTTGATTGATGCTCGATGCATTTCGATTATCCGAATAATCATTACTTGATTGACTCGATCCTAAGTTGCATTCATGTTACATTATGCATGATACCTCATGGGTAAGTTGCATCTCATTGTTGTACCTATCTTGTGCTAAGTAATTGATTGGTAAGATGCTTTAGATGAATCATCGCCTTAGCCGAGCTTAGACGTTGACTCACCGAGATTGGATCTCACCCCTTCCTAGTTAACATTTTTCGGGTTCAAGGTAAGATGTCGAACCAAAACTGTCCGGTCGGGTTTGGGATTCCTACTCACACAAGGCTTCAAGTTATACGCCACCTAATTCCTAGCACAAATAAGGTTTGGGAAGAACGCATCATGACGATTTACGTGGAAGAAGGATTGGAGGATTTGGTACCTTATCCCTACAAAGCGTAGGTTCTTCGTGATGGCGATTGTGTCCAGGCCCTCTTTGGGATCCTTCGGTTTCGTGGGTAACCCCGATCTTTGAGATAGTGGATGCCGACCGAATGGACCCTAACTACGCTCTTACGCCCCATCCGACTATGGAGATTGGCCGTTACGAATGTTGTAGGCTTAGGATAGGATCCGACTTAGTTTCTTTTTGGGAGTAGATGGACGATTGACCCGACCCGATCCTTATCCCTTTTTATGGTTTTAGAGAGCTGCTCGGAGTGTGGAGTTGTACTTGACTATGGCTCTACGGGGTTGACTATGAGCTATTTTGAGTATTGTAATATTGGTTTATGTATTTCGATATCCTACTATTACGAATGTTTATATTTGATTATCCCGATTGCTTTACTTGTCCGGGAGTTACAGTGTTTCCGCATGCAAATTATACTTGTGGGTCGATAGCGTACCTGGGACGCCGCCATTATGACCGAGGCAAATTGATAGGGATATTGCATTCCCGGGGATCGGGCGTGACGGTTTCGGTACATGTTATTCATTTATTAAAATGTTGATTTCCCATTCCGTAAATTAAATCTTATTGTTACATTTTCTTAATATAAGAAATATTGACATGTCTTAATCATGATGCTACAAATCAATAGATTCAACCAAGTAAGCAAAAGAAGTATCATTTTCATTGACAACATTGAAAACGTTAAGAACAAAAAGCCCCTAATTATAATAACCCTTTTCCACAAGACATTGTTTTTTGTCATTACAATCTTGTCGGATTCGAATGACACCTTCACTCCACCATTTCCCAAAAGAACTACCGAAATCGGTTCGCTCTTATATTAGGGACACGCAATACATTATTCATGCCAAAGTTTTGCCGTATGTGAGTTTGAAAAGGACTTTCCCTTTACCAAGAACTTGCGCTGTTCTCGAATCGCCTAGATAAATAATCTGCTCTCCTTCCCGACTAGTGTATAGGAGAAAAGGCTTTTTTTGTTTGCATGAATATGCCTGGTAGCACTTGATTTTGCCACCCATTCTTTCACATTGGCCACATTGGCTTGGGAAATGATTGCAACAATGATGCTATTAGGGTTATCTCGCTTTAACCAAATTAACCTTTGGATTAGCAAGATTGTAATTTTCCATTATTTGCTTTTCGCACTATGCTATATGATGACTTGGTTTACTACAAACAAAACAAGAGCCTTTCCTTTTGAAGGTGGGTTGAGCAACTTTTTGGTTTGTAATCAGGTTTTTTTGTTATTGTACCTATTTTGGCGATGTTGAGGTTTGCTTTCCACCATATTTTCCGTGTAGCAATCTCCTTAGCTTTGGTAGCTTTGATCTCCTTGCAAGTTGTGTCCTCAATGCTAATATGAACAACTAGATCAACAAGGGACAATTGCTTGTTTTTGCACTTGAGTTGTTACTTGTAATCACTACACGATTGAGGCAATTTTTCAATCAAGCAACTCGCAACAAATTCTTCTTGTAAATTGATATTTTTCGCTTTCAATTCCTCTACCAGCTTGTGATAATCATTGATTTGCGTCTTGATCTCCTTATCATCGGACATTTCCCAAGGATAATAATTTTCGATCACGAACTTGTCCGCCCACATCTTCGGCAGTGTACTTTGCGTCATGGATTCCCATATTTGTTTTGCTTCCTTGTACAAATAGTAGACATCAAACAATTCATTAGAAGGAATACCGATAATTGTGTTCCTACATACCTTATTAGCATGTATCCACTATTTTCGCAGATTATTTTCAATTGGTTCAGCCTTTGTAAGTGCGAAAGCCATGCCCCGCACATCTAGGATAGAGAAAACTCTTTCCCTGCCAACTTTTGAAGTTGTTGCCATTAAAAATTTCAATCTTTGATATGTCGAAATGGTTTAGCATTATACATATGTGGTTGTTGTAGAGGCAATTGGAGTGGCGGAGATAGATGCATCTCGGCGCGTGGCGACGTGGTTGGTATCAACTTGAGTTTCCGTCGAATTATCCTTAAGATTGTTGTTAAATTGATGGAAAAATAAGAATTACCCGAGGAGTGCACGCACTATCCTTAAGGATAATTCCGTCTCTCGAAGTGCGAAACTCGATGTGTAAGGCTTTAGTGGCCATCCTCCCATGATACAACAGACATTCTTCTATATTCGCATCGAATATTAGAAAGATTAGGAACAATGTTATGTTTATAACTCATAAGAAGAGAACTAAAGAAGTAAAAATTCTCTCTTGTAATTTTTTAGACACACTTTTTTTGTTGTGATTTGCGAATTTATATTAAAAAAAACTTACAAATCATTACAAAACCATTAGTAAACGATTAGAAAACTAACTGTTAGAAAAATCATTATATGTCCATTGGAAATCCGACCATTAGAAAATCATTATACGACCGTTAGAAAATCGACCATTGGAAATAATGATGGCTAATCATTATCGTCATAATTTTATCAAAACCATTGTAAAATTATATTTGAAACTATTAAAATATCCACCAAACATTGTAGATGGAAACAACATTTCTATACTTATTTTATGGTTCGAGAGAAAGTAAGAGTATCTACTCGGACACTAAAGTGGAAATGAGCGTGAGATAACTCTCTCTAAAGAACACGCCAAACTAGGGTCTATTGAGCAATGTCAAAAGAAAATCATGCTTCGGAAAGCAAAGCGGTATTCACCAAACCTATGACTTTGACATAGATTATAGGGAATACAATGAGAATGTCAAGCTCTTTTTGTTTTGTTTCTTGTTTTAGATTGTTCATATGACATTTCATACTTTAAGTAATTATATGATTTACTTGATTAAATTAAGGGCTAACGAAAGACTTCAATAGGATTGTCTATACATGGTTTTCTATGCTTCACCAAATTAAGGATTTTCTATTTTTCTTAAGCTTTTTATAGTTAACGTGCTTCACCTCGGATTGGACCTCAAAGAGTGATATACAAATGATGTTAAAAATGAGGAAAATCCCTAAATTGTTCGAAACCTATTATAATAGTGTCAATTCAAGACAAAACCTTTCAATTTGGCTAATTGAGTCCTAAACCTTTTGACCATTTACCAATGTAATCCATCCGGCAAATTTTAACTAAAAATCGCCGACTTGAACGCCAACCGTTCTATGTGAAATGATCGGCATTGGCATGGATAATATTTTAATAATTTCTTTGCATTTTTATTTTTTTATTTCTTCATCTTTCCTTTTCTTTTCGCAATAGCCTTGGCCAACCAAGACCGGCCTCACTTAGGCAAGGGTCCGCCATCACCCACCACACCTAGGGTTGCCCTCGCCGAGCTAATCGAGGTGAGGGTGAGCACCGGCGAGCTGAGCCTTACCTAGGCTAGGGTAGCCTCATCGCACGCTGGCGAGGAAAGGGTCGGTCTCGCTAGATATGGTCATGATCCTCGTCCAATGGCTAGCAAGGGCTCATGACCTTTGCCTAGTAGCCGTGAGGGCTCACTAGCCCACCCATGCTGCGAGGGTTGCTAGGCCTCGGCTTTAGCTAGCAAACCCCTTGGCCCTTAATAATAAAAAAGGAAAAGAAAGAAAATAAATAAAATATTTCACCAATATCGTTTATGCCACATAGGATGTTTAGAATCCATGTCATATTTTCCAGCTCAAAATTGACCGAAATGACTACATTAACAAATTGTCAAAAGATTTAGAACTAAATTGGCCAAATTAAAAGGTTTGAAACTCAATTGACACAAGCGCAATAGGTTTAGGAATTTTTTTTGTAAATTTCCCTAAAAATCTGATGAACCTAAGCCTACCTAGTTTTTTTATGAACTTAGGTTTTTCTTCGTTATGGTAATAAATGCTTCCATTAAATTAATTCATGTATATATACTTCGCATGCTTCGTAAATGAAAGAGAAATGATAACTAGGTTAGGTTATTTAAGATGACAAACCAATTTATTTTTGTGGTATATTATTTTCCAATGTTTATCATTATTATAAGCAATCATGTCAAATTTTATAACTTCATGTGCTAAATGAGTTACAATATGTGTTGATTGTGTAATCATCATTGTCCACACAATTTGTTTGCTTGAAAGAATTCACACACGGAAACCAGCTTTCCCAAACCAAAAAGGGGAGACCCGTGGCTTACTACTCACGGAAACATCCGAACTATACTATAATCAAATCGTCCACTCACCTCTAGCTAAAAGCTACCGTACTCTTTCCGTCTTCGTAACATCAACTTAGGCATTACATGACTCATTACCCCATGCTAATTTTTCAAACAAGTGTTGTTACAAGTGAATGTGACGTCCTGAAATTTTCACGTCGGTAAGATAACTAGACTCGGTTTACGTCCAACTGTGAATTTCAGTTTGTTGTATAAAATTGAATTTGGAGGATTTAAGTGACAATGGTTGGATATTTTCTAAGACATTAGTAAGAATAGATTAGGCTTCGTTAGTTCGGTCGTCGCTAGTAGCTTCGAGAATCGCGCGCCCGAGCCTAGCCACGACCTAGTCCAAGTTGTGAAAAGATCAAAATACCCTATGTTGGTTGATCCAAATGTTCAACCAAGTCCTAAAAAATCAAATGACCATTTTACCCCTACCTTTATGCATAAGAAGATAAAATAATTCAAATCTCTAGTGGGCCCCACCAAGTCACCTCACTTTTGCACTTGTCAAATCCCAACCCCCACCAAAGACATCATCCTTTTTTTCCATCAACTCACATTTTCTCTTCTTCTTCTCTCTCTTTTCTCTCTCTCTCCTTCTTGCCCTTCTTCCTCCCTCATGCTCACTCGACCACCTTCCTCCTCTCTCTCATTTTTTCGCCGACCAACTCTAGCCACCTTATGCCACCTCGCTGTCCCGTGTTCCTCGAGTCGGCAGCCCATCCCCAAAAGCCACCGAAAGCCCAAGATCGAGCCAGCCTGAGCCCCACCGATTTTCGTGAGCCGACTCTTTGTCGTCCCACGTCCGTTGGACTCGAGAGTATCAAGGACCGCCGTAGCCGCAGGTTGCCCCCCGCAAGCCTCCGTCGTTGCCAAACCTTGCCGCCGCCGATCGTCGTCATCATTGTTATTAGTGTGAGTTAGCCCCTAACTCTTAGTTAGAACGCTAAAAATATTTATGTTTGGTTAATTAGTGTAATAAAGTGTTTGGGTACACTAATTATTGTTGTTCTAATTAGAAACTCGATTTAGGGTAAATGACCATAATTGATTAAGTTAGAATGATTAGTTAAGGCGATCGTGACTAGTTGATGTTTAGATCTGAAATGATTGGCCAAATGTTATTGTTTGATCGCGAGTAAGCGATAGGTTAGAGCCAAGCGGGCGATTGACTATTTGATGGTTAGAATTATTGATCACAGCCGAATTTATTAATAAAATTTAATTGGTCGTTTGATCAACTACTTGATTAGATACTCGATTGGTTCTTCGGGTGAATTCATGAGTGACGGTCGTCATGTGTTAGATGCAAAGTCTCGGTCGATAAACCGCGCATTTATATGATCACGTGTGAAATCAAACCGCATGCTTTAGCATGAAAATGGCTTTGAGCCGAATTTTTGAGCATGCCTACATGAGCATCGGGCTAAAAGCAAAGATGATAACCGATTGATTATCGGATATGCCCGAGTGGTCATATGATGGAATTGTGATGAGATCCCAAACAAGTTCGTATTAGGCTAATCGTACGGAATCACCGACTTATTAGATGCACGTTAATCTATATCGTACCCAGTCGTACGAATCACATGGATTATCGAATGTCGATCGTGATTTGTCACAAACTAACGCTTCTTTCGGGAATGTCTGCTCTACCGATCTTGCGCCGGTCACACTAGATACATGGTTTACAATCGCCGTCGCAGAAAGTAAGGGACGATCTTGGTGCTCGCTAGTAAACACCGCTAGTCGTAGTGTTGGGGCCACACTAGTCGTATGCGCTACGCCAATCGTATGGGTAATCTATTAATAAATGGACATTGTGTGGTGCCCTATGCATGCAAATTGATATGAAGTCTTGCTAGTTGATTGTCGATGTGAATGTTGGATCAAGTCGAGTGTCGCGACTCTCTCAAGGTTCGTTGGCGTGGAATGCTCTTGAGGGTTAATGGACCATCCGTCGTCCAACTCATGATGGATGGATTTTTTATGCGAACCCCTTTCAAGGTCAATTACCCAAGTAACAACGGCGGAAGGAAATAATTAAAATCGGGGTCGATCTTAGTGTCATCGGGTGACATGCATAGTGTACATGCCATCGGAGTCTCCAATAATCATTTTTTGGAGGGTATGATTGGAAACCCGATCGAATGGTGGGGAGAAACCAATCAATTTTACGAGAACTAGAGAAAAGGGTTTGGAGATTTTGTTACGTCGAGAGTGTTATCGACGTCCTTTCGATCTTGTATTGAGTGTTTTTCTAACCTAAGAATTCATACGGATGTTCAAGGGGGTGAGGTAGGCTCTAACAACCTATGGATATCATGTATATTGGGATATTCTATCTTATAATTCACAATCAAGAATTAAAGCACGTCAATCAAGGAATCAACGACATGTGTGGATAAATCGCATCAAATCAATCAATTAGATCAACATGGAAAACCCAATATAGCCTTATAAACTTAGGGAATAACCAATTAAGGTTCAAGGTTAGTTCGGAAAATGTTCAAGGCTAAATGCCCGGAAGAGTAAAATGGTCATTTTGGAAGGCTCGGGAACCCAAAAATCACAAATTGGGGTCAAGCCAGGTTGAACGTAGCCATTTTCCCATTTTTTGGGATTTAAAAAAAAATGGAATTTTTTTAATTTTTTCTAATTTTTTAGTATTTTTTTGATTATTTTATTATTTTTAGAATTATTATTATTTGTTTTAAATTTTTAAATCTATTTTGGACCGGGTAAACCCTTGTCCAAGTGAACCGAACCACCTAGCCAAGACCACCCGGCTCGTCTCAGCACAAAAACGACGTCGCTTCACTATTTTCTATTTTTTTATTTTCAAAAAATCTAAAACTATTTATCGGAATATTAAAAAAAACTAATATCTAATCCTACAGCTCCTATTGAACTATGTAGCAAGGTACGGACCGTTGGATTGTTTGAAGCCTAAAATGATCTTTGTATTTGCCATTTTCTAATTTTTGAATTCTCTAAAAAAACATTTTCTGAATTCCAAAAATCTAATTATCTATCTCTGCGGTCACTACTCCTATAAGTGTCATGCTACTCGCCGTCCAATCACCTAACTGATTCCAAACAATCCTAACGGCTTCGGCGACGTATGCGCTACGTGTCATGCCACGTGGCGACACATCAACGCCAACTCAATCGCTAATCAGCCAGACATGCCACATCAACTTCGTCTTCTTCGTGAGACCAATGAAAAATCAATGGCCGAAGTTTCTCTGCCGTTGATCGACAGCAAAACTTCGACCAATCGACACGAAACCACCACCATTCGACTCGCTTACTCTTCCCAGTTTCAGATATATAAAAAATAGAGCATTTCATCCACAGAATCACCATGGCCTAAGCTCGAACCCGGTTTAACCATAACTACTCAAATCTCACTACAGAGCCTAATGATGGCATTAAAGCCACATACACACTCAAATCAGGTTTAGGAAACTTACCTCGAGCTCCGATTGAGCTCGCAATAGCTAGAATGGCCTGGCCGGTGTTCAACCAAACCGCGATAGGTTAGAGGTTTGACTCAAGGTATTCAAACAAAATCAATGCAAAAATAAGCCACGATCGTGGTCGGTGATGCCCAGGGAACAAAACGCACACAATAATTTGAAGGATGATCATCGAGGTGTGAGATGCCATGTGAGTTCATAGAGAAGATCGAAGCCGTGACTCATCATTTTAGAGGTCATCGAGCTACGAGATTGGTGCCAATCATCTCCTTAGAGTTCAAGCGAGCTTCGGAGGTGATCGCCGACCTTGATTTCTCCTAGATTGCTTTGACGAAGTCCTCACGGTCGAGCCCAAGCTTGTGTCAATGGCGGATGACGAGAGCTCTTTTGTCTCTCTAGCTCTCTTTCTCTTTATTCTGTTACTCTCCGTGAACACAAAATGAGCCCCCCTTTTTTATAGAATGCGCATGAATTGGCTTATATGGGATTTGAAATTTTTGCACGATCGAGCGAGGCTTTGCCAACTCACTCTCATGAGTGATCACACGTGCCAAATGGCACTAATGGTGCCGGAGGGACTTAGGAATTCCATCCAGTTCGTTTGCAAGTTCGGCGAGCACAATTGGACGTCCAATTTGCTATGTTAGTGTCAATGTTGACTTTTGTAGGTCCGTGGCATTGACCGGCCAATTCCACCATGCTCCGGCGACGTCGGGCGATGCTACAAGTCCCGATTGACGCGTCTTACCTTGAAGATCAAAAACCGCACCCAAGCTCCTTCAATTATAGCCAATTATGCTTCCAATTTGGGTGTCAAAATTCAGCTTGCAAGTGTTTGAAATTGGCATGGATTTGGGGAAGAAGACGCACTATTCGGCCCGGTCGCTAGGTCGGACTTGGTTCGATCCGGCAAACCCTATTGAAATAATTTCTCGAAATTGACCGACAATTCTTGAGAATTTATCAAATTAAATCACATAATTGGAATCGGGATCATGAATTTTATTTGAAAATATGATTTTCCCTAAAATTTCACCACGAATTGCACAAAAACTACAATTTACTCGTAGGATGTGATTATGAAAATTGAGCAATTCAGCTCGAAATATCCATGCCAATCGATTCAAAAGGTTGAAAAGCATAAGGGAGAGGTCTTACCTTGGCATGGCAATCCCTGCATTTTTATTAATTTATTTTCAATTGAAATCTAGGGACTAAATTGAAACATTTTTTATGCTTTTAAGTCCAATCCAAGCAATTGCGCAATTCCTTGAAACCCGAGGATCTAATTGCAATGTAGGGCGATCAAGTTGAATGTCAAGACTCTAAACATGCAAAAATTGCAAATTAAAAGACTCAAATTGTAATATTTTTGACAAATTCAACTTTTTTTAAAATTTGAGAGGTCAAAATGAAAAGGGAATTAAAATAAAAAAATGAACTATTTTTACATATTTTTTTGACCTCAAAATCTATTTTTTTTGATTTTGTTCAAGTATTTTCTCTATTTTCGAAAATATTAAAAATTACGAAAAATATGAAAAAATATTTTTTGTTCAAAAATGGTTCCCTAGGCTTGGTCAAGGTCCCCAAAATTGATTTTGCAATTTTTTTTTAACTTTTTATGAATTTTTCAAGAATTGTTTAAAAATAAAGTGAAAAATAACTTATCAAAATTTTGGTGCCAATGACTACCCCTCTTTGAAAGGGAGAGGTTACTCTCAAAGACAATGTCATATATGAGTTTTAATTGACTCAAACTGGGGAAAATGAAAGAAAAAGAGTTGTGACATTCAACTTCCATACCCATCAATGTAAGCTCTACTTTTGAAGGGAGATATGCACATTTCGTTTCTTTTAATATGAGAGAGTTAGAGAGGAGGAAAAGCTTACCTGGTTCTTACCTGTAGATGGTTTGATGAATGTTGGTTGAGGAATGATGAGAAAAGCCTAAGGGTTCGTTATGGGAACACTTATGGTGGACCAAAACTTGACCCATATGGTGGGTTGGACACTTAATATCTCTTGAGGACAGAGACGACCCTACGGAACCCTTTAAGTACAAAGACTAACCTATGGGGGATTCTAAGGATAGAGACGGCCTACGAAACTCTTTAAGTACAGAGACTAACCTTCGAAAAGAAACTCATCTTTTAAGGACAGAGACGACCTACGAAACTCTTTAAGGATAGAGACCGACCCATGGAGAGAAACTAATCTCTTAAGGATAGAGACAACCTATGGAACTCTTTAAGGATAGAGACTAACTTATGAAAAGAAACTCATCTCTTAAGGATAGGGATAGCCTAAGGAACTCTTTAAGGATAAAGACGGACCCATGGAAAGAAACTAATCTCTTAAGGACAGAGACAGCCTACGGAACTCTTTAAGGACAGACATTGACCTCGTGAAAAGAAACTCATCAAAAGATTTAAAAGGGGTTGATTATCCTGCGGGGAAAGAATTCGTCCAAGCAGTTTAAGAGGTTGGCTATCCTGTAGAAAGGAATTCGCCAAGGAATTTAAGAGGGTGGCTATCCTGTAGGAAGGAATTCACCTAGGAATTTAAAAGGTTGGTTATCCTGGAGGAAGGAATTCGTCCGGAGATTAAAAAGGGTAGCCATCCTATGGGAAGGAATTCGCCTGGCAATTTAAGAGGGTGGCTATCTTGTAGGAATGAATTCGCATAGGAATTTAAGATGGTGGCTATCCTATAGGAAGGAATTCGCCGAGAGATTTAAAAGTGTGGCTATCTTGTAGGAAGGAACTCACCGAGAGATTTAAAAGTGTGGCTATCCCTGTAGGAAGGAATTCGCCGAGAGATTTAAAAGTAGCTATCCTATAAAAAAGGAATTCGCCAAGAGATAGGTGCCATTCGGAGGATCTAGGAACACTAGGGAGCATGTAGAAGCTCAAACCAATAAAATTTTAAAGAAGGAGGGTGATCCTAAAACTTACGAAACTAGGATTCACCAAAGAAGATATCAAAACAAGACTTGTGCAAAAAACTTGTCCAAACATATTGTCCTTTAGACTTCATTGGGGAAATTTTGAACCACACGACTCAAACATTTTTCAAAAAGTTTGTTTTAAAAGAATTTCAATTAGAGTGCCTTCATCTAAGATGATTCCTCATAATTTTCGACAAGGGTTTGGATCTCCATGATGGGGAGATATTTTCATCAAACCACTTAAATTTCCTCGGAAACCTTAATTTAGGACTTCGGGATTATTCACAGTTCATACAATCTAATTGATATGGAAAGGTCTTTTCAAGGACCGCAATGTAAGCTTGGTCAAAGTCTTCACAAAGGATTGGCGCTTTGAGGTTTAAAATAAAATAACATAAAAAATCGACTCTTTCGAGTTTACAAGTCAAGAACCTCAAAGATAAAATAAGAAATGGTTGTGCTTAC
The DNA here is from genome assembly GCA_021437795.1 of Rhodamnia rubescens. Lineage (NCBI taxonomy): Eukaryota > Viridiplantae > Streptophyta > Magnoliopsida > Myrtales > Myrtaceae > Rhodamnia > Rhodamnia rubescens. Next base: position 277,390 of record JAILYA010000025.1, read on the forward strand.
TTCTTTATGCGGTAGCTTCCTGTGTAAACTCCCATGTTGGCCCGAAACATGTGAATCGAAGAGCATTCGGGATGGGTTGTAATGTTGGTTTAAGGTAGGCTTTTGAAGAAAGCCCTATTTTTAGAAAGAGGGGTATGAAGGTTGGTGATCACCTTAGCATCATTACCAATTATCTGCCGGGGATAAGCGTGTATTATATTTTTTAAAACTTCAAAATTCTCCCTTTGTGCTCAATTTCATTCAAGTCCTTCCGGGGACTTTTCTTTCTTTCTTTCAAATGGGAGTTTTTCATTTTCTCATTACATTTTTTTGATGGGCTTTGGCTTTGCTTTTACCATGCACTTTGCTTTTGTAAGCCTTTGCTTTCTCATCACTTTTCTGCATCGAGATGATTCTTTTTCGAATTCATCATGGAGGAGTTTTTCAACATGATTTCAATCAACTGTTGGTAGATCATATGCTTTGTCCCCAGGTATGGAGGAGCTCACCAACAAGGGTTTAGAAATAAAGATTTAAAGGCTCAAATTGGTTTATCAAAGGGTAAGGTGTTTGGGGATAGAGAAACAAAATGTTCTTCCTCCCCTAACGATGTTTCAAGCTTTCATAGGATATCACTTGGAGCTATCACAAAAATATTGGTGCAAGTTAGCACAATAAAGCCTTACCTTGATCTTTTCTCCAAAAGGTCAACCGTGAACCTCTAGATATGCCCCGGTATGGGGTGCTTCTTGATATGGTTATACTCGGAAATCTCCCTATTTGGCTCGAAGGGTTTGCAAAGGATTAAAAGTATTTGGAGCGAATGAAAGGAAATGCCTTTTCATCATTTCATTTCATGTAATCACTCGCGAATGATCCCTATGTCCATAGATGAACATTGTTTTCTCTCAACCTATCACTCATCACTCAATATGTATGGGACGTGTTTGGGATAGGCTTGCCTCTTTTGTTTGAAAGTACATCATTTTGAAAATCAATTAAAGCAATTGCTTTTGAAAAACTTTAACCCATTTTCATCAAAATAAGACTTGTTGAGGATTTTTGGCATGAAGCTCATATTTAAATGTGTTTGGACGGCTTCAAAAAAAGCTTTTTCAAAACAAGTTGGTTTTAAGATTTTAAAATGATTTTTTCAAAGATTTAAGAATTGAGATACCTCCAAATTCTAAGGATCTTACCCTTTGAGAGGATATAAACTTCTAAGGGAGAATAGAATCATCGACTTCTTCATTCCATAGTAACTTGAATTGTGTTCTCCATTGGGAAACATAGGTGGAACCGAATGAGTAAGGATATTCAAAGATTGAAATTTACACTAACCTTTCGGGTAGTTGTTCACAAGGTTCCAAGGATAATCTACTTGGCTCATGCATGTTGCTTCGAGGAACCCGCAAAAGAAAATATTTGACATGTGTGCATGTATGTGTGCATGAGATAAGTCTAATGTGACTCGAGTACTCTTCAAGAAAATGGTGATTTTGTCAGCCTTTGATTTCATTTCAACGATAATAATTCTTAACCGCATCCGTATTTACGGGACTTGTTAAGTCTTGGTCCTTAATATTTACAAAGATGAGTGCTCCTCCTGGTAAGACCTTCTTGATTCCATAAGGGCCTTTATAATTCGAGGTAAATTTTCCTCTAGGATATTGGGCATTTGGGAGTGTTTTTCTCACAATGAAATCTCCCACTTCAAAAGTTCTAGGTTTGACTTTCCAGTTGAAAGACTTGGCTACTCGTTTCGATAACTTTAGTCGTGACAGATAGCTTTCAAACGTTACTCTTCAATCAAGTTTAACTGTTCATACCTTTGCTGGATTTATTTGGTCTCTAAGAGTTCAGCTTGAGATAGATTCTTAAAGATGGAATCTCAACATCCACAAGTAGGACTGCTTCCATACTATATACCGAGAGAATAGGGTGTTGCCCCAGTTGAAGTACGATATGCCATTAGCACATACGATAATCTTTCATGCCAATCTCAATATCTCTCAACTATTTTGGATAAAAGTTTCTTAATGTTTTTGTTCACCACTTCCATAGTTCCATTTATTTACGGGTAGCATGGGGATGAGTTAAGGTGTCTCGACTTTGAAATGACTCAATAAGACATCAACCACCATGGTGTTCCGGGTTTGAACCATTATCTCGTGATAATTGCTTGAAGGACTCCGTACATGGAGATGATGTCTCTCTTGATGAACTTTGCCACATTTTTAGCTGTGACATTAGCATACAAGTTACCTTCAATCCACTTAGTGACGTAGCCTAACGCTACCAGGATGAAGCCATGTCCATTTGAAGCTTTCGGATTGATTGGCCCGATCATATCAATGACCCATGTTAACACCTAATTTTGTCAGCCTTGTACTTTATTTTTCTCCGCAAAATAGAATAGACCGATTCATGTAAATACACCCATTATACTTTTAAAAAGAAAAAAAAAAAAAAAGTGAAAAGAGAAAGAAAATAAAGCAAAAAGAAGAAAAAGGATGTCGGATCGAGTCATTGAGCGAGACAGACAAAAAAAAAGAAAAATATGACGACACGATTTTAAAAAGAGAGAGAGAGAGATCTACACCAGGAATTTGCAAACTGAGAATATCTAAGAATATCTACCGTAGAGAATATCATCTACAGCAGAGAATATATGAGAATATTATCTACATCATGAGATAATATCTATTGCAGAGAATTTTGGATATGGCAGGAGATGATATCTATGACAGAGGATAATATATGCAGTAGAGTCCATATTTGTAACAGAAGTTGCAAGCGCAAGTTGTAAATAAGCTAGGTTGGCTCTTGACAAGCTGAAGAGCCAAAAAGTAGTCGCCAAAAGAGTTTAAGGAAACTACAACATGGAGTTTTGACTGAAAAGCCAAGGAGCAAAGCACATGGGACAAAAAAGAATGATAACTAGAGAGAGATAAAGGCAAGTTGAAGCTGCAAGTTGGAACTATCTATTTTTAGAGGCTGATATGGGCGGCTGTACAATGCAAAAATAGCAGACTTTCGGGTATGCATAGCATAATATCTACCAAAGAATTTTAGTTCCAGCAGAGAAGGAATGATGATTAATGAATGAGAGGCAACTTGCAGGGAGTTCAACTTATTCCCAAGAAGCTAAGATTGAACCAATTCACTAACGAAAGAGGCAGATACAGAGGAATTTTAGCTGCAGCTAAGGGGAAATGATGCTACAGATCAGCAAGCTGGTGGAGCTGATTTGGAATTGACGTGAATGGCACTTAGAGTTTAGTTTGAGGTGGCCTTTCAGAGAATGAGCAACACAGTGTTTCGACTGAAGACTAGGTGCAGAACACCTTCAGCATAAGAGAATTATTATCAAACACAAGTAGCAAGTTTGAGCTGACGTCGAGCCGGTGTGGAGGACTTTTAGAGGCTGTTTTAGGTGGCAGTTCAGAGGCAATCAATAGAGAATAGCTGCTGTGAAGAAACAGCAGAAAATCTCGCCTGAGATAGAGAGGAATAGAGGATTTGAAGGGCATTGCCTCTTACGGTGCAGGGGAGTTGGATCTCTGAAAGGGTGAGAAAAAAGGGGAATAGCGGTCAACTGTGAGACTATAAAAGAGGAGACAATGTGAAAAAGGGGGGCTCTCTTGAATTGACTCTCCCTCAGCAGCATAAGAGAACAGCAGAAAAAGAAAAAGAAAAGAGAGAGAATGAGGGAGACCTGAATATAATAGAAAACAAGGAACGTCGCTACAGTTTCCGACATCAAGTTCGCTATCGTTTACAATTGTTCGAGTTTCCAACAGGTAGTATACTCGTTGTTGGGTCTATTTGTTTTTTTTTTTATTACTCAATTTTGCCGGGCCGAGACCTTTGTTTTCCTCGGTCCGGCGAACTCATACTCAAGCTGATACCATAATTCTTGTAAGGTGGAATTTGTTCATGTTGTGCTGTGACTGTGTATTGCTTCATTTTCTCTTGGTAATGTTCTGTTTTTGGTTGTTCCGTTTTTTTTTTTTTTTGCTGCTGCAAATATGCAAATCATTAGTCATATGGCCCGATGTAGAGGTCTCTCGCATAATCGACTTCGCAATGCTTTTTCTGTGTGTTTGTCCAATCCTTTCCCAAACCGATTGATGCATTAGAAACTACAGGTTACCTAGTTTCATTCGGACCAAACATTGTTTTGTTTTTTTTTGTGATGCACATATGAAAGATTTTTAACTTGAATCAAACCTTTTAAACCTGTTCATTTGTTTGGTTTCGAACCCAACATTCTTAAAACCCATTGAACTCAACGCATGAAGATGACTTTTTGTTCTAAGTTCGTTTGATATAATTGTAGTTACTTAGCCCGAGACCATTTTGTGTACATACTAATTTGCTTCCACACTCAAACTTAATGTACTTGGTCCTCGAGGTTCAAAGTACATGGCCATGAAAAACATAATGCAGACCATTTTTAAGCAATTGGTGATTAACAAGTGTTGAGCAAATGTCCCAAAAGGGGAAAGACGGAACCTCTTTTTTGCGCAATCTCGTTTTTTTTTTATATACCGACTTAAGTTTTACATCTCTTTTCATACTTTTCTTATATGAAGCCTCTTTTAGTGTAGAATTGGAACTTTTTTTCATAAAAGGAAAGTAAAAAAAAAATTCAAAAGGGGACAAGAAAAAGAAAAGTAAAAAAGAAGGGGTAATCCACTTTGTGCAAACTCATGTCATTTTTTTATAACTTGTACCTGACCTTAGTTTGTTGACACCTGATTTTTGATTAAGTGTTTCTTAGTTTTATTTCATAAAATTCACAAATATTCATAATATATCAAAAATTTGAAAAACCAAGTTTGGTGGCTTTGGCCAAGCATAAGGAATCATTTTTGAACAAAAAATAATTTTTCATATTTTTCTCATTTTTTAATATTTTTTGGAAAATAGAAAAATACAAGAAAATTCACAAAACATACTTCCGACGTCACACAAATATAGACAAATGTTCTATATTTTTATTTTAATTCCCTTTTCTTATTGACCTCAAGAAAAATTAAAAATTGAACTCAATTTTAGGTGTTTCTTCACAACACCAAGGGTTGAATTCTCCTAAAAATGCAATTTGAGTCTTTTTATTTGCAACTTTTGCATGTTTTGAGTCAAGACATTCAATCATGGTCCTCTGCAACTTCAATTTGATCAATTTTTCCCTCAATCGCACGAATTGCACGGATTGGGCAAAAGTCCCCCAAATCTTTGCAATTTAGTCCTTGGAATTTCCAATTTTTTAAATTACTTTTAATCCAGGGACTTTCACAATAAAATTGGACTACCTCTCAAAGTTTTCATATGCTCGAATCGATTGGCGGGGGTAATTTGATCCAATTTGATAGTTTGGGCGCTCAATTAAACTTTTCCCGATTTGCAATTTTAGAAAATTTGGGGTTTTCTAGAAATTGATCGGAAATTTTGGGTAAAATTACATTTCTAGATAGTATTTGAGACCCTAAGTTCAATTTTGAGGTTTAATTGCAAATATTCCCCACAGATTTTAATTAATTTCAAAAATTGCAAGTCGAACCGGTTTAGACTAGTCGACCGCCGGTTGGACCCATTGAACCGGTCCAGAACAGTGTCTTCTTTTTCCTCATAACTCCCGCACAAATGAACAAGACTTAAACGGATTTTGAAGACAAAATTGACAAGCCAATCGATGATAATTGAATCAATTAATGTGGGCAGTTTGTTCCTCCGGTTGATACATGTCGATTGAACCCGACCTCGAGGTCAATGGTCGGTGAAGTGAGGAGCGCCTATAAGGAGAAGGCTTGCCAAGAGTGCGGTGGTTAGTGAAAAGTCAACATTCTTCAAACCGTGTGAAATTTGCGCTCGTTTGAGTTCCATGGAAAGTCCCTAACGGACTTGGACGGAATCCCAAATGATTGTCACCGTCATTCGTTTCAAATACAAATTAGCTACGTGTGATGAGGGTCGGCGAAGGCTTTCTTGTTCGCGCCCAAATTCAAAACAGGTATAAAAGGTCAAGAAGCTTCGCGATCAGGGGAGGCTCATTCGTGATCGCTAGACAAACAAGAGAATAGAGAGAGAAAGAGAGAAAAGGTAGAGAGAGAGAGAGTTCACGATCAACATTGACATTTCACCTGAGTTCTGACTTATTTAAATGTCAATGTCATGGGAAGCCAAAAAATGTTCTTTGCCAATTCAAGCGATTCATCAATTTGTTTCAATCCATATTTTTCAGAATTAACCAACTCTAGGAAGCGATCGCACCAACTCAATCGATCGAGCAATCTCGAAATCGGTGAGCAGCCTCTTGATCATCTCTCATGTTGTGTTCACGGTGCAGTCACTATCCCAGGCCCGATCGGTTGAATTAGTGTGTGCGTTTTGATCTTCGAACATCACCAATGACCATATCCTCACCTCCGTTTTGCATTGATTTTTGCTCGAAATACCTCGAGTCGAGCCTTCAACGGTCGCGATCCTGTCGAAGGTAGAACTCGACTCGGCGATTCTAGCCATTGCAAGCTTAATCGCAGCTCGAGGTAAGCTTCCCGAACTTCCTACGATGCTTGTGTATGAATGAATTGATTCGATTTGACGCGATCTAACATGTTCGAGCTCGGCGGTGGCCGATTGTGCGTAGTTCATAGCTCGTGATTTGCCCGATGAAATTGCTTGATTTTATGATATGTCGATCCGCACGTCGAGTCGAGTCGATTGGAAGTGGTTTCGCATCATTCCGGCGAGATTTCACCGTTAGATCTCGCCGGAGAAGTGTTAGCCATTAGTTCGGTTGTCGTCGAAAGGTAGAAGAAGAAACCGAGGTGGCGGGGTCAACGAGTCAAGGTCTAAGGTGTCAAGTTGTGATAGGTCCAGGTCAATGTCCGGTCGGCTCGGCCGTTGGCGCGGATAGGCCGAGAGTCGGATTAGATCCGACGGTCGCGATAAATAGGTTAGTTTGATTCTAGGCCGTTAGATTTGATTTTTTGTAATTTTTTATAATTCGTTTATTAGATCGAAAATAGGAAAATAGAAACGGCGTTGTTTAGGTTAATGAACGAGCGATGTCGTTTAGAGTATAGAGCCGGATCCGGCGTCGTTTCAATGCATAGGTTAGGCGTGATTCGGTGTGGCAAGGCGCACGTAGGCGCAAGCGAGCGAGCGGTCAAATCATTTCTAGGATTAATCGTGGCCATCCGTTTAATTTCCGTATTTTCGGATATTAGGAAAATATTTTTAAAAAATCAAAAAAATTAGAATAAATAGGAAACGGTGTTGTTTAGGTCGAGTGGGTCGCGAGTCGGGTCAAGGTCGGGTTCATCGGGCGTTGACCGGGTTGACTCGGTCCGAAAAATTAATAAAAAATTCATAAAAAGTTTCTAAAAATCCAAAAAAATCAATAATATTCATAAAAAGTTCATAAAAATTCCCAATTTTCCCAAACAATTTCTAAAAAATTTCTAGATCGATTCGAGACTCTTATAGTTTGGATCAAAAAATTTTGAAGTTCGAGGGTTGGTTTACATAGATCCGGAAAATTATTGATTTTCGAAAAATAAATAAAAAATCCAAAAAAGGTTAGAAAAATTCCAAAAAAATTCTGAAAAATCACAAAAAATGGGAAATAGCCACATTCAACTGGCCCGACCCTATTTTTTGGTTTTTGGGTCCTGAACCTTCCAAATGACCATTTTACCCTTCGGGTACTTGGCCCCAAAAATTTCCCGAGCCATCCCGGAACTCGAATAGATCTTTACGTGGGCCGATAGGGCCATGCTAGACATGCCATACTCGTTGGATTGCTTGATTTGATTGAGATTACTCATGATTGCGCATTTAATTTTTCGATTGTTATTGATAGGATAAAAATTCCCGTCCGCATGACAACTCTAAATTGTTAGAGCCTAGCTCACCTTGAATATCGTCTCCATGAATTCTTAGGTTAGAAAACCACTCAACTTCGATAACCGAAAGGGCATCGATGTAAATCTCGGCGTAACCAAGTTCCCGGACCCACTTCTCGATTTTCGTAGAATCGAACGGTTTCTCCCGATCGCTCGATAGGGTTCCCGATCATACCCTCCAAAAATTGATCGGTGGCGACTCCATACGCATGTACACTGCGTACATGTCACCCGACCACACTAAGGTCGTTTTCGATATTTCTAAATTTTTCTCCACGCCGCGATTTGAGTAATGGGTCTTGGGAGGGACCCGCGCGCCAAGATCCACCGCCAACCGGATCGGAAGCGCGGCTTGTTAACCCTCACCATCCACGTGCGCCGAAGGGAGGCGGAGGAGGGGCGCGACATAGTTTTACATTCATGTTTCACACTTTTCTAATGCGAGGCCTTTTGTTTTAGTGTAGAATCGAAAACATTTTTTTTCATATAAAAGAAAAGTAAAAAAAAAATTCTGAAAGGGAAAAAAAAATCGGAAGAACCAAACAATCTTTGCTTTTGCATTTCCACCGAATTAGTTTCTTTTGTCGTTATTACGCAACGAGAGGCGGCGACGTCCATTCCTGGTTTAGTTTGTTATATACCAAACCACGTTTGATGTCCGATTATTTGAGTTTGCAATTCATCCGCGTGTTTACTTTTTTGTCAATAAAATAGTTTCTTTTTTATTTTTCCGGTTAATATCCATTCCGGTCTAGTTCGTTATGTACTCGACCATTTTGCATGTCCGATTATTTGAATTTGCATTTTATTTAGATTGACTGCGTGTTTACTTTTTCGTCGGTGAATAGTTTATTTATTTATTTATTCTTTATTTGTTTAGTTAACATTCGGCATCTTGCTAAAATTGCATTGAGGTTTCCTTTCTATTAAAGCTCCTTCTTATGAATGTTAGCTTGAGAACTAAATAGATAATTACATGAAAATGACAAAAATCATGCCTATGAACACCTAGTTCTAGTTAGATGTCTTTGAGTTTCGATGTAATGGGTAAAATGTATGGTCATTTTAGGAATACCAATTGGTTAGGTACCGAAAGGGCGTTAGTTAGATAATTAGTGTAAATAAGTCCCCAAACCTAGATGCTCTCTGGTTGTGTAGAAATTGAGATAATATTCCCGTGTCTTGATTGGTTTCTAGTCAACCCCAAAGGCTAGTGGTGACTCTTAATGATTTGGAATTTGTTCATAAAAATAAAGTCAAATGTCGCGCAAGGTAAGATTTGGGAGAATGTGTGCCTAAACTAATAAGCAATAATCTAAACCTAAACGATTCTTGGAGGGGAAAAGATAGGTTGTGACAACCCACATGGAGAATGGCCAAGCCTCAAACATCGATGTAGCTCGTTTAGAGGTGCATTAATTCACGTCGCCGTATACATAGCATTGGTGACAAGGTCTCACATGTTGGTTGCGATCGGACTCCATGGTCATCCAATAATATCCAAGTTTCAAGATCTTTTTAGCTAGGAAATGGCTACTCATATGTAGTCCACATTCTCCCTCGTGAATCTCTTTCATAATCAGGTTGGCTTCCTTGGTGTCTACGCACCTTAACAAGCCAATCAAAGGACCTCTTGTAGAGAATTTGTCCATTTAGGAAGAATTTGGAAGCTACCTTCGTGATGTACTTCTTATCACTTGGCGAACCTGTCTTGAGAAAATTCACCTTTCATGAGGTAGTTCTTGATATCGTGATACCAAGGTTTTCCGTTGAATCCTTCTTCGATTACCAAGCAATAAGCCGATTGATTTAGGATGTCCACTCTTAAAGGCTCTATATCAAGGCCATCTTGTACTCGAAGCATTGATGATAAAGTGGCCATAGCATTTGCAAAGTGATTTTGAGTTCTTGGCGGTATTCAAAAGTTACGTCATTGAACTCCGTGGCTAGTCTCTCCAAGAATTTATGATACGACAAAAGTTTAGAGTCTTTTGTCTTCTATTCTCCTTGTATCTGCAAGATGATAAGCATTAAATCTCCATATACTTGTCATTTGCGCACTTTCGTTGAAATGGCCGATTTGCGGACCATGGATGCAGGCTTCATATTTAGAAATGTTATTGGTACATGGAAATACCAACTTTGTAGAAATTGGGCAATGTTGACCCTCTAGGGATATTAAAATTACCCCGGTTCTCGATTCGGAAAGGGTTACGACACCATCAAAATACATGGTCCATTTATCTTCGATATACTCTAGATACGATTCTCGGTTTCTCCTTCTTCAAAGTTTTCGTACTCTTGAGGATTTTCTGCTATTAAATCGGCGATGACTTTTCCTTTCACTGACTTTTAGGGAGAAATTTTAATATAAATTTCAAATAGTAGTACTTGCCATGTAGCCATTCTACCAACCGGACCTAGCTTTTCAAGGAGATACTTGATTGGGTCATTTTCAGTGACCAGCTTGATATGATAATGGAAAGTATATTATCTCAATTTGTGGAGCACCCCAAATCGATGCAACACAAGTCCTTTCAACTTTTGGGTAGCTATCTTTAGATGTAGTGAACTTCTTACTTAGGTAGTAAATCGCCCTTTCTTTTCCATCTTTCGAATTTATTTGTGCCAATAGCTCACCTAACGACTCATCATGGACCATCGGTATAATGTCAAAGGGGTACCTGGGATGGGAGGTATTAGGACTGGAGGTCGTACAAAATATTCTTTAATTTTGTTTAGTGCTTGTTGGCATTTAGAATCCCATCTTAGTTTGACGCCTTTCTTTAAGAGCTTAAAGAATGGCTTAGCGGTTTCAAACGGTTGGGCTATGAATCGGCTATATAGTTCAGCCTTCCCAATAAAATCCTCACATCATTTACTATGGTAGGAGTACCGATTCCCCATATGAGTTTGATCTTTGAGGGATCAATTTCGATTCCCTGGCTACTCATCACAAATTTGAGTAGTTTCCCGGTTCCGGCTTCAAATATGCATTTCACGGGGTTTAGCTTCGGTTTAAACTTGTGAAGCCGTTCAAATAATTTCCTCAATACTTGGACATGGTCTTCTCCAATTTTAGACTTAGCTGTCATGTCATCCATATATACTTCAATTTCTTTGTGCATCATATCATGAAAGAGGGTCACCATTGCCCTTTGATATGTGGCCCTAGCATTTCTCAATCCGAAGGCATTACCTTGTAATAGAAGACCCCCATGGAGTTATAAATGCGATCTTAGCTTTATCCTCTTCTTTCAAGAAGATCTAGTTATATCTAGAGAATCCATCCATGAGCAAGAATAATTCGAATCCGGCAGGTGCTATCGACTAGGATCTTAATGTTCAGTAATGGGAAGTCATCCTTCGAACTTCCGCTTTTCTTCATTACGGGAACTCGTTAGCAACCCATTCGGGGTATGAGATAACTTCAATGAACCTACACCGAGGAGCTTGATTACTTCTTCTTTAATTTTTTTGAAAGCTCGGGTTTCATCCTCCTCAACTTTTGTTTCTTAGGAGGCATTTCGGGTCGAAGAGGGCAATGCATGTTCCACAATGCTTGGGTCCAGGCCGAGCATGTTAGCGTAAGACCAAGCGAAAACATCATCATATTCTTTTAACAAATTGATCACTCTGGATGCTTCAAATGAGGTTAATCTTTCCTCGATTTTCACTTCTATGATATTTTCAGCATCTCTAAGATTGATCAGTAATTGTATTCTCAACGGTGAGCGGATTAAATTCTTTATAACGACTCCAATCTCGCCTAAAATCTGCTGATTATTTTCCTCCTCGGCGATTTCATAAAAATAATCATCTTGATGACTCGAGTCACATAATAACCTATTATGCATGGAAAGAATGATATGCTTGAAATGCGACAAGGATGGTTAGTAAGTCACAACAACTATTAACAATGCATGATTTTATGAAAATCATTTTGAAATTCATGTAAAAAATTCTAGAGGAAAAAGGAAGATATATAATCCTCATCTCATCGGACATCTAGGTTCTCAAAACGTTTTCAAATCGGGATTCATATGGTAAATTAGATCTCAAGCTCCAATTCTTATGAAGGTAAGTATCATCATCGGGCTGGTTTGTGATTCTATATGTCCTTAATAAAGCTTGAAATTTTTATCAATTGATGTAGAAAATGAAATTACAATGTTGTACTTCTTGGATTTACGATAAAGGATCCAAGGGTACCTTAAAGGAAATGTAATGACTGAATTGTAAATTGTATGAAATTAAGCAAGCATTAAATGCACTAAAGAGAGAGTTCAAAAGGAGTTTCTTTACTCGGGAATAGGAGCATCATCCTCGAACCATTCGATGATTACGTGCACTCGCTCATCCATGAAAGGGTTATAGAGGTCTGGTTCTTCATCGGCAAGAATCTCTTCATCCTTGAGCCACTTGGTACTCTTGCGAGAATATCCCATTCTGCGGCTTATTGAACATCTTTTCTTGGTCTTTCCAAAAGCTAGAGGCAATGAATTGATCATTTCGACCTCTATAGTGTCCATAGTATCCACGATTTCTATCTCGACTTCGGCCTCGATCTTCATAATGATCAATATCTCCTCTATAACCTAGACCAACCTTATGGTCATTTGATTTCGGATTCAAAGGATTAGTAATGCCTTGATTGTATTTTCCTAGTCCGGTTCCGGGGATGTATCCACTCATAAGGAGTACCTTTCCAACCATCATAATGGATTTGGAAAAATCAGGTGTAGCAATCTTGGTTCCAAACGGTACATGCTTGATAGACATGATGTCAAAGGTATGATGGCTCAACTCTTCTTCCTTCGAGGCTTGACATATGGAAACATTTGACTGGTATGGCCTCTATATCCCACTTCATCGTGAATAGTGATCCTCCTTCTATTCACCACAAACTTGACTTTCTAATGAAGACTTGAAGGTACTTGCTCCGGATACATATATCCAAGGCCTTTCTAAAAGCATCGTGAAAGCACTTGGAATATTCAGACTTGGAATAGAATGGAGAATCGATCGGGCCCACCATAACATCTAACTCAATTTCTCCAACTACGTGCTTTGAAACTCCAAGCAAACGAGCGAATGGTTGCTTTCAACCTTTTTATCGAGTTTTCGAGATATCCCCAAACTTTTCATAGTACTTAAGGAACATAGGTTAAATGCGGATCCATTGTCAATCAAAACATGAGGTACCTCTTTTCCCAAACACCTCAAAGAGATGTGTAAAGCCTTGTTATGCGCTCACCCTTCTTTGGGGAAGTCTTCATTTGAGAAGGAGATCTAATCTTTTAATAGTATCGCGCCAACGAAGTCCTCCAACTAGACTCCATTTATAGTATCTCGAACAAGTATCTCATTCAGCACCTTTATCGAGCATTCTTATCTTCTCGGAGTTTATAAAGAGATCCAAGAGCAAAATTTGAGCAATCATCTTTCGAAAGTATTCTATGACCTCAAATTCACTCAACCATATGACGAACTAGAGCTCCTTTACGTTCTTTTTAGTTGGTACTCTTTTCTCTGGTTCATCCGTCCTCGGGGCGTAACGTCTTCCATACCTCATCACGGCATCTATCTCTCTAGTTCCATAGTCCCAGGATACCGTTTCGAATCATATTCCACTAACGGAATGTTGATCTTTACTAATTTGATCATTTCAGTATGACCTTTCCATACTTCGTTTGACTCGTCATCATTCACTTGATAACCATCAACTTGCTAGAGAGTTCCTCTTCTTCCACACTCATCGCATCTACTTTGTCTATGTTGATGATAAAGGGAGTCGGAGTTTTTATCACTCCAACCAATTCGTCCTCGTGAATATCCTCATAATTATATGCACGGGAATATTTAGCGCATAAGGGGCTTTTTGGCTTTCTCTTGTTGAATCGCCTTTGACATTCCATTTTAACTTTTCATATTATACCTTCTACTCATACACCTATGTCAACAAGGTGCTCAAGAGAGTGGTACCCATAGCGTACATGAGATCAAAGTATTCTATGGGAAGCGACTTCAAGTATATACCATTTCCTTTAGCGCATATGGAGCTTTTTAGCCTTCTTTCATTGAATCACCTCGACATTCCATTTTAACTTTTCGTATTATCCCTTCCACTCATACGCCTATGTCGATAAGGTGTGCAAGAGAGTGGTACCCATAAGCGTAAATCCGATCAAAGTATTCCGTGGGGAGCGACTTCGAAGACGTATTCCACTATTTCCTTCTCGGACAATGGGGGTTGTACCTTCTTAGTTTGTCTCTTCCATCTTTAGGCAAAGAGTTCAAAACTCTCCTCTTCACCTTTCTTTATGTTGAGTATATCAATTTTATCGACATATTCTTTCACCCGATTTCGAATCGTCGTACAAATTGTTCGATAGATTTTCCCAGTTTGAAACCAGTCTAAATCAATAGATTAGAACCATAGTGACGTAGATCTAGTCAAGCTGAACTTGAAGTTGTGGATGAGGGCTTTATCATCCTTAGGGTGTCCAACCATTTTACGGAGATAATACGAAACATGGGCCAGAGGACATCGAGTACCATCGTACTTTGTTAAAAACGTCACTTTCGAACTTGTCCCTTGAGGTGGGATATTGCTTACCCGAGTGATAGGAACCATAAGCTGCCTCAATTCGGACACCTTACCGGATAGCTCATTACACTGCCCCCGTAAGTTAGCCATGCGGCAATTCCGTGTTTCGATCGCCCTTCGCGTCTCGAGTGCTTGCATATCTTCCTCAACTTTTCGTTTATTAAGTCGCATTGCTAGATAAGTCAATTCGGATACCATGCTAGCTAGATGACGCATGTGAGTCTCCATATTAGCCATCCGGATATGGTTCTCTTGCTTCTTTCGTTCAACTTGGGGATTTTTCATGATAGGTTCTTCATCCATTGCACCAACAAATTCTTCATCTACGTCATCCATTCCTCCCCATCTATTAGGGACTATATCCTTTGAATCTATGAAGAAACTTGGAGGAGCGGAATATAGAACTTTAACATTGTAGCCTCCGCTATCCGGGCCTAAATTATCAACCATATCACCTATGCGTAAGGCATCCTTTAGGAATCTCGTGTTTCCTTTCCTAGCCTTTTCCAAACATTCTTCATATTCATCTATATCTTCGTCTTTAATGTTCATCGGATATCCAAAGGAACTCTCCATATTTCTCCTCTTGTATCTCTCATCATGAAGTCGTTGGAGATTACATCTACCTTCATATACATCCCCTTGAAGGCGTAGTCATCAATCCTTCCAATGATATCCAAATTAACCATCTTCTCCAAGTATGATATCTTTTGCTCTTTAGAGATGCTTCCTTCCTCCTGGATATTGGGATGCGATATCTAGAACTTCTTGTAGCTTCCTAATATCAATGCTAAACTCCGATTGTTCCTCCTGCTCATCCTCAAATATCACGTTGACCTCGTGATGTTCGGTAGAGGATTTTGTTATACATTTAGTTTTGATTTGTTAAACTCTAGGATTCCACTATCTATCAAGGCTTGAACCTTATACTTGAATGTAAGATAGTTGTTCACATTGTGTCCTATTTCACCCATATAGTAGGCGTAAGATTGAGTCTCATTGAACTCGAGGAACTTGGGAGGATTCACCCTTAGTGGCTCTTTGGCAACCAAACGTCCCTCAAGAAGCATAGGTACGAACTTCAATAGAGGACGTCGAAGTGGTGTAAAAATTGGTATTTCTTCTTTGGTTTAGATGCTTTTGGCGCGATCCAGGATGTACTCCATTGAGTTGGAGTTGAATTCAAAAATTTCCTTCGCTTAACGGAATTAGGAACAGAAGGCTACATCCCCTATTTGCTCCCTTTCTCTTCTAATTGAGTATTAACGCTTAAATGCAGTGTTAAGTATCTTCTTCTCTCTTAAAGCTCATTCGTCACATTCTCGCCACCTTTATCAAGTGCATGCACGTCGACACCCGAGAGGTATTCAACTTATCAAAGAATTTGAAAAGCAAAGCCTTGAGGAAATAGATCAATCAATTTCTCTTTAGGGACTAGTGGTTTAACTTGAACCGCAAGGGATCTCCACTCTGAGCGTAGGTTCGAATACCTTCATTCTTCCCCTTTGATGTCCTTAGCAAATATTCCTCTAGTGAATGCTGTCAATGTGTTAAATTTGTATTGTTGAAGGAACTCATTAGCAAGTTTGTCCCAGTTAACAAGGCTTTCGGGTTCCAGCTCAATGAACCAGGCCAAGGCTGCCCGCAGCTAAACTTTCTTGGAAGGTATTCACCAATAGTGGGGTGTTATCCGAGTATTGAGCCAATCGGCGTAGGTAGTACTTCAAATGTACTTTAAGACATCCATTCCCATTGTATTTTCTTATGAAGTCGAGGCTCTTTATAGTCAGCGGGGACTTCAATTTTAGTGAATGGTGTCACCTTATCAAATCTAGGTAACTCGTATCCTTGACTAGAGGCATTCTTCTATTTTAGCCAACCTCTTGGCCTCTTCCTCACTTTAGAAGACTATCTTTCTAGGTCAATAACAATAGGAGGAGCTTTTCATGGTGCTTCAGTATTCGGAGTTGAATCAACTGGATGACCCTAGCCAAGGTCATGAGACGGACTAGGTTGAGTGCTAGCTCTTGCCCTCGTCGGGTATTTCCCTTAGGTTACGATCAACATCGCTTTCAATCCTGGACCATCGTAGCCACATCATTCATTTGTGTCTATAATCCAGTGACGCGAGGAACGAGATCCTCTTGCTCCATTCTTTATAGTCTTTTTTTACTATGAGGTCTCGTGGCGATATATCACCTGTTTTTCAAGATATTAGTTAGAATTGGAAGAATTAATACTCATGGCAAAGAACTTTAAAGTTCTCCTCAATACCATGTTTACTTTAGACTAATGAGGAGAAAAGCCCATTGATGAGCCTTGACTTCATCAAAATAGTCTTTTTCGCCATTTATCAGAAATAATCATGTTATCGACAAAAGATTAATCCGTGATAATTTAATTTTTCTAAGTGATGATGAATATGGCTAAAATACATAAATGAAGGTAGAATGCATTTATTACAACTCAAATTGTTCAAAAGTATTCAAAATATGATAAATGCAACATCAACATGCTAAGACTAATGGGGAATTAATCTATCCAAGCCGAGAATGCTTTGACTTTGCCTAATCTTTCCGATCCATCCGAGTCCCATAGATAAGGATCTTAGCTTCCTTCAAGTGTTAGTGGCTTTAGGTCCTCGGGAATGGACCGGCTCTACTCCAGGAACTTGTGGTATGATGTACTCAAGGATCTAGGGGTCCACTTCTTCAATTCGGGGTGATACGCACTTAGGGACATATGGTACGACTAGAGATTGTCGAAACTCTTTGAACTTCTTGATATACACTTCTTGAAGTATGCTAAATTGCCTAGCCACTCGAATTGGGTAACATGCAACACCACCCATCCGACCTATTAGAGGAATCGGGTCTTCATGTGCTCAGGTGATACGGGCCTCAAATAGTCTTGGCCAAGTCAACTGCCATCGTAAGTGTTTTGGCTCTAATTTTTCAAGTATGTCCAATCATTTCTTAAAAGAATGGCTTGGGACCAAGGATTGACACTTTAAGAAAGATCCGAAAAGGATGAAAATGTTCGCTAATCTCGTAGCACCCTACTTTGAGTCCAAATGTTTTAACATGAGAAATGAACCACATGTGGAGTAGTCCATTGGAGGCTTGAAAGGTACCCTTCCCCAAGGTTTGAAAGAGATGAGAGAAAGGCAAGGTCTCAGGCTAAGGATCATGTAACAAGTAATCCCAATAGGTATAGGCTTGCTGGGCTATGTGAATTATAGAAGGATCCAAGGTCGTTCTAGAAGTGGAAAATAGAACAAACGCGAAGAATGCTAAGATGAACACCTTACCCAATCTCTAACCGGAATTGATGGGAAGCGAGGAATAGTTATCAATGAGGAATGACAAGGTAAACTTGCCGGAATGGGACTTGTAAAATTTTTTCTATCTCGAAAACTTTGAGTTGAAGGAATTTTGATAAGGATTCAATAGGATTCATATCAAACGGGGGTTGAACTATATGCTTATCAAATTGAGCTCCTATGATAGCGGTATATTCCTCCAAGGTTGGTGTTAGGTTTAATCCTCGAAAGTTGAAAGTCATGGTCTTGGGATCCTAATGTCTTGCTAGTGCTTGAATGAGAGTGGGTTGGTATCTTACTTTGATCACGTTTACTAATCTTCCCAAACAGCCTTCCACGAAGCTTGGTTGATCACATCGAGTCGGTTTCACCATTGCATGAGCTCTTTGCATAGGATCGGGATGATCTTGATGTCTCCATTCCCCATTTTCTCTAATGAATAAAAGAATGATCCCAAAATCAATTATCACACATTTTCATGTTTGATGCGTGCAATGTGATACAAATATTATGCAAGTACATTAATTCAATTTCATGCCATCTTTTGATGAAATAAGGGTTAAACGCTCTTATTTGACCAAAGAAGACTCAAATGAAGAGCTCTAAACCATGTTTCACTCAAAGAAGTCATGTAATTGATTAGAACCATTAAAGTGATTGGAAAGAAAGCCATCGTCACATAACATGACCACTAAACTCAAATGATGTAAGTACATCTCAAATAACCTCTAATACATCTAAGCCTAGGGAAAACATGTAAACATATTCGGAAATATCAAACTCACATATGGAGCATATCTCAATATAAAGACAAGCAAATCGGACTAAAAAAGCCATTAAGATTCCCCAAGTTAGATTTGGTTGATATCGGAATCCTCATCAATCAATCTCTACCAATCTAGGGAAATGGAAATTATCTTCAAGAATCTCGTTCCTTTCGTTCTTGGCGTAATATGGAGCAATCCTAAACGTGCAGTTTAGTTTCTTCGTCTTCATGCACTATTCATGAAACGTTTCCTCCTCTTCTAACCGATCGGCTTTCTTGATCGGGGAATGCTTCGGAGTAGTCTTAATTGCACGATGACATTTCTTAATCTTGGGAAGGGTCTCAAAAACGCTCTCTTTGGTCGTTCTTGACCTTGGTTCGACTTAACACTCCTCTTGAGTGATAACCTTGGAAGCCTCCATCGACTTGAAGAAACCATCTTTCTATCCTAAAGAAAAATGGCTTTCTCACCAATCACTCAAATGATTTGCGGAATGATGATGCATAACATGCTCTTAATGATGCATGATATGTACAATTCAAGACGAAGAATTAAAATTACAAAATTGAATTGAAAAGCTTTACCAACCAATGATACACTTTTTATGATTTTTGGTTTTAGGTATGCCAACCTTCCAATTATATGCGTATGAAACAAGTGAAGGGTTTAACTCTAGAAATCAAAATGGCTTAGGTATGAACCTAAGAAGATTCCCATTATACGAGTTAGTGAGCCGCCCATAAGTGCAATCAAACAACAAGTGGGTAGGTTCAACAACTTCGTATAATGGGTGGGATTAAGTATGGTCAACCCAAGCGCAATCAAAGGCAAGAGCTTTGCATGCCAATCCCTTTCTATAGCGACCTAAGGGTATTTTCCGGCTTAGGTTTAGGCGTTTGTGCATGTGGAGTATCATAATCATCAAAATACGCAAGTCGGGCACAACAATTTATAGTCAAATCAATGCTTCAAATGTGCGTAAAGTAAACAATCAACCTAAACTCCGGTCTACATAAAACATGTCAACAAAGACGCCACCCCTTATAACTTCCAATTTGCACCCATATTTAACACATTTCGTTAGGGGACTTATACCACCTTCGATAACATCCTGAAGATAAGATTAGAAAACACTCAACTTTTTAATCGGCCCAAATCCTCTAAATATCCCCAACGGAGTCGCCACTTGTCTCGACCCTCTCGAGATTTATGGGCATGGAATGCTCTCGAGAGTTAATGGGCCATCCGTTTTCTAACTTGGGATGGATGGATTTTAGATGCGGACCCCTCCCAAGGTGCATTACCCAAGTCGCAACGGCGGAAGGAAATAATTAAAATCGGGGTCGACCTTGGTGTGGTCGGGTGATATGTGCATATCGGAGTCGCCACCCATCATTTTTTGAAGGGTATGATCAAAACCTTATTGAATAGTCGGGAGAAACCAATCGATTTTTCGAGAACCAGCGAAAATGGCTTAGGGGAATTTGTTATGTCGAGAGTGCCATCGACGCCCTTTCGATACGGGATTGAGAATTTTTTGAACCTAAAAATTCATATATATGCTCAAGGGGGAGGTAGGCTCTAACGACCTATGGGTATCATGTAGATTGAGATTTTCTATCCTATCATTCACAATCAAGAATTACAAGACGTCAATCAAGGAATCAATGACATGTGTGGATAAATCGCATCAAATCAATCAATCGGATCAACATGGCAAGCCTAATATAGCCGTATATGCTTAGGGAATGACTGATTAAGGTTCGGGGTTGGTTCGAAAAATGTTCAAGGGCCAAATACCTATAAGGGTAAAATGGTCATTTTGGAAGGCTCGAAAATCCAAAAATTACAAATTAGGGTCAAAACCAGTTGAATGTGACCATTTCCCCTTTTTGTGATTTTTCAAAAAAAAATTGGAATGTTTTCTAATTTTTTAGAACTTTTCACAATTTTTCTGATTTTTTATTGATTTTTTGAATTTATTTTTTAATTTTTTTGAATTTTTTAATCTTTCCGACCAGGTCAACCAGGTCCACGCGAACCGAACCACCCAGCCTTGACCTAGACCCTCTTATCCAAAGACAAAAAAATGCTGCAGCCTCATTATTTTCTATTTTTTTTTATTTTCGAAAAATCTAAAATTATTTACCAAAATATTAAAAAAAACTAATATCTAATCCTACGGCTTTTATTGAACCACGTGGCAAGTTACTGGACCGTCGAATCGTTCGAAGCCTAAAACAACACCGTATATGCCATTTTCTAATTTTCGAATTCTCTAAAAAAATATTTTCAAAATTCTAAAAATCTAATTGTCAATCCGACGGTCACTACCCCTACATGTGTAACGCCGCTAGCCGTCCGATCAACTAACGTATTCCAAACAATCCTAACGGCTCGCTAACGCGTACCAAGTGGCGACACGTCAACGCCAGCTTAGCCGCCGATCGATCGGACACTGCCATGCCAACTTCGTCTTCTTCGCGAGACCAATTGCAAAATGAACGGCCGATATTTCTCCACCGTTGATCAACGGTGAAACTTTAGCCAATCGAAGTAAAACCACTACCATTCAACTCGCCTACTCTTCCAATTTCACATATATAAAAAATAGAGCATTTCATCCACGGAATCACCATGGCTGAAGCTCAAACTAGTTTAACCATAGCTACTCCAATCTCACTATACGGAGCAAAAAATGGAATTAAAGCTGCATACACACTCAAATTAGGTCTAGGAAACTAACGTCAAGCTTTAATTGAGCTCACAATGGCTAGAACTACCTGGCCGGTGTTCGACCACATCGCAATAGGTTGGAGGTTTGGCTTGAGGTATGCAAGCTAAATCGATGCAAAAACAAGCCACGATCATGGTCAATGATGTTTAGGGAACAAAACACACACAATAATTTGAAGGATGATCATCGAAGGTGTGAGATGCGATGTGTACTCACAGAGAAGATCGAAGCTATGACTCACCGTTTTAGAGGTCGTCGAGCTGCGAGATCATTGCGGATTGTCTTCCTTTGAGTTCAAGCAAGCTTTTGGAAGTGATCACCTGCCTTGATTTCTCCTGGATTGCTTTGAAGAATTCCTCACGCCGAGCTCGAACTTGTATCAATGGCGGACAACGAGAGATCTTTTCTCTCTCGCGTTGCCTCTCTCTCTATTCTATTACTCTCCGTCAACACAAAATGATCCCCCTTTTTTTCTAGATTGCTCGTGAATTGGCTTATATGGGATTTGAAATTTACGCGCGACCATGCGAGGTTTTGCCGACTCACTACCATATGCTAAATGGCACTAACGGTGCCGCAGCGACTTGGGAATTTTGTCCAGTTCGTTTGCAAGTCCGGCAAGCATAATTGGACGTCCAATTTGCTCTGTTAGTATTAATGTTGATTTTTACAGGTCTGCAGCATTGACCAGCAAATTCCACCATGCTCCGGCGACGTTAGGAGGTACCACCAATCCCGATCGATGCGTCTTGCCTTGAAGATCAAAAACCCCACCCAAGCTCCTTTAATTATGGCCAATTGAGCTTCCAATTTGGGTGTCCAAATTCGACCAACAAGTGCATGAAATTAGCACGAATTTGGGGAAAAAGACACACTATTCAACTAGGTCACTAGGTCGGACTCGATTCAATCCGGTAGACTAGATTGATACAATTTCTTGAAATTGACCTACAATTCACTAGAATTTATCAAATTAAATCACATAATTAGAATCAAGATAATGAACTATTTGAAAATATGATTTTTCCTAAAATTTCACCACGAATTTCAAGAAAACCCCAATTTACTCTTGGGATCCGATTATGAAAATTGAGCAATTGAAGGCTTAAATGACCAATTCAGCTCGAAATATCCATGTCATTCGATTCAAAAGGTTAAAAAACACAAGGGGAGAGGTCTTACCATGGAATGGCAATCCATGCATTTTGATTAATTCCATTTCAATTGAAACCTAGGGACTAAATTGAAATATTTTTTATGCATTTAAGTCCAATCCATGCAATTGCACAATTTGTGGAAACCCGAGGATCTAATTGCAATGGAGGGCAATCAAGTTGAATGTCAAGACTCTAAAGATGTGAAAATTACAAATTAAAAGACTCAAATTGTAATGTTTTTGACAAATTCAACTCTATTTGTAATGAAGGAGAACTTAGAATTGAACTTGGTTTTGAATTTTTGAGAGGTCAAAATGAAAAGGGAATCAAAATAAAAATATAAACTATTTTTACATATTTGTCTGGCCTCAAAAGCTATTTTTCAAGATTTTTTCAAGCATTCTCTCTATTTTGGAAAAATATTAAAAATTTTGAAAAATATGAAAAATTATTTTCTATTCAAAAGTGGTTTCCTAGGCTTCGCCAAGGTCCCCAAAATTGATTTTGCAATTTTTTGACATTTTATGAATTTTTCATGAATTTTTGAAAAATAAATCGAAAACGACTCATCAAAATTCAAGTATCAACATCAAGCATTGCATTATGTATGGCTAAAGGCTAGTAAACTTGCACATGATTGGTGTATTCTTGTGATTCTATGATTGGTTGGTAGAATGCTTTGAGAGAATCAACGCTCAAGCCGGACTTAGGCGTTGACTCACCGAGATTATTCTCATCCCGTTATTTAACACTTTCGGGTTTCGGGTAATGGAGAGACATGTTCGACTCGGCGTCCCTACCGATCAATCTTTTTATGTTATCAACTGTCCAATCATGGGCATAGAGCATGTCTGGGAGCACCACGTCACGACAATATGGGTGGATGAGGGATTGCATCACTTAGTGGTGCATCTCTTTAAGGCTTGATACTTCTATGACATGAACTAGCTCTTTGGCTCGCTTTATGGATTTGAGGGGCCACCTAACCCAATCCCTCACATCATTGTTTGGATCCGGTGGATTTGAATACACCCGACGGAGAGGTAGTGGACCCCGAGTCTAACATGGAGTCCGTGCCATCCATGGCGTTACATATTGTCCTCTAATCCTCTTTTGATAATGGCCGGATCTAGTGGTCGTAGGAGTGAGATATACCCTTTTGAATGGAGCCCTATTGATGCCGAGGACAAGGGTGATGTAGCCCCTCTTTTGGGAGTAGATGAGAGATTAACCCTTCCGACCACGGTATCTTTTTTTTGTCTTAGAGAGCTGGCCCGAAGAATGGGGATGTATGGGCTAGTAGCTCAGTAGGGTTAACAATCATCTATTCGTATTAATGAAATGAGAAATGACCTTTAGCCGATTAACTATGTTACTTTCCTACTTTTCTATCCATGTTTGATATTTTGTCTGGGAGTTGTACGTTTCTATTTGCATAATAAAAGATAAAATGAATGGGTCGATAACGCGCCCGAGACGTTAACCTTCATGACCTATGGCGATTTGGTAGGGATGTTGCGTGCTCGAGAGTCGAGACGCGACATTAAAGAGCTTGGTGCTCCTGTTTTGTAACTTGTGTTTCCCCAAAATTTGCCCCCACAAAAAAAGTACCAAACCCTCCATGGTGGGCTTCTTAGGCAAGTCCAAACTCACCATTGCCAAATGAGAAACATATTTACGATCTAATGATTCACAGTCTTAGAAAGGAACTTAATTAGACTTATTGGTGCCTTGGAATAAGAGTCCGAGGGAGAATTCAATTCCACTGTTCGTGTCAAATAAAGAATAGTAGATTGTATATTTGAAGGGAACACACAAGAGCGAAAATTTACTAAAATAAAAGGGAAGGAAGAAGAGTTGAACAATACAACCTAAATCATGCGAATTGATTGAGTGTGCTCTTCTTTCTCAATATTTTGTGCTCATTTATACTTTCTCTAGACTTTGCTCCCCACATTCCCTACCCCTAAACGGATGAAATAAACCATTTCACTTCCCCATCCCTTCACGGAATTCCTTTCATAATTTTGTCATGAAAATGTAATCGAATCCTAAAATTTTCAAAAATTATAATCAACAGTGAAGACTTGATTAGATTAATTTGATAAATTTTAAGACTTTACTATATTTTTAAAAAAATTAGGATTAAGATAAATTTTAAGATTTAATTGCATTTTTTGAAAGATTCAAAATTAAATTATTTATTTCATGATAAATTTTAAAATTTTGAACTACTTATCTCCTCTATGTGGAAAGGACAGCGTTCCGTCTTTCGATGGGCGAGTGTGAAACCTAATCATTCAGGCATCATGATGTGGGATAGGCCGGCAACGTAGGGCGTAGGGGCCTGCACTACCTGATCATCGTTGGATCGATTTGAATGGGGCTTGGGTCGTGCATACATTTTGGTGTTATTGTGCGCATGGATGGAACGTTCTCTCCCTTAAGAAGCAAGCTATCTGAGCTCTCTGTTCTGACTTTTCTCAGACACTCTGAGTCCAGGTTCAGCTTCTTGAGTCCCTAGCTAGCGATTGCTTGTCTTGTAGTACGTAGGTTCTTTTAAAAAACAAATATATTACACGTAGAGTTGGCAATACCGGTGCTTTGTACATGGTCAACAATCCTCGTCATAATCCGTTTACTAGACATGATATGACACGCAAGTAAACAGGGTTGTCTTTGGCACAAATGAGTCCACATCATAAACGAGTTAACATTTTATGACACGGTTAAATTCCTATCATATGAGTTAACCCAATACACTTAATCCATTAAGATATGAATCAACACAGTTAAGTTAACATATTAACAAATCATTTTTTATATAAGTTTTAGCATGTTTAATACTCATTTGAAGACTTTTTTACCCCTAAAAATTGTAGTAAGAACACCCATGTAAAAAAGAGTAAACGTTAAATTGTAATAATCGAAGTGGTGTCATATGCAAATGCAATTTATGCATGACTGTTTTCTGATATATTTTCAATCAACACATATCTTCACATATTAACGAAAACCTTTAAGTAGTGTCATACACTAATACAATTTATGCACGACAGTTTTGTGATATATTTTCAATCAACACATATCTTCTCCACCTTAAAATAATCGAAGTGGTTATGAAATTTTTGAACGTGGGAGGCGGTTAGAATGAGTTGACTTGCATTGTAAAGCTAAATGAAAATTAAAATAAGGATCCTTACGAATGTTTATGTGTAATGATTCTGAATATGAGATAGTGGATGCATTTCAATCCTTATTATTTATCGACGATAATCCCCCGATTATATCTATTGAAAATAGTTAGATTGGGCATATCTTCAAACTAGGAAAAATTATCAATTTTTTTTATAAATCTATTGTAAGGATGCAAATTCAGTCACGAACTTTTCAATTTTATCAATTAAATCCTTAAAATTTACATGAAATTTTATTGTAGTCTTTTTGCTCAATTTTTATGGAATTTGGTCATGTAGTTGTTTATACATTAGCAGTTATCCTACGTGACACATCATAACGTCAACAATTTTTAACGAAAAATTCATCGGAATGACTATATTAAACTTTGGTGCAAATATCAAGTTGAAAAATTATGGATCAAATTGAATTTTTTATAATAAGTTTAGGATTGATTGAATATTCTTTTCTTGAAAGGGTGGCAGACTCATGAATGAGAAGTCTATCGGTGGTACGGATTTATCTTCTTCTCCACCAATCGATTGCAATTGTACAGCTCCACCCTCATTCTTGGAAGATCAGCTAGAAGACGAGTACAACAGAGGCTCCACTTGCAGGAAGTGTTGAGACATCGTTTCAATTATTGGTCCATCGAGTCAGTTTGCATTTACGTTCTCACATTGCGTTCGTATATAGGCCTATATAAGTACCGACACGATACGTGATACACAACTTGATAAGATACGACACAATATCTTAGCACGTAATTTCTAAAAAAATAGAGAATTTTGACACGTTGGGACATATTTTTTATATACACGATAAATTCTCATGTACATATAAATATCAGCAATGAGTTTTTCTTTTTTTGTTAGGGATTCATAATTAGTTTTTTTTATGGCTATGTATATTAATTTTGAGATGGCTGGGTATATGACGTAAGTGTATATATTTTTAATAAATTTACATTGTGACCCCCTAATTTATTGAAAATGCCTAAAATTGATCTCGTGCTTGTCGAAATGACGTATTGAGATCTTGAACTCGCATGTCGCTGCGTATTTGGAGCATTGACCACATGTCGATCGTACGTCGAAGAATATTAGATATGACACGAAAGCTTCCGGAAAGTGTCGGTGCTACATAGATATAGGCACATATAGATGCATCAGCTTCCCCACTACTTACACCTGCCCATATGACTGTTGCGAAACATATTAAAATGGGCAGAAATGAAATCCGACTTTAAGGAGTGACTTCACTATCTTTAAGGAATTATATGCCCCACGATGTTGTTAATGGTTACCGAAAAAAATCCTTCAGAATACAACAAAGTTTTGAAATGAGAATATCAAATAGCAGGTTATGATATTTCTCCAAGAACTTTAGGGAAAAAATCGAAAACAATCGTCATATATCTTTTAGAGAAATGAAAATGGAAGTTCTTATGAAAATAATGAATAGAACGGAATGTATATATATCAATGAAAAGAATATAACTCTTCATGTCTGAAATTGGTTAATTCGGATACACCTCTTTTTGTTCGAATAGTCGTAATTCAAACACTCCTATTAATGTCTCGAATAATGGTAAATTTGGACACACATTTTCGGAGGTTGTAAAAGCCCCTAATAACCATTAAACATAATTAAATAATTAAAACTTCAAAATTAAAATTAATGAAAAAACTACAACTCCTTCGTGAACAGTCGCACTACTTCGCTAGGACACATGTGGTGACCTTCTCGATCCTTGGATCGAGTTGTATCGAGGGTTAATGAGTCGTGATCGTCCGCACTCGTGGTGGTGTGGATTTCATACGTGAGCCCCTCTCAAGGCCCATTACTCAAATCATGACGGAGGAATTTAAAATCAAGGGCGACCTTAGTGTGGTCGGGTGAAATGTACGTAGTGTGCATGCCAACAAAGTCGCACCAATAATGTTTTGGAGAGTATTATTGGAAAAAATCGAAAAGGGCCGGGGACTTGGTTATGTCGAGATTATCATCGACGCCCTTTCGATATCTAAGTTGAGTGATTTCTTAAATTAATAATTCATGCGAGATGCGTCGGAAGGTGAGGTAGGTTCTAACGATCTAAAGGGCTCCATGCGAACGGGAATTTTCTACCCTATCGGTCACAATCAATAAAGGAAATGTGCAAATGAAGACAAATCAAGAACATATAGATAAAACACGTTCAAGTTATCAATCAATGTCAATACGGTATGCCTAGTATAGCCCTATGGGCTTAGAGAATGTCTCATTTAAGTTCGAGGAAGGTTTAGGAAAAATTTGGGATAAATTGTCTAGAGGGGTAAAACGATAATTTTTTGAAGGCTCGGAAACCCAAAAATCACAAATTTGGGTTGGGCCGGTTAAACGTGGCCTTTCTCCATTTTTGCATTTTTTTTGAAATCTTTCTGAATTTTTCTTTTTTTCTAATTTGTTTTGAAATTTTTATGATTTTTATAAATTTTTATTGATTTTTCTATTTTTTTTTTATTTTTTATTAATTTTTGGGACCGGGTTGACCCGAGCCACAAGACCCAAATATCCAACCCAAATTGGAATGGTCCCGGGATGGTCTAAAAATGACACAATTTTAGGCATTTTTTTTCCCATTTTTCAGATTTTATCTATTTTTCAGCAATTTAAAAATCTAATTACTAATCTAATGGTCCAGGTTCGCCCACGTGGCTAAGCCACCTCCATTAGATTAGATTAAGCAAAATCTAAGGTCAAATCGAGCGACAACTTAATCCCGAGCCATTCGATCAAGCATACTATAATGGATGGCCAAGATCGAACGAAGAGACTAACTCTCGGCCCGCTCGATCTACATACTAAATCCTATAGCTAGGATCACATGGCGAGACTAATTCTCGACCATTCGATCAAATTTTTGTTTTTGTAATTCTAAAAAATGTTATATAATTCGAAAAATCAATTTTTATTTCTAAAAAATCTCATATTGCGACACGAGGCCTAATGCCAACCATGTAATCTGGGTTTTATTTCTTATATTCGAAACTATATCAAAATATTTGCCTTGGCTGACATGGCGCCATGTTAGCGCCATGTCGGACGTTGCCACGTCAGCAAAGGCCAACTAGTCTTGGTCTACCTCGCATAGCCGTTAAATGGATGGCCGAGAGCTTCCCGACGACGATCAATGGTGGATTCTCCATCGATTGACTCGAAACTTTGTTAACACCTAAATTTTGATTTCCATAAATTCATTTCAAGCATAAAATGAGAACTAGTCATAGTTATCGCCAAAAAATAAATTTCTCATGCATTGCATATTTAATTTCTGTCAATCATACATTGTCTTGTATTCAAACCAACGGTGGAGGATTTGAGCTTAAATTGACAAGTGATCGAGCTAGGCATTACATCGAAATTTCGGCCAAGCATGGTGTGGGGTGCCAAATTCGAGTCCAAAAAAAGGGGATTACGAATGAGCCCAAAGAGTTAATTAAAGGCTTTTATAGTTATTGGCCCATTCTGTTTAATTAGCCCATTTTTATTTAAATGTCAAAGGCTTTTTATAGGAATTGGACCCATTCTTGGATTTAATTCAGCCCATTTTTTCTCATTTAAATGTTAAAGGCTTTTAATTAGTTATTCATTTAATTAATTAAAGCCCAATTCGAGTCCAAAAATATGCGTATACGAATGAGCCCACAAAGAGTAAGATTTTCGGCCATAATTCTTGCACTAAGGAAGAGCAGAAATTTTATGGTGTTTTAATGGATTTGGGCTTTTCAAAGGATATTAATTGCAAAAGAGATATACTGAAGATTAGCCTTTTAGTTGAACGAAATCCTAGGCTTTATTTATATATATGTGTGGGTTTCATTCACAAAGGGGAAGGGCCGGAAAAAAAAAAAAAAAAAGAAAACTTTCTGCTCACAAAAGCTCTAAACATACGTGAAAGAAAGAAGGAAAAGTGGTAACTCGCTATTTTAGTTGGCTCGAAGAGCCCTGAAGACCCTGTTGCTTCGCTGCTCGCTGAAAGAGAAGGCCTCCCCCCGCTGTCTAAGTTGGGGGTGGATTTGTTGCAGTTTTGGTGCTGGTTTGAGCTGTTATCTAGGTAGGTTTGAGCCGCTCTCTAGTCCAATTTGCCTTGCTGTTCGGTACCAAATTCCTTTGCTCTTTGGGGATCAAATTCGTTCCTATTTGGGGAACAAATTCGCTATCGTGTGAGTCCAAAACAACCCTGTCTTTGTTGGTTTTGTTTACTAAACAGTATAGTTTTTGTTGCAGCTTTTAGGGCGATTTTCCTGTTATTTTGTGGGCGATTCCTTTTGTGTTTAGTGCTGATTTTTCAAACAATTGGTGCTCAAATTATTGCTACAGATTAAGCCTTGCTGGAGCTACAAAAATTATTTTTTGGCTGAACTCTTCGGGGCGTGCTAAATCCTCCTGGCTGTCCAAGTAACCTTGCTCGTTCATCAATTTTCTTGGATTCGAAGTTCAAATTAGGTAATTCTTCTATCTTGTGATATTCTAAATTGTGTTTATGTGATTCAATATTTGATGGACATTGCATGGTTTCCAGATAGATTATAGTTACTCAATTTGAAATCTCAAATTTGGAAGATCTTGGGATATTGGGCATATATATTTCTAGATCACTTTGAGCATATCTTGAACATTATTTTTTGGATCTTTGATATATCTCTGAATATTTGATGTATCTTGTGGTTCAAATTTGAGATAACTTGAATCCCGATCTTTATCTTAAATGTTTGTACATAATCCGATGATCAAATCTAAATCTTTTGGAAATCAGAATATTTTGGATAAGATTACATCCCGAATGAAAATTTCAAACATATCTTTAAAATCCGGAAACAATTATCTAATAAGCTTCAAAATCTTAAGAGATAACTTTTCCTAAATTTAAAAGATATTAATCCTCTCGTGGATAGGAGCTTATCTCCTTAAAAATTCAGGAATCCCCTAAGGATTTTCGAAAATTCAATAAATATTTGCACATTTTTAAACAAAACTACCTATAATGTATGCTCCCTGGTGTCTAATCCCGACGAAAAATTAAATCACACACCATGTCAATGATCTTATGGAATAGTATAGTGATTTAAATATAAAAATTCATATTTTGCCCTTTCGACGAGAAGGGACGTTGTATTTCTATATATTTATCTATTTATCGGCTCGAATCCTCGAGGATGTAGTGGATAAAATCTCGCTCTAGGCCGGATCTTCGAGAATGAGAAGATTTATCGAAAAATTTGGAATTAAATGTATATTATGGGCATTTTTGTTTAATTTTGTTCAAATCCATTAAAAGAAAATCGAGAATAAAAAAAAAAAAAAGCATCCAATTCATATAAACCAATCAAAAAGCCATTTTCATGAAATTGGTATCGAAAAGGCGCTAATTTTTTAATTAACATAACCAAATCCTCGAACTCAATTTCTCTGGTTCGTAGAGATAAAATAGTTCTCCCGCTATTTTATATAGGTTTCTAATCAACCTACCTTAAATGATTAGTGGCGGCTCCTAAATTGAAAATCAAACCTAAGTTGAGAATTGGTAGGACTTGGGAAAGTCCGCATTGGATTAATTCATCTAATTAACTTAATAATCCATTAACTCGATTATTTTTTTAGGTCGCGATAGCTTGGCGACTCCAATGGGGACTATAAAATTTAATTTTCTTGAAAATTAAAAAAAGTGAACAGAATTTTCAAGTCAATTTTCGGAAATCAATTTTCAATTTTTGAAATTCCTTAATTCACCATTAATTTTCGAAAAAAATAAAACTTTGTGGACTTAAACCGCGAGTTTCATGTCATATGTCTTGATTGGTCATTTGTGATGTTTGGATCAACGTTTTTACGCCGTTTTGCCTTTTTGTTCAATTATGTTGAATTTCCCGGATAGAAGGCGGACAACCTCGGAATGGGCTCAAATTTGATGGGCCAAAGGAAAACGGTCTCTTGAACATAACACATTGCCATTGGCAATGATGTATGATGGATTTTGGCGATTTGGGATCATTTTGATGGATTTTCGGGCATTTTTATTTCGTATTTTTTTAATTTCGGTATTTTAGTTATTCGTTTGAGAATACTCTACTTGGACGAACTACACTTGCTACGCATAACTCATGACATTACATTGGACCTAAAATGCTAGATTGACCTAGGATGGTATCTAGATAAGGATATGCCTGGCCTCGGGATGGAGGAATGAACGTTCTTACCCTCGACCCCGATTATGTTAAGATTCCCCGTTCGTGCCCGAATCTATGGGTACGAAGGGGCTTTTCTTAACATTCCTTACGCTTAAAAGGGCGAAAACATGGCTTAAATTGTTAAGTCGGCTCGCTTTTGAAGGCTCTAAAAATCAAACTAATAAAGCATGCATATGTCATCTTGCTTGTCTCGATATCATTGAACATCTTTGCTTATATGCGTTTTTTATTTATTATGAGTCGGTCCATGGCTATTAGGCGTCTTGTCTTATTACGTACGTCGTCCTCTTAGTCTACCACTTCATGGGGCATGGCAACATTCGCATCGTGGAAGTGACGAAGAAGGATTTGGTTCAATTGGCTCCCCCAACTTGATGAGGTTACGCGCCATTATGTGGAGAGCCGATCGGGGAAGCTCATTCATCTTCTTGATATCCACGTTTGTGTTGGTATGATCTAGGCCCTTGCTTATTGTTGGGTCCCTCGGATGGCTACTTTCTTACTCGATAAGCATAAACTCACCTCTACATTGGAAGAATATAGCGTGCTCATTGGTAAGTCTCTTGATGCTGAGCTCATTAGCCCGTACTTGGATGCGGATGTCTTTCGTGTCTTAGCTGAATTTTTAATGGTTGATCTACCCATTGTGCAAAGGGTTTTAAAAACAAACTATGGACATTGCTCCTTCACTTTCTCACGCATCGCTTTAACAAGACCCGATCACCGCAAAAGGGCAAAGTCTTTTTACTATCATTTTTTGGTTTGATCATCTTTCCTCATTATAAAAATTCCGTCATTCCTCGTCTAGCACACTTTTTCCGACAAGTTTGTGAGGAAAGGAATTTTGTGAATACCATCCTGGCTGAAACCGTCATTTCTCCGAATAATTTTAGGCGGGGCAAGTCTAAAGTCCTTAGGGCCCTCTTGAGCTTTTGCAAGTATGGTTTCGTCGCATATTAAGGAATGTAAGGAGCTTGTGTCGATTGATGTCTTGAGAAATCTCGCATCTCCGTTGGTTATTTACAAAGAAAAGCAATCTAACACCCCCGACTATCATTTTTCTGAATGGATAAAACTTGTGAGGGCTCCATCCGCTAAATCTCTCCAATAGCACGCTATCTCGGTTCCAATGTAAGGAGGCTTGTCTTTCCTCCGGCCATACCGGACCGATTCCCCTCCCGGGCTTTACGGGGATAGCCGAGTATTATCCACCCCGAGTCATTCGCCGGTTCGGATGCATTCGAGAAGATGCCTCCGCCTCTACCGTCCTATCCGCACCCACCTAAACCTCGAAAACTTGACGATGGGCCATGAGTAGGGCAATCATCACCACTCATTACCTGTGGGCCACGAGCCAACCGATCAAACTCAATTTTTCAAGGAAACGTTTGGAGCCCGTTGAAGAAGCTTACCGGTCCACCGGAGAATATCTCGTTGTAATACTCCATTCCCCAAGATTGGCGTCCAAAGCTTCCTGATGTTACCCCAACCGGTTACATAAACAATGAGCTAAGGCATTCATTAGCCGATGCCCATGAGGAAATCACCATTGCGCAGTAAGACGATCAAGCGTTAGAAGGCTCAAGCCGGTTCCCAACCCAAAAGATCGAAAAATGGAGTAGGGCCCTCCAAGTGATAGGCTTTTAGTCGTTCGAGTCTTGTCATTGTTTTACTTTGCTTTATGAAGCTTGTTAGGGAATTTATACGTTTTAGGCTTGTTACCTTTGATTAGTAATTTCAATTCTATTTTTAGGCTGACCTTGCTATTTTTTTTGAATTTTTTTCACCTCGTTCTAGTGGTATTCAATTTCCACACTTCAAACGAAAAATGTTTGAAAGATCTTGAACCACCGCATCAAAACAATTTCATGGTAATCCAATATGTTTTCCATTTTTTATGGAATTAAGGGCCGGAGTGGAGCAGGCTGGAATTTCACACGTTTTCAAACTCCAAAATCGTTTTGCAATTTAACATCGAAACCGTGCCTTTTTGCGAAACTACTAAACATGAAAGTTCTAGATCTATGTTTCAAATAATAGCCTGCAAATTTTCAGAATTTATCTCGCATTTTAAGGGGCTCCTTCATTTTTTTTAACAATAGGCAGAAAAAATCATTTTTTGAATAAGACTTTTTGGTTATACACATTAAACTCGTATCGATACATTCATTTCTCGCCTAATCACTCGACATGAAAGTTATCATCAGCCTCCCGGCTACAAGTTCGCAAAAGTTTGTATCATTTTGACCACTTTCAAAATTTTCACGAATTGTTTGCCCAAATCCGACGAAACTGGAATCTCCTGGTCGTGGTCACAAGTCAAGTTTGAGTAAAGTTCACAAGTCTAGATTAGCCATGGATCGACTTAGCGTCTCTCATGCATTATACTCATCATATGACTCTTCTTTGTAGGTAATCTATCACGGGTTCCCCACGCGTTACCCGCTCTTTGGCTAAGAAAATGGTGACAAAGCTGAAATCAACAACGCGGCTCCGAGAAACTTTGCATGAGCAATTCAAGGCTATGAACCAGAGGTTTGAGAGCATGATGAACCAGGTAGGTTTGAGGGCATGATGAACCGAGATGATGGAGCGCATGATGGCCGCTAATGTTGCTTCGTTAAACACCCGATCGGTCCAACACTTCTAACGTCGCCTCTCGACCCCTCCCGCATGCAATCCTAAGAAGGCTTTTAGGAGCATGTCCTTGGTTACACCATGCCACTAGAGGACTTTGTCATTCTCGGCGCTAGCTCGAGCGCCCCATCACCAGCTCCCTGTCTCCCAAGCCAGCCCTGTGGCTATGAGACCAACCGATGAAATGACCAAGCTATTGGCCCAAATGGAGCAATGGATCTCGTGAGGTGGAAGGCGCACACGGTATACCCGGATCAACCTGTTTGTCTTTTCGAAGGTCATCGTACCGGAGAAATTCAAGATGCCCGACTTCGAGAAATATGATGGGACTTTTAACCCGGTTCAAGACGTCCTAATGTACCAAGCAAGAATGAACAAACATGCGACCAATGGCCTCCTAATGGTTCGGATTTTCCAGGCTAATCGAAAGAGGCCGCCATGAAATGGTATGCCGACTACGAGATCTATCGTATGGACGACCGGGAGAAAACGGCTAATGCTTTTGTCAAGAATTCAGCTTTAACCTGGATGTGCTCACCACTAGAGAAGATCTTGAGCAGTTTGAGATGAAGAAAGGAAAAAGGATCAAGTAGTATGTTATAAGGTGGACGAACGTGGCATCTCGACTAAAATCGATCCCTCCCGAAAGTGAACTTATGAAATTGTTCGTTTCCACCCCGCCTTAAGTCATGAGAACTTGAATTTTGAGATCCGCTATAATGTCATTCAGCCACCTCATCGCAATGGCTGAAAAATTTGAGAACGGCATGAAGAAAGACTGGTATGGTGATACCGTTGCGGTAACCAAGAGGTTTGCAGCCTCTGCTGTTGTTTCCGACATGCATCAACCATCTGCAACCACCTCACGACCTCCCCGACCTCCCTTTGACACTCTCAGCCATCATCGACCACCCTAGAGCCGCCAGAACAGCCCCGCAAAGCTACGCTACTGCCGCCCGATTCTACTGCTGTTTCTGGTTTCTGTTTGAGGGAAATGAAGCTCATTCTAGTAGCAAACGGTCACGACACCACCCCAACTTCTTCACACCCCTACCTCTACCTTCCTAGGACGTCGCCAACCACCAAAAAGCTTCAAGATCAGCCCCACAATTTGAAATTGTATACCTCACCATCAAACCGCCTTATTTGGTGCCAATTTGAGGAATTGAAGCCGTTATCGCCTCCTACTACCTCCTAACGCCACCACGACACTCCATAGACCTCCTTAGACTATCATTAACCTGTTTGCTTATCCTTAGAAGTCCATAGAGGCTCGAACAGCCCCTGATTAGGTAACGACAGCTTACTCGATGCTCTGTTTCGATTTTGATTTGGCATTAAACATGTTGGTCGCCGCTCGTTCGAGCTTCGACATGACCTTGCTAACTCTAGTGACTCTCTATGAGGTTATTAGGTCTTGGCCACAAGCTCTAATCATTGTTAAATGGAATCAACGTTCATTACACCTAGAGTTTCGGTTAGGAAAGCAAGAGCTCGTCGAGGCTCGCCATTGCTATTGCAAGACATTTCATTGTGAGTTAACCTCTAATCTTTGGTTAAGTCTTTAATTGCATTCAAAAGTAGTGACTAGATCTTTTAGGTGTTTAGGTAGATCAATTAGGGTCGATTTAGGTTAGAAACTTGATTTCAGCTAAATAATCCTAATTAGGGAGGTTAGTTGATTGCGATTGCTTAAGACTTGATTGCTTGATTTCTAGACACTTCTATAAGAATGAAGTTAGTGCTTAAAATATGAATGTTTGCTATTGAATTAACTATTCATGTTGACCGTTTGGTTATCTCGATTATGCTATTGTGTGATTTGATTGATTAGTGGCTAGAATGGACAGTCGATTGCGATTACTTGCCCCGCATTTACTTGCGAAGTAGTAGGGGTAGCATTATGCATCCTTATGACCTCATGTGACTCAAGATGCATATTATAGCATGGAAATAGCCAAAGGTCGAGTCTTGAGCATGTTGCATGAGCGTCCGACAATAATTAAATATAAGAACCGGTTGTTTGTCGAATGATATGAATGGTCATATGATGGACTGATGATGTGACGCCTAATAAGTTCGTGTCTTGCCTATAGCACCAAATCACGTGACTTATTAGATGCTCGACTCTCTAGGTACGGTATGCAGCTGGTATGGAGTATGGATAGATTGTCGGATGCCTATTGTAGCTTGTGAAGGGCCGATGCTCCTTTAGGAATGTCTACTTGCTTGTGCCTGGAGTGCCACGTGCATGCGGCCATCTCTTGTAGATGCCATCGTTGATAGGATATGAAATGATGCTTGGTTTAGAGAAGATACTATTAAGGAGCAGTGGAGGTTTCATTAATTGTCGCGGATCATCAATTAATAAATGGGCCTTGTGTGGTGTCCAACATCTAATTGATGCTCGGATGCATTACGATTATCTAAGTAATCATTGCTTGATTTGACTTAATCCTATATTGCATTCATGTTGCATTATACATGATACCTCGATGGGTAAGTTGCCTATGATTGATATACCTATCTTATGCTAAGTAATTAATTGATAGGACGCTATGGATGAACCATTGCCTTAGCCGAGCTTAGGCGTTGACTCACCGAGATTATATCTCACCCCTTCGTTGTTAATATTTTTTCTGGTTTAAGGTAAGATGTCGAACCAGAGCGTCCGGTTAGGTTTGGAATTCCTACTCACACGGGACTTCGTGTCACGTGCCACCTAGTTCTTGGCATGAATAAGGTTTAGGAAGAATACATCATGACGATCTATGTGGAAGAGAGATTGGAGAATTTGGCACCTCATCCCTACAAAGCGTGGGTTCTTCATGATGGTGATCGCATCCTAAGCCCTTGCTCGGATCCTTTTGGTTTTGTGGGTAACCCTAATGGTGAAATAGTGGATCCCGACCGGACGAACCCTAACTACGCTTCTATGCCCCCATCTCGACTATAGCGAGTCGGCCGTCACCAATGTTGTAGGCTTGTGATAGGATGCTGACATAGTTTCTTTTGGGAGTAGATGGACGATCGACCCGACTTGATCCTTGTTCCTTTTTTATGGTTTTAGATAGCCGCTCGGGAGTGTGGAGTTGTACTTCGCTGTGGCTCTGTAGGGTTGACTATGATCTACTCTTAGTATTGTAATGATGGTTATGTATTTTGATATCCTACTATTATAGGTGTTTATATTTGACTATCCCTGTTGCTTTGCTTGCCTGGGAGTTTACACATTTCCACATGCAAATTATACTATCGTGCATCGATAGCGTACTTAGGATGTTATAATTACAACCTCGAGGTGAATTGGTAGGGATATTGCGTTCTCGGGGAGCGGAGCGAGACAAGAACGCAACTTTTCATGTCCAAAATCGGTTAATTCGGACACACCTCTTCATGTCCGAATAAGCGTAAATTCGGACACGCCATTTCGGAGTTGTAAGAGCCCGTTATAACTATTAGACATAATTAAATAATTTAAAATTTAAAAATTATTTATTAGTGCCAATTCTGATCCGCGATCACACAAAGTGCTAACTGCACCTAATAATCACACAATTATTAACGCACTCCGCACGCGGGTATAGTGGGATATAGCTCACGTGCCCATATCTTCATTTGAAAGCCTATAATAACCTTTCACTTTTAAAATGTCTAATACTTTCCCATCTTTCGAATATGGGACAAGGAAAAGACACTTTTATTTGTTTTACAAACAAACATCAACACTAACATATTAACATTCGTATTGCTATTATAATGTAGTTTACTTTGTTAATATGAGGATAATTTCGCTATTATAAGAAGCGGAAGAAAACAAACTGAATTTTGCTGGTCACAAGCTAATCTTATATATTTCGTGGGTCATGAGAGACGCCATGAGAAGTAGAGAAGAAGTTACAAGCCAATACATGCAATGTAGAGCTAACAATTACCGTGAATATCGAAGATAGGAAGGATGTCCGAGAGCTCAGGATTGATGCCAACTTAAAACTATTGGGAAACTATCCCTATGGAATTTTGATGATTCCAAAACTGTTTTTGGTATTAATATCTATCATGAAGAGTGAAGATGACAAGTTTGCTTTATAAACATGAATGATTCATGTGTATCAAGCAAAGACAAGCGATTAGACTACAATTGTTGTGCGGAACAAGTAATTGAACGATAAATAGACAGAACAAAAAAATAAATCGGACACTAGTTGTATGTGGTTCGATGGTAGAGACCTATATCCACGAGAAGAGCAATAGCAAATTCCATTATAGATCAAGTGATACATAGGAGATTACAAACCACGCTCGAGCCACTCAAACACTCTTAATGTTTTCTAGCCCCAATTATATCCAATAACGTACACAATGTTTAGCCCCCAAATCCTTGCAAAATATTTTCTCAATCTCATAGAGGAATTATACACAAATCTTAAACTCACAAGATTTTAATTGGCTCAAAACTTGCATAGTTGATGTGTCTATATTTCCTTTATTGTTTTTCTTAATTTTCAAGACGAGAGTCCATGCACTTCATGTGACCGATTAATTTAACAACTTTGCTTCGATCGAGTCTTATTTTATGGGCCCCAACTCGAGACATATTTTAAGAATCTTTAGATTGGCTCTACATTTGAGCTAAGTCATAATTGCTTTGCTAATAATTCGAACTTCGCTACTATTCTCCCAACAGCCCCGATGGGCTCAACCGCCACTGAGACGTCTTCCAAGTTCAAGTCTCGCTTGAACTTTGACATAACTTGTAGACCTCATCGAGCACCAATTGCACATGCACCTTTAGCTACTCCACAAGCACTTTCTAACACAAGTTCCTTAACCACGGATAAAATAAAACCATCATTGCATTCATATCTATCGAAAATACATACCTTGTCAATATCAGCGATTACAGGGATCATTGGCTCTATAGGCTCCACCTTGCTACAAGTGCTATCAATATCGATTACTTCGCTAGTATCTCGCTACCTCAAGAGTTTCTGGTTGCAACTCCACCTCAAGTTAAACACCATCTAAATTCGTATTTACACTACTATAATCACTGATAGAAAAAAGTACCGGAGACTCGTTAAATGTAACTTCTTTGTTGATAATAGGTGAATTTAATTCTTGGCAACACAATCGACAACCATGTTCACCTTATGGATAGCCTAGGAACATGCACTTTCTTACCCTTCCATTGATCTTACCATCACTAACTTGATCATATCATGGGCAACCAAATATTTTAAAAATAGAATAATCAATAACGTTACCTGACCATACTTCTTCGGGAGTCCGACATCCAATCATGGTCGATCGGATCTATTCACCAAATAGCTCGCCGTACCAAACGCATTTGCTAGAAATTTTCTAGCCATGCCAACACTAGAGATCATTTTGTAGGCCATCTCTAGTAATGCTCGCTCATCAACTCGCAACATGTAGTGGTTCATTGGCCCTAATGCGGCGTCTCTCTATGCCTTCATTCATGTAAAATTCGTGTAATAGCTCTAAGCAAAACTCCATGCTTTTGTCAATCCGCACATGCTTGATCATTTTACCAATCTCATTTTCAATCAAAACATTCAATTGCTCGATCCCGACAATAGCTTTAAACTTGTGCCTAAACACAAAAACCTAGGTCTTCATTGAGTAGTCATCAAGAACGTTAGCATAAATCTAGCACTCTATGTGAATTAAGTCTACAATTTCTATGGTTTCTCTAATAGCCGCACTAAACTGTAATTTCCACCATTGATCTAAATTACAACACCTCGCATACATTCACTTCATTAGCCACACGACCACAGTAAATTTCTTTCACTTAGAACCTTCGAGCTTCTCTCGCTAATATGCCCCAAATGCATATGCCACAATTCAGACTCTCAAACAAATGCATCCAATGTCTCCATAGCAAATTCCATTATTATCTCACCTTGAAGCTCATGCGGCCATTATGCTTGATTCCTTTCATTATCACCAAGGCACCTCAAATAATTTTCGAAATCCGCAATCGAAGAATATCAACACCTAGCCGGACCCAGGGTACTTAAGAAAATCATATTTTCTTTCAACTCTATAACATGCCTCACTTCGATCAATGTCCTCACATACCATCATGCATTTCGATTCTAACATCGCCAACACTTATAGCATTATTTGCAAACTATACTTTACTACTATCTATACACCGATAAGTAGTAAACTAGTTCTCGTTTGGTGTAGCATAAAAAGAACAACCAGAGTCCATAATCCATCCACCAAATGAGGAATCATCGGTGACATGACAAGATATAATCAGCATTATCCAAATTATCGTCGGCAAGAGCTGCAACATCATCTATAGATTCAACTCTAATTTCCTTACCCTTCTCATTCTTCAACTTAAGGTAATCCCTTCTAAGATACCCCATCTTGCCATAGTTCTAATAGACAACACCACCGAGTCTTAAATTGATTGCGTATATTCGAATTCGTACTACATATGCTAACATGGGTACTAGCTCTTCCTCTATTTTCACCTACTAAAGCAAGAAATACTGATTCGCAGATTTTCTTCTACGGATGTCCTCACTTAGAATTAAATCTTGAATCCATCAAAATTCAAACTTGTCAACCCAGAGAAATTACTAACAGCAATAATGTAGTATTCCAACTATCAAGCAATGAGGATAACAAAATCAAAGCACATACCTCATCTTCAAAGTTAATATCAATCGAACTCGGTTGATTAGCAATCACATTGGATTCATTGATATGATTAGCAACTAACGCACCTTCGCCCATTTTCAAATTAAATAAAGGTTGCATCAAATAGACATTGTTGAACGCAGAGGGCTTCTCGTACAAATTTGATAAGGCTTTCATTAAACCCGCAGTGGTATTCTCTTTGACAAGTATTAAACGTAATGTTACGAGCCAACATTAGCCACATAACACCCATCGCTCGTCTATCAACAATTCTCAATCAGCATGTTTCATCATATCGGCTTCTCCCCGGATAGGGGCAAATGGAGCTTCATCTCGATATAGATAATCATCAATCTGTATCTTTCCAAAACCAAAGTCCTTCCCATCAAACCCGTCGATTTCCACTTTAACTTTTTCTATCTCCACCGATTCGGTTCAACTTCAGCCAAGCGTAGCTTTGGTACTAATTGTTGTGTGGAACAAGTGATCGACGATAAATAGATAGAACAAGAAAAATAAATCGGACATTAGATGTACATGGTTCAGCTTTGGAGACCTACGTCAATGGAGAGAGTAGCAATGAATTTCACTATAGATCAAGCGATCCATAGGAGATTACAAACCACGCTCGAGTCACTGAAACACTTTTAGTGTTCCCAAACCCCAATTACATCCAATAACGCACAAAGTATTTAGTCTCCCAATTTCTCGCTAAATAATCTCTCAATCTTACAAATGAATTATACACAAATCTTAAACTCGACAAGATTTTAATTTGGCTTCGACACTTGAATAGTTGATATAATTCCACTAATAAAATCAACGAAGATAAACCCTTGCCTAGCGGTCAAGGAAAGGCGTTTCTATATCTCATGTGAACCACGACGCTTTAATGAATATGTATATTACACGCATTTATCACTACCCTCGCAGTATAGCTTTCGAATTAGAATATATATTGTTGCCAAAATAATATCTAGAGTAGCCGCGTAGAGAATTGTAAAACTTGATCTCAAAGATATTTATGCATGTTGGATCGAGAAATAAACTCCAAATATGATTCGGCCAACTCCTCTTCTCTTGACATGTGACCTCATCAAAACAAGAAAGTGCACCTTTCATTATCCTTTGGACGAGAGTCCATGCACTTCACGGAACTAATTAATTTAACAACTTTGCCTGGATCAAGTTTTATTTGATAGGCTTAAAATCGAGTCATATTTTAACAATGATTGTTAAGGTAAACAAGCACCAATGTAAATGGTATCTCATGGTGACTTGGAGGCACCTATATCAAGTTAGTGTTCTTGCAGGTTTTGGTAATAATAACGATGGAAGGATCGTTGATCATGTTATCATACGTCGTTTCACTTTGGAATCATAACTAGAGATCATCAATCAACTCGCTCACAATCTGCATGTGCTGCTGATGGGTTGCTAATGATGACTTGGAGGTACCTATCTCAAGCTAGCGTTCCAAATCGTGCTAATAAGGAGTTACCATTGATGATGGTGAGATACGCTTCGAAAATGGCCATTGATGGTATACAAAAGAGCCCTTAGAAGCACCAAAATCCATAGATGAAAATTTGGGAAAGACATCTAACAAGCGGGCAAATGGTTTTTGCTATCAAGCGATTAGGCAGTGTAACAAACTCCATTTTACAAAGCCTATGGAAGTTAGAGAAAGTGATTGTATGAGAAATCCTAATTCTAGCATAGGTCTTTGATGACTCTTAAATGGCTAGCTAGGTTTCTCTAAAGGTCTCTAATGGTTAGATTGAAGACTTCTATAAATAAGTATCGAGGAAACTTAGAAGAGGTTCGACTTGAGAATTGTACAAGTGTAAGTACAATAGTTGTGCTAGGATATGTGTTCTATCTTGTCAAAGGAGCAACACTTGCTGGTTCTCGACTTGCATTGCTGAATACTAATGGAATCCATCCGTTGTTAGGTTGTTAGCTAGAGAGTGGACTTATACTTTAGATACAAAGCGTAATCACTATAAATCGTTGTGTGATTTATATTCATTGTTCATTATTTGCATCCTCATTACACTATCTTCACACAAGTTGGTCCATATCATCCACAATCAACTTTGCTTGATTGCTTTTTATTCCACCGAAGTTTTTCAGTCTCTTTACTAAACTAATTCAATTTCACTTCTATGTGTTGTATCTAGCATTAGCACCTAGAGGGAGTGAATAGATGTTTCCGAACCAAAATGAAACTTAATGTGGAA
Organism: Rhodamnia rubescens; assembly: GCA_021437795.1. Lineage (NCBI taxonomy): Eukaryota > Viridiplantae > Streptophyta > Magnoliopsida > Myrtales > Myrtaceae > Rhodamnia > Rhodamnia rubescens. The sequence continues at coordinate 320,852 of JAILYA010000025.1, forward strand.
TTAAACAATTTCAAGTTCAATCAAAATGAGAACAAGTGAAACAACGTGCATATGATCTAAACAAAATAGCAAAAGTTTAGAGAAGAGAAAATTCCACGATGAGTTTATAGTGGTTTTGTTTGTTAGGCCTACGTCCACTCTTCCACGATGCGATCGATTTGCTAGATTCCATTAGAATGAAACAATGGAGGTCACCTAAATTTTGACCTTTTTTTAATCTAGTCATACTTTCATAAAAAATAGGAATTAAACTTTAATAACTCCTCTAAAATAATTAATTCAGTTTTCACATCATGCATCGGATTGAAGTAGATGGGCATAATTAAATTGTTCTGCTTAGTTGACTAATTGAATTGGACCTATGGCGCTTCCAAGCAAAACTT